>OX375868.1:13597434-13998113 GCA_947359475.1 Heligmosomoides polygyrus bakeri
CCTAGACGATTTTGGACGAACTTTGGATAAGAAAATTTGGCCAATTTCGAAATCGTCGACTTTCGATGACGTCATCGTCCGGACAGGCTCGGCGAAGAGCGCCCTCGTCCCCGAGGGAAACTGTGAAAAAATCAATTTTCCCGGAGTTCGCCGAGATTGATACCGTTCGATAGAGCTTTTCGAGCTTAGCAGAACGGTGCCATCTGGTGCGTCAAAAACTTAAATTTGGGCGAGTAAGGGCGGAAGAAACTTCGCCGCTGCCCTCTGCATCTCCAAAACGGCAGCTGGGACTAATGCAGGTTAGGCAGGACGAGGAGCTATGGACACTTCATCGTAAAGCAGCTTTAACCGCATTGATAGCCTGCGCATTCGTAGGCCTTTAGCTGATCGCGCGTCCCCACAGTGGCCGACTGAAATCGGAAAAAAAATCGTGTCACACAAGGTTTACCAGCATTTTCGCACCGCTGTAACTTTATACAACCATAAGCTACGTTGCTATGTTTCAGCGCACTTCTTTAACATTCTACTGCTTACAAAATCCACAAGTCGTAGCCGGAAAAATCCAAAAATGTGACAGAGTTATTGCGCTCAGAAAACGCCCGCGCGTGCAATTTAGCACAACAACGGTCTATGTTCTCCGTGCTCTTACTCGCCCAGATAACAGTTCTCGCGACTCATAAACACCGTTCAATTCAGCACGAAAAGCTCTATGGAACGGTATCAAACTCGACCCATTTCGGAAATATCGATTTTCGATGACGTCATCGTCCGTCTGGCCCGGCAGTCTTCGATGAGAAACTGTCAAAAAATCGATGTTTTCAAAATTGGTCGAAATTGATACCGTTCGATAGGGTTTTTCGAGCTGAACAAAATGGTACCCTTGCTGGGGCTCGAAAGCTCGAACATGGGCGAGTAAGGGGGGAAGAAGCTTCATCGCTGCCGTCCGCCGCTCTAAAATGGCAGATGGGGATGAGGCAGTTTAGGCAGCTGGAGAGTTAGGAGCAGATCATCGTAAAGTGCCTTCGCTGTTTTGCTCGTCAACGAGTTTGCATGCCGTTAGCTCGCCTCTTGTACCCGCAACGGTCGACCGAAACCTGAAAAAGTCGTGTCACACATGCCCAACCTGCATTTTCGCACCGCGGTAGCCTTGCCAATTCGTAAGATAATTTGCTGTGCTTTTGCGCTTTACTAGGCCATATTACTGCCTACAGAATCCGCACGTTCCACCCAGAAAGATTTGAAGCTGACAGAGTTATCGCGCTCCGAATACGCCCGCGCGTGCAATTTAGCACAATAACGGTCGATGTTCTCCTCGCTCTTACTCGCCCATATTACAGTTCTGTCTGCTCTTAATAACGCCGTTCAATTCAGCATGAGAAACTCTATCGAATGGTATCAAGCATGGCACAATTTGAAGGTATCGATTTTCGATGACGTCACCGTCCGCCTACCGCGGCCTCGAGCGGCCTCGTCCTCAATGGGAAACCGTCAAAAAATCGATGTTCCCGAAGTCGGTCGAAATTGACACCATTCGATAGCGCTTTTCATGGTGAAAAGAGTGGTACCATTGCGAGTGTCGAAAACTCAATGTTGGCTGAGTAAGAGCGCAAGAAACTCTAACTGCTATCTTCTGCCGCTTCAAACTGCAGCTGAAGCTAAGGCAGTTTACGCAGCTGAGGTGTTCTGAGCATGTAGTCGCAAAGTACCCTTAACAGCATGTTCGCCTACGCGTTTTGAGGCTGTTAGCTTGCCTCGTCTTCCCGCAGTGGTCCACCGAAATCGGAAAAAAAATACGTCACACAAGCCTCACCTTCATATTCACACCCCTGTAACATTGCCCCTTCCTAAGCTATCCCGCTCTACTTTAGCGTACTACTAGACCGTTCTACTGTATACAAGACCCAGGACTTGCAGCCGAAACGATTCGAATTTGACAGAGTTACTGCGCTCTGAAAACGCCCGCGCGTGCAATCTGCGAGCGGTTGCCCCACTCGATTGATAGGTTCCATTCTATATGCATTGCTCCCGGCGCACTCCTTAATCTCGCCGGACAGAGTACAGCAAATCCTGAGTAGGGCGGCTGCGAATTTCTGATAAAAACTCTCCAAACGCCCACTCTACGAGCTGTCGCGCCCAGTCGATTGATAGGTTCGATCCTATATACATTGTGCACAGCGCACTCCAAAGTCTTGCCAGAACAGAGTACATCAATTCCTGAGTAGAGCGGCTGAGAATTTCTCATAAATCTCTCTAAATGCTCACTCTACAAACTGTCCCTCCCCTCGATTGATAGGTTTGATCCTATATGCATTGTGCACGGCGCACTCTCAGGGACTCCTGGCATGACAAAGCACATTACGCCATGCTTCAGATGCTCCGAGAACATGCAAGTCCTGGAATATAAGCTTCTCCAATAGCAAAAAGTCTGCTCCAGTCATTTTTGACCACCCACTGCGAAAATGCGGTGGTTTGGCGAAGCTGTATACATGATTGTGTAGATCTCGAAGAGACGAATCGAACGGTACCATCCGTTTCTCAAAACACCTCAAATTAGAGGAATTGTAGGCATGTAACGGATTTCGACGCCTTGCGGCCGACAACTCGTCCGCGGCCGGCCTTCTCAATGGAGCGCAAGTTTTCAATTTTGGCCACTTTTGATCTTTCATATGAAATGTATATACCAAACGATAGAGCTCGATCTCCTGAGCTCAGATGTACCCTTGGTTTTTCAAATGGATGACCTTTGGGTGAGTTATAGCAAAAAGACGCAAAAACCGCAAAAGTGCGGTTTTTTCGGCGTCTATTCAAAAGACGCGTCCGGTACTGTAGAGCGCTGTCACAACGGCATCAACCGCTACATAATACATAAGTTATATACACAGTTACAATAATAGATAATACATAATACAATCATAATACACAATACATAAGTTATACATACATAAAGGAATTATCAAAAGACAGAAGCCGGACCTGCCTACATGACCCATATTCTATCACTTGGTCAAAACGCACAAGGTGTCTGAGGAAGGTAAACACTCACTAGCTGCAGCCGCATACCAAGCCGGCTATAATCAACTGCTATGAAGGACCGAGAGGCCGAATCTCATCCTTCCGCATTTTTTTAGCCGAATTTTTTCACATTTAAGAAATGGGAACAATTTCAAGCAGGCTTCATCGCGTGGCTGAGTAGTTCCACGTGGCACCACTACACCAATGTAGACGACAACGTTGCTCTGCAAGCACTTTCAAAAATGCATGATGAGCATGAAGGTGACATTGCTACATTCGCATGTCGCAAGTGAGCAAGTCGAATATAATGACTCTAGTACAAGTGCCTGAACTGCAATGTGCTCAAATGGTCTGGTAAATATTTCTTTAAATGTAAGGGCCTTGCAATGGAACAGCGCTTAGCACTAAACTTAGCGATCTGTTTGATGAGCAAAATTGAACAAACCGGGGCTGGCGCGAAATCCCATAATAAACCGTCGATGACTGTTGTGTTATAACGACAACGCAACCCGAAATTGATGAGTTGTTTAACATTCCTAACGTGCAGTTTCAGTACATCAAGTTCACCAGAGAAATCCCGCCCAAGTTTGGCTACCCTATGTGAATACCCGAGTTAGGGTGTCAAACGACGAGTTTATTGTGAAGTGGTCGCAAAGGTAGCTCTAAAAACATTATCATCCATGCAAGGTACGTGCCCAGACAACAGCATGCTAACCGAGAGCGACGTGGACAAGTTACAACTACTCTCCAGAGGATGAAGACCGTCTCCAACTGCCTTTCATTTTGAATCAAGTCACAACTGCCGTACGTCAGTGCACTTTTGCGAGCAGATTTGAACAATATTTTGTTGTCCTAGTTAACGTTCCTAAAATGACATCAAACACGCGATCTTGGCGTTCATCTCGATACAGGACTACGATAATTTTGGAAATCACATCAACTTTACCGCGCGGAAGGCCTTTTCAGTCATGTTTTCTATTTTGAAAAACACATACACATTACACATAATCCTGCAGTATTGTTAAAGTTTTAAAAAACATGTGATCCCAATTATAGAATTAAATGGTAGGATGGTTCCCAAATATGGAGTCCCCATAACTAAAACAGACAAAATAGAACCAGAAAAAATGCAGAGAACTTTCCCACGAATCTTAATGTTTAAATGCTTCCCATGTGCAGATTACCCACGGGGTATGTCCAACTACAAAGAGCAGCTAAGATTTTCCAACATTCGTAGCCTTCTATATCGAAGAGTGGTCAATGACCTAACATTTCCTCTTAAAATATTGAAGGGAGAACTTAAACTGAGAGCTAGTAAATATTGAATTTTCAGACCCAATCGAGGCCGTATAAGTAGGCTATCAGTGCACTGTCAAAGAATTCATAGTAAACACGGAAATGAGTTGCTGAATTCGAAAACTTTTTTCGAGCAGCGAGATGGTTTCAGTTAATACCGCGCAATATTATAGAGGCACCTAACGCTGCGACATTTAAGAAGGGACTTAAGGAAATAGATCTGTTATCAACTCTTAACATTCCAGATCTATAAACACCATCTGTACAGATCAATAAAGTACAGAATGAGGAGTTCTTGACTTTTTCTGGCATACGACGTGGAATATTGCTTTTCATGGATTAAGCTTTTCCGATTTCATATATTCACCTACTTTTAACAAGGTATTTTGCAGCAATTGAATCGCCTAGTTGGTTCGTGCGCATATCTCTATTCTATACTACATACTACTGTATTCTATATATTCTACACACGATTATACGCTACTTACTACATATATATTTATATCTAATCTACTATATACATTCGGTGACAAACATCGTTCTGTCTACATCACGATGGACGATACAGGGCAGCATCTTATTATAAGGATAATAAATAAATAAATAAATAAACGGCTGCTAGTTCGCAACCATCCTTATAACCGCGCCTGCGTAAGGGAGAATCGCGTGATCTGTCCTTATCGAAGAAATGGAGACCGCGCTCAAAACGGGGTACTGTACCTAATTCAGTGTTTAACTTCCAGTGAGCTATACATAGAAGAAACAGGTGGAGCGCTAAGTGTTCGCACCAGAGCACATCTAGTTGGCAGTCGAAGGCGAAACTTATTAAGCCCCTGGCTAGACACAGCGAGGAGGCTCACAAGGGAGACGACTTCAACATTAAGTGCACGATAGTACAGCACTAAAATGAAATTGGCGCCAGGAAGACCCTTGCGGGCTTCTGGATCCATGAACAACAGGAACGAGTGCGTTTCCATTACGAGTGACCTTTGCCCTTCCTTCCACTGTGTGAGCTGTGAGAGACCATGATCCTCTGGGTCTGTACACTTGAGTATACCGGGTGTGTTTCACGTGCTCAATGGTTGTCGTGAAGTTGATCAGTATTTCAGCGCTGGTGGAGAGCGGTAAGTTGCGTTCGTGTTGGAGTTGTTTCTTTTTAAGACTCTCACGTAGGATCTCGTTGGTGCTGGCAGGACTGGGAAAACTAGAGCAGTTGTCGATATGAATGGACAGTCTGCAGGACTTCGAACTTCTTTCAGGCATTTGATAACGACGAAATCGTGGGAACGTTCGGCACAATAGATCTGCATTTCAACAAACCTGCGCTGCACAGAAGAATTTGCACAGTTCTGTATCTATCAAGTGAATATGTTGCAGTCAAGGTGTTAATTGTACATGGAATCCTGCAATAGATATTCTTCGCCACACAAATGCTACGAAAACATGCATTATTCATGGTGGTTTGACGTAATGACAATTCCGATCCATATAAGGAAAAACGCTGTTTATGTATAGGTACCATACACGCTCCTCGGTTCAGGCTAATAGATTAAGTCACGGTTCTTTTCTCGATTTTCTTCAAGGTTTGAGTGTTTTCTAGCGCGTCACGCTATAGTGTATTAGTACTGATGATTGATTAGTTCGATTTATTATTCGATTGATTGGCTGACTTGACCTTCATCGTATTATGACATAGGATACATTTTGCACGAAATTTGCCACCGGAAGCCTTCCTCTACAAAAACCTATATCGCTATTTCTTAAACTGTCAATATTTTTAGGATGACTCCCCTACTCCTGTGCGCATGTATTGGAATTGTAATCGCAGGGCCAGTCTATCTGGGAAACACGACGCAGTACAAGGCTGGAAAAGTGGGGGTAAGAGAAAAATAATCGATTTAAATGGATGAAGCTGTGACCATTATTGTGCCGAAAACCACCGCCGGAGGATTTTTCATACAAGTGAAGCTTAAGTAAATCAAATCCGAAGGTAGTAAAAGCTTCTGCATACCTCGAAAAGTAGATAAAAAAAGAGATCAGCAAATAACGCCAAGACGAAGCAGTGATTCTTTTTGGAATGGGCAGAGCGATAAAGCACGGCGTTATTCAATCCTTTTGGGTACGCGCTACGGATTCTGCTTCTACGGGATGCCGTGGAAGTAAATTGAATTCGTTTCTGACCTATACAACGACTTGTGGTGCCCAACTGATTAACCAGTCATTGTTTTATTCTTCCTTGGTGGCAAAAGCTATGGAACGCTTAAATGACCTGGTAGATGCGAACCGAGAACCTCCGTTCGCGGTGCCCGCGACAGCCGACGCTTTCACCGAATGCTCTGTCAGTGCGAATTCTTATTCACATTACTGAAAACTCGTCTCTTTTCCCGTAAGTGACTCGTTGATAAGCGCAAATTCTGCATAATTTCGATTTCCTCTCAGTACAAGTATCAGGGGCGAGGATGATGGCCAAACACTGTATTCACAGCAGAAATTCGGTTGAGTGCACGGCTTTCCAATGGTTGATTGCCTCGAAGTCTAACGCAAGCGAAGGCTAGCTTGTTTAACTCAAATGCTTCTTCGCGAATTATACCGTGTGGGTCTTCAGACTCAGATTCAGCGACTAGGTTCATCATGAAGGACCTCCTTTTTCATTTTCTACAGCTAGCACTCTGGTCTAACAAAATAAGTGAAATGTTCCAGATTGAAGATAAGATGATCTCCGACGTCGATGGTGATGAAGACGCAAAAGTAAAAAGGACAACCTGTTCAAAAGATGATGTCATGGTAGGTGCGGCTAGAGAAATGCGCTGCAAGTTTCGAGTGTAAACGATCCTTTATTTACTAGACTAGACATTGGATCCGATCCTGATAATTCGAATCCGTCATTTTTCAAACTCTTCTAACAACTTTGTGCGAGTAATGACATTTTTGAAAACGCCCCGATATTGGGATGGTTCAGAGAAGCCTTAAGAAGAAGGAATTTCGGATGATCCGAATAACTGATGTATCTTCGGATGTCATATCGGATATCCGAATTGGAGAAGGCCTCAGATTTTTGATATAAATCAGTCATCTGAATTATCTGAAAATCCGATGTGGTAAAAATCACCCGTATCTGAGTCGACGTAAGATTCGTGCTTTTCAAAAACTCCCGTTGTTCGGATAATCCTTTAAAGCAGGGTTAGAAAAAATGACGGTTCCGAGTTATCCGAATTGGCGTCGGATCCAATGTCTAACATTTATTCGTGTATTTATTTGTTACTGTACCTGAAGTGCGCCTATGAAGCAGAAGAAATTAATATGTACTATCCACGAAAAATCCTGTCTAGCATCAAATCATCATTAATAGTAACAAAGCCGTGAGTAGAAGTTTGGAAACATCATGAGCAGCAGCTTTGTAACAGAATTGTAGGATCTATCCTAGTTCGGGAGAGCCACAGAAATAAAAAGCATGTGATAAACCGATTTGAGACTAACCGAAAGATAGGACCTAAACGAAACAAAAAGACGAGCAGACAAACAAAAAGAGTAAAATCGCCGCGGTTGCTCAGTAGGTCTCAAGTCGACTTATTACGTACTTTTTAGTTATGTGCCCCTCCGGACTAGGATAGATCCGAACTGTTTCTCACAGCTGTTAAGTCTCGGTTAAGTCTGGGCCCTGTGACAAAAGGATAACGTGCTAAAAACGGTGTTATAAATCATAGTACCAGACCAAATTGCTGCTAATTAGATTTAGTAAAATAAATATTTAGATGTAAGTTTCGTAAGTGCGGACGTTAGCATTCAGAGTGTTCAAGAATAGGAAATCACTTTCGAACAGGCTTGGCAAGACAGGAGCAGCTGGGGTCAGTCATATTACCAATTGTATTTAGGAAAGCATTTGCTACAATGCGTTTGCTCCCGTCTACACTTCTACAGGAACTGAATGATGTCCAACGGTACTTGTGTGCGTAACAAGTCAATTTAGGATAGAACTGAAGTACATACATAAATAAACTAAAAAGTCGGAAAAGTGAACGAATAGAAATGGTATTAGGTTGATCGAAAAGTCTCGCAACACTTTACGCTATTGCCTGTCAAATTCGTTAAAGCTCTTTCAGTACTGATTTTGCTTGTTGACGTCACAGTACATTCTCGAAGCCTTCTCAAGTATACTGTATAAGGCCTCGTCGAGAACGAATACAGCAACAATGTCAACGATAAGCAGCAGCATCCTACGATCTGTCATCTCGACCTATCGTCTGCCACGAATTTCTGCAAGGCCATTCCGCAAGGACTGCAGTTCCTCTTCCTTCTGCGCTGCATTCAAGGAGGAAGTCATTCGCTATTCCACAGTGGCCCGTCGGTATCAGCGCCTCAAGGCTGGAGATCTCTCTCTCTCGAAGATCGACCTCTTTCCGGGCGCCCTTCCGTTGGACTCAGAAGGCATGCTTTACTTGGAGTTGCTGGATAGTGAGGCCACAGTCACAGCATCTGTCTACGCCACCCAGGTCCAGAGCTTGCCCGACGCCAGGCGCCAAAAACGTCCAGAACCGGAAAATGTCTACATGCTGCACGACAACGCGCGTCCTCATGTCGCAAAAGTGAGTCGCGAGAAAATCCAGGAGTTAGGCTGGGAAGTTCTGCCCCATCCGCCGTACTCTCCAGACCTTGTTCCTTCCAATTACAACCTATTCAGAGCCATGAAGCAGCATCTTCGATGTACAGAAAGTGTAGAGTGTTCGATGATCAACTGGAAATGGAGGTTTCTGAATTCTTTTCCTCACAGCCCACGGAATTCTGGCGGAAGGGAATTGAAAGGCTGCTTGAAAGTTGGGCAGGATCTTAGACTTGGATGGGGAATATATCGTGGACTGAGTTTTTGTATATTGTATTATATTGTATTGTATTGTAATATCGTTGCGCTACTGTTGCAAGACTCTTCGAAGAACCCAATATGTTTGGAAGGTGGTGTAGGTCCTTGCTTGCTCTTTGCTTTGAACAGTATGCAAACCCTACTTAGAAATAGAAAATATAGTGATCCTGGTAATCAACATGAGAAAAATAATCATAGGCAGAAGATGACATGAATATTTGTGGTGTTACCAGCAATTGCAGTTGACGGACAGTATCCCTATGACGAAAGTAGCGCTGGTAAAATAGTGGAGGACCGAATGTATAAGCAAAAGGCGGCACAAAAAGGAATGAATCTATAATAGCTGAATATTTCATCAAATTTTCAGTATTCGCCTTAAAAACTGACTCTGGTTAATTTCGCAGGAATGATAGGACAGCGGTTGATCAGCAGTCAGATAGACTCTACGTTCCTTATTCGGTTGAAAGTGCATGGTATTATAATAATGCAGCCATCAGACTTCTTGAGGCGCAAAACGTTTTTTTCAGATCCCGATCAACGGTACAGCAAAAATTGGCGACACCTTCTGGACATGTCAGCAACTGTCTAACGGCGATGTGAAAGCGATTCAGGTCGCAAGTCCCGGTCTAAGCAACAAGACAGCAGACGTATATCCAGAGTACAAGATCGAGGTGAGCATGAACATAGCCCTAAGGCGGGTATTAAGCCAGAAGAGCCTCTGATAGTTTTAAAGCTTGGGTACCTATAATAGATTAGAACTTCTCAGAATCCATAAATGCGACAGAGCCTTATTTTGATGTAAGTTGCAAGAAGATGGATTTTTCTTCAAAGGTGGATATCTAGGCGGATAACCGTAAATCAGTCACTTCTAAGGAAATCAAGAGGCCGGCACCTGCACCGCCAAATGAAGAGATGGAAATGGCCAGGCCGGCTGAATTAGGCAAGGTGCTGCAATGGAGCAGTGACGAGAATGACGACGATGACGACGATGATGATGTGCTTGATTGGCCGTCAGAGCCCCTCTGTGTTGACCATAAAGGAAAGACACATCCGCTAGGAGAAGTATGGGTAAGTTCTAACCACATTTGTTCATTCACAAAAGTATAACGATTCCAACATTGGACATATCCGGCTACGATCTCAAACCCTTCAAAGGAGTTCCGGGGAGATCCTTTTCTTTTATACATTCTGTATTCTTACAATCTTCCAGGGGAAGGAAAGAAACGATTCAGTTTTTTTTTTACATTTGCTCCATCTCTTCTTGTTTCGTAATACAATGTATCATTGTTTTTGCTTATTGGTGAAATTCCTCAATCGGCAAGCTGATGTCCAGACAAATACAATTTTTCTACTGTAACTTTCTACAGTTCATTAAAAAGTCGTGGGTGTTTACTGACTGCTGATGCGGGCAGAAACCTAACCTACTTCAACTTTGATCAATCCCTAGTCCAAATATTGTACCCGGGATCTCTGCAACTAGATCTGGCAAGTATATCAGGCTCCTTCGACCGAGAGGAAATGCCCTCATACGTTTGCTAAGCCCTAATAAAAATCAGTAGTGGGTATGGGATCTTCACTTATGTCTATTTTGGTCATTACTTAGTAGATTTTTTTGCCAAGTTTAAGTGTAGGAAGCACCCACGTAGATAAAGTTGTACACCTAAGTGCTTAAGTGCCAGGCTGGTGCTTAAATACTTGGCTAGAAGGGCGTGAAGTGCCCGCTAGGCAACTTTTACCCCATGGTCATGGTACTAGCTGGCTGGTGTTCTTTCAACAGCCATTAACGATGTCTGTTGTAATATGAGTTGGATTCCGGTGTGGTTTTTAAGGTGACTCTTTCCCATCATTTAAGGCCTTTCGTTCAGGACGAGGACTCCTTCACGGCAGAGTGCATGCGTGACGGAACCGACAGTGTCAGGCCACAAACAATCGGCTGCATCGTGGAAGGCGTAAAGGTGCGTTTAGTTATGTAGTTATGTCTTCGTTTTCCATACGATAGTTGGTTGGTTCCTGTCCACTTATTTGCATGTTCATCTAAATATAAAATAGTACGGTAGGTTACGATAGGTACGGATAATCGCCGACAGTCTTAGTCAACTAGGGTAGGTTACGGTAGTACCTACCGTAACCTACCCTAGTTGACCTACCGTAACCTACCCTAGTTCACCGTAATAGCAAAAACTGATGTCGGATACGTGATCAGCACCCCAATTACCTCCATAGGCGAAGTTTGGGCGAAATCGATGACCGACAGCCTTAAGGGTTGGGCATACTCGGCAGCGGCTTTAGTGCGTCAAAAACTGGGCGGGGCGTCGTTCTCAGGCTCAGGACATGTTTGCGGTGAGGGGCGGACGTTCTTTCTTTTTCTGGTGTCGGCATTGGATCACTGCCAACCATCGCTCAGCTGACCGGTTGGCTGGTTTGGTTGAGGAAAGGGCTTTCCTATCTTACTTATCTTATCTCTTGCTCAGGAGTGATGGCGTCAGCTTCACGGAATGACCGAGCTCACTTCGTGAAGCTGACGCTTGCAGCGCTGAAGCTGGGCGTCAACGCTGAAGCGAAGTGTGCCATAAGCGCGCCGCCGCTCCTGACGCAGAGACACGTATTCTGAGTCTCTGCATTATTCTTCATCATTGGGGCTGCGTCAAGCAGCAGGAGTGTGCCCAGCCTTTTACTCACCCGTTCGTAACGCAACCCACCGTAATCGGCCCATATTTTGAAAGAGGATGTCAGATTTGTGATCAGCACCCCAAATAACCTCATTGGACAAAGTTTGAGTGAAAAATACTGACTTGAATTGATTTGATTGCAGAATTGGTCTCTCCTCACTAGTAAAATTTTTTAATTCGATATATCTAATGAAAGCAAAGACAATTTTCTTGCTTATTACTGTTGGACATTCTCCTATCACAAGTAATTAGGGAACAGATAAAACATCTATAAAAAACCGACGGCAGCAGTACAAAAAATAGCGCGAAAAGTTATGAGCCACCGGTGGCTCGTATTGTCGTCAATGTGTTTGGAGCTCAGGGAAATAGTCAAATATTTGACAGCATTATCGGCCTTGAGTCCTTCTTCAGCTCTAAAATAAGCACGATGCTTACATGCACAAATCTGGGACCTGGATTCCAGCGATGGGAAAGTGGGCGGCGCATGGGCTTGTTGTAGTGTGATTTGCCCAAAAATGAAGTGCACGTCTTTCTGAGCCGTTCATATAGATCCGCGGAAAACGACCGCTTTCCCGTCCCTCAATGTTGGCACCCGGGATGTGCGTAAGTGAATTCCGAAATTTCGTAAATCGTAAATCGTAAGTTAGCCGACGTTTGGTGTCGTTCAAATCAATTTAGTTTTTTTTGCCAAAGTCAAGGGTAATCTAATACTTATTTATATATTTAAAACTTAAATAAGCAAGGAGATAAGTCGAACGCGAGAAGCCTACGCTGGAAGGCGGTGTCTTCTACCACGATGTTATAACAGAATAACGAAAAAGCAGAAAGCGCTCGCAATGCGTTACGAGGGCAAACTCCAGAAGTGAGCACATGTTTACAACCCGTGCTGCATGAAGGTGTTTTGACAATACGTATTTATGGGTCAAAGACCAGATATTCGACAATTTACGATTTACGATCCAAAATGTCTAAAATCGAAATTGTAAAAAAATGCCTAAATCGCCGTAATTTATAAATTCTAAACCGTAAATCGTATTACGCACATCCCTTGTCGCCATCATACTATGGCCACTATACATTGGATCCGATCGAAAATCTTCGGATAATTGGATGATTTGGATAACGGCAATTTGTTAACCCCGAATCCTTGGATGATTTGGATAACGGGGTTTTACAGAAACCGGGTTTTTGGATGATCCTGATCGGAATATCCTAATCGGAAATCCGAAAATGATTCATTAAATAAATTGAATTCGACCGAATCTTTGAATAATTGGATGATTCGGATAGCGCTAATTTGGTAGACGCTGGATTTTTGGATGTTTCGGATAACGACAATTTCGGGGACCCGATCACCATAGATATCGATTTTTCGCGACACCCGGTCGATACCTATTCTGATCATGGTGCCGCGCCGCGCAGCGGCGCAAGTATAAACTAGGGCTTAGGCCTCGTGCATACTTCCCGTTGCTGCGATGGAGAGGCGGCGATGAGTTTTACAGAGCAACGCGAAAGAATTTGAATTTCTTTGTGCTCGTCTCATCGCCGATCGCTCTGCAAGGGATCGCGACGGCGATACGTCCAGGACCAACGCAAAACACCGCGCGCGAAAAAGTATGTCATGCCGCGATGGGCGCGGAAAGCCATCGCGCATGCCGACCGCCACTGTTGCGGCGGCACGGCGAAGTTTCCTTTGACTACTCGACCGCGCGCGGCGGAATGGCCATGAACTGAGCGCCGCGATGGCGATGGAAGTATGCCCCGGCCGAGACGCTCTTAACTGTCCGTCCATTCTCTCATCAAGTGGTGTCAAAGTTTCATCTATGTGAATTCTTAACAGTTACATAGCCCGCCTGCCATTCCATATACTCATTTGGTAAATCTGTTCCCCCTCTTCATAGAATAAACTATCTGACTGATTCTCGAAAGGACCCGACGTTGTAAGTAGACGCCGCCAAGAGCCTGTTCATACTTCGCGACGAGAGCGACTATTCGCCCGTGCAAAACATGCAAATCGATTGAAACCGAGCAATCCTCGCCGAAATCTTTTCTTACTCGAGCGCTGTCGCCCCCGTCGCTCTTGTCGCTGCTGTCGCCTGTTCATACCTCGCTCCGGCGACGGGAGCGACGGACGGAGTATGGAGTACATCATAGCGAACTAGCGTTCGAAAGAAACGATTCCTATTCTTCAGATCAGGATAGGGCATGCTATTTTACTTCTTTTGAGTGCCAGATTGATGATGTAAGTACTATGACTGTTTGCTAGTGTCTGTGTTGACTGATTGGCTGATAAGAAGTAGGCGTTATGCTGCAATTCCACCACACTACGTTCGTCGCTCTCGTCCTTTTGCCGCTGCCGTCGCGAAGTATGAACAGGCCTCAAGACGTAAGTGGTCAAAACACGAGGCCAACAGAGGACGCTGATCAGTTAACCACACGGCCTTTGTCCAATGTGAAAAAATCCGTGATGAGAGGTATAATCGGAGAAGGAGCATTAGGGTATCAATGGGGTTTCAACTTCCGTTTTCCTCGCTTAAACTTCAACTCCTCGCTACATTCTACAAAACTCTTTGCTTCAATGTTAGACTCATATGTCAGTCGTGGAGTACGCAAGCAACAGTGTGCCGCCTGATGGCGAGAAGCGTGCCGCAGTGTGGAAACACGGTACCAAGATCCCACATAGCAACGCCTTCTCGTTGCCATTCTTATCACAAAACATACACACCGCGAAATTCTGCTGCTAGATTGAGAAACTGCCTCAAAGTGATTCTACTACATTCCCCAGATATCAGCATTGTCTACTCTATACTCTACATAAAATACATTCAGAAACAGAGCTTACATTACGTAGCTGTTGTTTTAGGAGGTTATTTGGCCTATAAGGACAAGCAATTTAGATACCTATCAATGAAACGAAAACTATTGGAGAAGTGACGTGGGAGTGCGCTATGCTTCCGGATGGTCTGGCAGAGCTGAGATCAACTGAACCTAATTCGCAAGAATCAATTTCGGCTTTAACAATAACACCACCACCTTGTATAGGTCGTGATGGTAAAGAGCACAGGCCAGGAGATATATGGGTGAGTATAAATTGTTCTTTAAAGCCTGATAGAACGAGTTTCTCTCGGCGTTGGGTGCCTATAGAATAGCATGAAACCTGATAAATCATTAATTCGCATAACAGACTTCGGATGCTAAAGGAATGAAGGAATAATGAAGGCACTTGCAAAGGGAAACGGAACGTGCATATGGCTGCAGGGTACTGCGTTGGCGACGGTTCCACTTTTTTGGTTAATCTCGACTATTGTAGTTATTAAGAACATTATATTCCATGATGGAATTCTACGCCCAAAGCTCCAGAGAAGCTCCATTTAGTCAGCCTATACCGTCGCTACGGAAACCTGGTCCGACAACAAGACAATCGCCAGAATAATGCAAACTACGCATCGTGCACTGTAGAGATGTTTTCTGAGGACAAGCCTTCGTCAGCAAAAGCAAGAAGACCTATGAAGCTCGGAGCTAAGGGAGAATTCGCAATTAGCAGACCCGCTGCAGTACACGAAGAAGTCCAAATATCGCTGGGCCGGACACGTGCTTCGACGAAAGGACGATAGGTGGAGTCTCCGTGTCACAGAATGGCTCCCAAGAAACCATAAGAGACCACTGGGACTACTGCCAACGCGATGGGCAGACTCCTTCTCAAGATTTTTCAGAGAGCGGAGTCTGCCTCATTGGATGCAAGCTGTCAGAGATCGAGCGGTCTGGAAGAGTTGTGGTCCGCGCTGAGAAGACCTCCAGTCGACAAAAGGGCCATCAAAGTATCAAGGTAATTAGGTAAGTATACCGTCGCTCTTATAAGAAAAATACCAAGGAGTGTCAATCCATCAAACACTCTTGCCATTTTTAAAAAGCGGACTCTCTAGATATATTGGACAGCCTCGCTTATCTAGCAAGCAAAGTTACCACGTCGAGGTGAAGAGACGGCCATCCGTTCCAGAATCGCAAAGACTGGAACCATATTTCAAAGATTGTGGTGATCAGTTGTCATCTCAAACCACATCAAGCTGCCTCGTCGATGGTCATCGCCTCGCAGTTTATGCAAGAGGGATGTGGGCAACGTCAGCCACCATTATTGAACGGACAGACACTGCAATACGAGGGCTCGAAAAGAATAACAGAAACGCACATTGCTGTTTGCATCATGAACAAATTGTTTCACCGCTGTTGTACGACAACCTTTTATGAAGTCATAACTCGACGTCAAACTTCGACTGCTATGCAGTGGATTCCAGCACAAGGAGTTTCAAAAACCGCCTAGAAGCGGCTTCGGAAACGCTCATAAATGATACGAAGATATGAATATTTCTAGGAAAAAATGGGAAGGAGCCACGGCAGATGAGGAGGGAGGAAAGTTGTCGCCCTATGTGCCCAGCAGCACGGGAGAATCTAACAAGGGTTCCAAACTCATGATGAGCTTTTGCCATGCTATTTTGACAGGATGTAGAGCCCTTTGAGTGGATTGAAAAAGTAGCACATATGAAAGCACAAATAGACAGCCTTGACAGTCAGTTTTTGCTAATGCTTTTTTAAAGACGGGAAAAGAGGTGTGAAGGCGTGTGAGCAACACCCGTCAACCTCTACGACGCACCAGGAGATGTGCCTCGGTGGCGCAGTTGATAGGAAAGCCATCTTATAGGAGCACACCGGCGGGCTTTTCAGTTCGAGTCCGCGTGCTGCCACTACTTTTGCACATATTAGTTTGCTCTTATTACGCTTTCTCATGAACACAGTAGGCAACGTCAGACTATCAGTGCTTACAACAAACCAATGCGGTCTATTTGCGCCTACATGTGCTAGTTTTTCAACTATTCATATCTGTACCATATCAAGTCCAGCTCCTCATCGAAACGCACCTATGAAACCAACTAGATGATACGTGTAGAAAGGTTCCACTTTCATTATACTAATGCTAACCTATACCTCCTCTTCCGAAGAAGAGGTAGGGGGTAGTACTATATACTAATGCTAACCTATACCTCCTCTTCCGAAGAAGAGGTAGGGGGTAGTACTATATAATGAAAATGGAACCTTTCTACACGTATCATCTAGTTGGTTTCATAGGTGCGTTTCGATGAGGAGCTGGACGTGATATGGTGCAGATAGGAATAGTTGAAAAAGTAGCACATATGAAAGCACAAATAGACAGCCTTGATTTGTTGTAAGCACTGATTGTCTAAAATTGCCTCTTGTAATCATGAAAAAGCGCAATGACAACAAACTAATATGTGCAAAAGTAGTGGCAGCACTTGCACTCGAACTGAAAAGCCCGCCGGTATGCTCTCACGAGGTGGCACTCCTACCGACTGCGCCACCGGTGCACATCTCGAGGGGTGTCAGAGAGGTTGATCAGTGTTGCGCACACGTCTTCACACCTGTTTTTCAGGTTTTTAAAAAGAAACAAAAACTGACCATGGTTCAGCACTTCGCTCACAGGGTCCAACATCCTATCAAAATAGTGTCGCTAAAGCTCGCAATGAGTTGAGAACCTTTCCTTGTATATCTAAATCTGATGATAAGCAAGATTCTGTTTTTAGGAGGATGCCGGCAATCTCGTCAGTTTTAAAGTGCGATGTGTGTCCAACGGCAATGGTGTTTCCAGGACAGAGGCTATTAGCTGCATGAAAGATGGGATCGAGGTATACAAACAAAACCATGAAAAGGTGTCAGGTGCATATCTGAACGACGAAATCGAATATCACAGCAATAATTTCTACCTTTCAATCAGTTGAAAAATGTGTTCCATTTTGGTAATGTCCTTGAACCGTCCGAGTTAGAGGAAAAATTTCACTTTGGAAACAGTCAGTCTCACAGCGCAATCGTTTCCTAACATCGAATGTGCGAAACAATACTGCTTCAATGGCGCAGGGTCCGATGTTCGGTTGCTTATTCACAGGGTCCTACAGAGCTGTAGCTTGAGGAGGCATTTTTTCATACTCGATGTTTGGACGGTATTGCCTTGAGACAGAATGCGATTCCACAATAAGCTGTCGCCCTCTAGCCACATAGATTCAACGACTTTGCAATAATGAAACACTTCTACTATTTGAAGTTTGAAGACTCTCTTTGTGGTTTCGGTTTATCTTTCATTCAGAAATACTCCTGAGAGTCTTCCCTGGCTAGCAAAACTTATCGGAATCAACTCGACAAATATTTATATACTAATGTTTTCATGCCAAATTGAACAATTTTCAGGTCAAATTGGGCAATATTCTACACCAGCTTGACACTTTTCAAAACAAGATGAACGACCAATGATTAGAACTATTTTTGTCCAAGGAAAATTTAGTATAACTTCCTTTGAAGTTTTTTATGTTCATCTGCCCGAGTGTCTAGCTTGACGTGAAAACTGTGCTATTATATAAGAAATACCCGGCTAGTGACAAGAAACGTTCAGATACTTAAAATTTTTAAATTGCCAGTTTTTGTTAAGGTACCCCTTAACAAGGAGAGAACCATAGGTGCAGATAGATGGAAATGCAAGCTCTATTCGGATGGTCATATTCTAATGCAGCTGAAGACCGGTCGTTCAACACGCCTGCGGAAACGGCTTGGCTCGTGTCGAGACGACTCTGGGAACGAGTACAAAGTTGGAGAAGAATGGGTGGGTATCGATACTGAGTTGTAGCTTGAGGGAACATTCAGAGCATCATCGCAACGCGACGCGGCGTAATGATAATCGCCCGCGTTGATCAAGCGACGTCGCGAGGTTTTCATGTGTGTTCTGCAGCGAACAGTTCATTGCACGCAATTATCTCCACCGCCAAGCGACGAACTCATCTGCCATTTTATGCAGCGATAGAGCCATAAAGTGACGGTGGCTCTTCTTGCTCTCTCCAGCTATTGCCGTCATGATGCGTTGATCTGAACCTGAGCCTGAACTAGGACTTATAGAAAGTAAATTTTATTTTCAGGTCCCGGATTCATGAACACAGCCGGAGGTAAATCTTACCTCGATTTACCTCGACGGCCACTTACCCGCCACTTTGCGGGAACTTGCCTCTGCTTCTGTTCATGATAGCCAAATCAAGGGTTTTGCTCCGCTGCCAGGGAAAGATGGCATTGGGTCAGAAATTAGCAGCGGAGCAAAGCCCTTGCTATGGAGGTAAATGTTCCCCCAAGCGCTGACGAGGTAGCCTTTACCTCGAAACTTACCTCTGGTTTCCCCGCACGCGTTCATGAATCGCGCATAAGTGGTAACTGGCGGAAGGTTTTGCACTTACCTGCCTGTAAGTCGTTCATGAATCCGGGCCCAGAAGTCCTTGCTGAGAAGACTTGAAGAGTGAAAAAAAACCAATACGTATACTAAAGCAGTGAGGTGAAAGAGGAGAGTAAAAGAGTAAGTAGAACAATAACCAAATCCCCAACACACAGCACTACCAACCACGTTTACGCGAAATTACGCATGTACGACATTCCGCACAATCGTGGTGCGAATCGCATGACGTCCATACAACAGCGACTTTCTGATAAAGAAGCGATGCGACCGCCACGTCGCATCGACAGTGGGATTCGCGTCGCTACGCGAACGCTCTGAAAGTCCCCTCAATCCGCTTCGCAAAACTCTAATCACAAGTAGGGAAATTGTTCAAAGTTGATGCTGTAGAATATGTAGCGTGATGAAGAGACGGGCTCTTGTCGCTTACAGTCATTGGTCATTAATTTCAGACGGAAATGAACGCCTTGGTAAAATGCAACATCGACGTGAATGGACACCCGTTCAAAGACGCCTTCGCTTGTATGAAAGACGGCTACAAGGTACGTAAGGCCTTGATATTGTAACGCACCCAGGAGAGTGCTTGAAGTAGAGGCGCGAAGTGTGTAGTGAAGAAAAGGGAAGGCACCGTGATATCTCATGGAATGATGCGCAAATCATGGACTGAACTCTCAGGAGCTGTGCGCATGCCAAAGCCTTTACACCTATCCGCGATTAGTTTCTCGTCAATGTCGACATCATCCTCAGGGGTCACACCGTGCACCCTTAGGGACTGATATGGTTCACTGCACACTTCATTTCTTTCTTCTTGATTGTCGGTTGCCAGTGCTTTATCTCCAGCGCTTCTTTGATCATGCTCTCCACTGCACCTGCTAGATTTCTGTGGAGTATCGAGAATCGCAGTTGCGGTAGCGGATCTCATGTGATCTTTAGGGTCTCTCAATGTCGGTTAGATTTCGTTGGCGATGTAGTATACACTTGACAGCTTCGTTATCCTCACTCAATTTCGTTTCTAAAGGATTCGTTTCAACCCTGCGGCATTAAGGTGCTTGTTAACACGGTGAAATTCATTGACGGCGAGCTATGGAAGTGTATAAAGGAAGAAAACGGAGATGTTGCCATAATACCAAGCAATAAGGAAAGCAGGTGAAGCATTTTACTGTGTTTCAACCGGATTTATAAATACTGAAACTCCTTCACTGACTACGTATTCAGGTCACTAATTGTATCAGAGGGCAGCGAGCTCCAATGATACTATGATCAGGTCGAACGGATTTTTTTTTACTAAACTGCACAATAAAGTGTCACTACATTGTTATTTCCCATCGAAAACGAAAGGCGCAACGACAGAAACAACAACAGTATGGCAGATAGTCGTCAAGCTGTCGTGCCAAGATTGATATCGAACGTTTATTCGGCTACGTTTCGGCGTAACCGCCTTCTTCAGAGCCTGGAAAAGGCAAGAGCAGTTAGAGAAATTACCCGTCTAAGAATGATTTCAGGTTTCAGCTATTTCAGAAGCTGAAGGGAGAAAGAGACAAACCGTGAGGAAGATAACCCAACTGACCCTAGCTCAACTGCCTTTCTGCTAAGAAACAGCCGAAAGGCTGTTGAGTCACCCTTCGGATGGAGATATATGTAAATAAAAACAACCATAGGCTAGACAGTGCCTACTCGAAATAAGCAAAGAATGGAAACTCGATGGGTAGTAACGTTACCTCATTCTGAGAAGTAACCTATCCGAAATTGTGTCTCATTTGTAGGAATAGGAAAGAAAACTTAAACCATAAGGTATGTCGCTTCCATGCACACGCGCGAATAATGCGCTCAAGCGGTCCAACTTACAAAATGTTCTAATGCATTCTAGAAAACAGAGAGCTCCCAACTCATCGAAAATAAAAAGCGTCTATATATAGCGTTTATCCTGCATTTCTGTGGGTTTTGATCCAATCTGGATAAAAAATTTTATAATCGGTAATCTACAATGGCTCGAGCATTCAAATGTTCTTCTAAGAGGTTATTTTCTGAACACAAG
Organism: Heligmosomoides polygyrus bakeri; assembly: GCA_947359475.1. Taxonomy (NCBI): domain Eukaryota; kingdom Metazoa; phylum Nematoda; class Chromadorea; order Rhabditida; family Heligmosomidae; genus Heligmosomoides; species Heligmosomoides polygyrus. The sequence continues at coordinate 13,618,575 of OX375868.1, forward strand.
GGAAACACACAAAAGGGTAGTCGACGCATAGAGTTTACTTACAGTCTGCATTCGACACCTCTGTAAGCCACGACCCTACTTGTTTGGAAGGTTGGCAGTGTTCCCGATTGCACACTTTGTATGTGTATGGTTGGTGTACAGAATATAAACTAATAATAAAGGCTTTAAAACCTTACTCCCATCTCAGACAGAAGCGTGACACACAGTAGATATGTACGATTTGCTATGAAGGGGTCGAACGACGTAAGAGGGACAGAACTTGTACGAGGCAGACCTGGAGAGAAAAGCGTGTGGCGACGGATGGCGAACCGTGCTACTGTTCTTCTCCAATCTAAGTTACCGTCTGTTGCTTGAATGATCGGGGCCGAAGGAGTTGGACTTGGACTAGCTTGAAGTGGACCTACATCAAGCTGGTCGAGAACTATACAGTTGATGTTATACAAGCAACTGTAGCCCATTAAATATAGTCCATTCATAAGGAACAAGGACTCAGTTGATTGATACCCCTGCTACTGCTCCAGTGCGACATAGATCGGTAGAAAGCCAGTGCTTTCTCCCTTCATAATTAATTGCATCCGCTGATCTAATTACAGGTGCTATGAAGCGAGAATCGTGCTTTAAATCCTACCGTTACGTCCATTGTATCGACCGCACATATCAAATATAGCTTGGTAAAACAGTGATGCTGGAATTTTAGCGAAACGGAATGACGGCAGGATTTGGCAGGCGACTGCCTTAGTAACTGCAAATTTAAAAGACCCTTATTGAAGTTACAAGTAGGTGGCATATCAGCGTGTGTCTTCAGCAAGACAATGCCCCACCGCTCATTACAAGGGTGTGGAAGCCTGACATGGCAATGTGTGACTGGACCATCAGTTACTATTCACTATACCTGCAGGCCTTGTTCTCTCAGACTACCCTTTCCTATAGCATTTAACGCAAATTGAGTGGCCTGCATTCCACAATCCATGACCTAGAAGAGACCAGACCCTTTTACATTCTGTAGAAAATGCAACGAATGCCTTCCGACAAGCTGGCAGAGGTCCGCCATTGTTAATGGTGGACCTATTTCAAATGACCCGCACTTGTCGGGTGCGTTACGTTAGGCAGCTCCCTGGGTTACGGTAGCGGGCCGCGCCGCGCTCCACTGCCCCCGATCACGGTAGCGTGGCGTGTTGTTGAGCCCGCCTCGGACGGACGGGTCCGACTGCTGCCGACAGGGACGGCTAGTGACGTCCTACGCGTCTAATCAATGGGCGCGCTAGAGCACGAAGTTATGGATCACCGACTGTTGGCTACGCTCTTTCGGCTTGGTAGAAAAGGGAGACAGTGAAATACCTCCGCTTCAGCTTGTATGTTGGAGAAATACGAAGGTTTCTGAGTGTTTGCTAAAAGGGTGCCTGCGAACGACATGACACTTAAACTATCACACGCGAGTGTAACGAGGAAGTGACGAGCGAAATTACAATCAAGAGGAAAGTTACGGATTAATGCTCCAATGAACAGTTTTCGAAGCCTAGCAAAGGTCCCATGTCTCAGCAATCCCTCAAAAATTTCCCAAGGCCGAGTATTCAAAGAAAATTGTGTAGGGATGTTAATATTATTATGCCGAACGAGGCTGTAAGGTGATATGGTGTATGCGTGTGGTGTATTCAGCAGCTCAATAAATATCCACCTTACAACCTCGTTCGGCACAGCAATATTGACATACTAAGAAAATACCGAGGTTTTACGAAGAGAGAGCTTGGAGAATGTATAGAGAATTTCGGGAACCGTCTCCTAAACACCTGTGAAAGTTCATTAAAGTGCCTGGCAACAGTAACGTTCCTATCACAACGGAGAATATATTCGAGCAGAAAGCAGTGGTCTTCAAGAACAGTGACGCGATAGAGAATCTGTGGAGAAGACGCCGTAAACATTAGATGTTCTCTTGGGTGGTTATCACCCCATTGTCTGAAGTATTATTACCCAGCTACTTTATCAAAATATCTACTCCTTAGTTCGAGTTTTATACCATTTCCAAACGGTTTACGTATGCCCCCAGTTTTTCTTTCTTGTTGAGATAATCCATTATTAATCCAGAGAATCGGGAATAAGCTCAAGCTTCTACTCCATTGTATCCCCTGCGATAAAAGTGTGCATGTTTTGTTGTTGTTAGTTTGCAGTTTGCAGTTTGCACTTGGTTCTGAAACTTCTAAATAATAGCCACCACAATCCTTTTTCGAATTCTCCTGACAACGTGGCTTGCCATTTCTCCTCAGTCATATGAAGCAGATCTCATTCCACTCAAACGTAGTTAACAAACGCTCCCACTTCCTCAGTCTACCAAAAGACGTCAAATGTTCCACCAACATTGTGTACCATTTAACTGTTTCCCTTCTTCTGCGCTAGTAGAAGGAACGCAGTCGAAAGCAGTCGGCACACCCTTTCGCGCCTTAGCGCGCCCAGCAGACTCGGCGACCGCCCGCGTATGACGTCACTAGCCGTCCCTGTCGACAGCAGTCGGACCCGTCCGTCCGAGGCGGACTCAACAACACGTCACGCTACCGTGATCGGGGGCGGTGGCGCGCGGCGCGGCCTGCTACCGTAAGGCCGGGGGCATACTTCCATCGCCGCGATGCCATCGCGGCGCTCAGTTCATAACCATTCCGCCGCACGCGGTCGAGTCATCAAAGGAAACTTCGCCGCGGCCGTCGCAACAGTGGCGGTCGGCATGTTCGACGGCTTCCCGCGCTCATCGCGGGCATGGCATACTTTTTCGCGCCGCGCGCGGTGTTTAGCGTTGGTCCTGGGCAGATCGCCGTCGCGCTGCCTTGCAGAGCGATGAGCGATGCAACGAGCACTGAGAAATTCAAATTCTTTCGCGTCGCTGTGCAAAACTCATCGCCGCGATTACATCGCAGCGACGGGAAGTATGCACGAGGCCTAACCCAGGGAGCTGCCTAACGTACGAACCCACACTTGTCGTTTAAATATAGAGGAAAAGGTATTTATATGTTGTGGTTGTGTTAAAATGCGGCCCGTCCAAATAGGATTGCACACGCCAGCGTTTTATCCTTGACAGACAAGTTCGGTGGCAATTAACCGACCTTGGAATGTCCCATAACTTATGTGTTCATCTAATATTTTGCTACTGCCTAAATGGAGTAAAAAACCTGACTAATGACGGCCCCGCTAAGGGCTACAAGCACTTGCAGGGTTCATTGTGTTACTGCGACCACGTTTAAAGCTTAAAAACCAGTAAAAGGAAACCTGGTATAAATTGCAAGTTGTAGAGCTTTAGAAAAAATAAGAGCTGTCGCGAATGAGATAGCACGCTCCCTTCTATTCATACTCCCGCGGGCTACCGTATCCGCTCGGGACCCCGATGAGGCGCTCCCGAGATCCCGGCCTGCCCACGCACGCTATCGATCGGCGGGCCGGCTATGCGCCGCCCCCGCCGAGTTCATTCTATACTTTCATCGTCTCGTTGAGCGGCTGCGCGGGCGCGGCTCTGGGGCGTCGCACTTGTAAGCCCGCTTCTGTCACCATCCCGGGGATCTCCTGGGCGGAGCCTTGCCGCTCCTCACAATACAGTACAGTCGGTCGCACTACAGGGAGGATGGCGAGGCTGGATGGGGCTCGCCTAACCTCGGATAGACACTACAGCCTTTCCAGCCGGAGCGGTCTCATCTACCCGGCATTAAATATTATCTAGTAACTGACTCTTGTATTGTTCTGATATGGTATTTCGATGCTGATGTATGGAATAAGTCTCCTAACAGTGTTTTGTCAGTACTGGTATTGCTAGGTATATTTGCTGTTATTGTCGCCAGTGGGTCAGTTAGGGGTTAGTGTTGTAGTTGGGTACAATGGGGTCGTCATGTAGTATTGAGGGATATGTGTGTGCTCAATACAGGCCAGGTTCAATACAGCACGTTCGTAGGCACTCGCGGCTGGTCGTGGTGCGGGCGTGAGTCAATCCAGGCGCTGCCCAGCGCGGGGTTAGAAGTCACCACGCGGACCCCCGTCGGCCACGGTAGGGGGGGGGGGGGAACGTGGCCCGTTCACCTCATGGGGTCCCCCGTATGTCCCCTTGGGTCCTGGGTTCCTGGTTACCTCGTAGCACCACGAGGTGAATGGGGGGCTCCGCTCACCAGGGGCATGTACCCTCGCAAGCGGGGCCACCGATTCGCAACAAGAGCCGTTAGGGAGATAGAAGAAGCCCGCACAAATATGCTCCACCAGGAATTAATCACCATGAACAACGAGCTCTTCCAAAATCATTTGCAAAGCTTTGCAGATTGTAGCAATGCACATTTTCTTGCCTTTACAGTCTCAATTTTCCTTGAATTTCCTTCATTGCAAAGCGTCCTCAGATCGTTTCAGCTTATTTGATGGAGTAGTAGTGCTGGCAGAAGCACAGCAGTATACACGTCAAAGTTCTATTTCTAACCATCTGCTTATCCTGCTGCGTAATGACAGCACAACATTCACGACATCTCTCTTCAGTTGCTGGCTACGAGATTGCTACGATGTCAATTTCATGGAAAAAATTCCCCAATGTTGGTATCAAAGGAATGAAAAAACACTCAGGAGACACTATATTTCTTTGTTCTAGCTTAGTGTTTTACTAGTGATCAAAAACTCGGCATTTGACTCGTTTATTATTTGGGAGCACAGCTTAGTCAAAAAATGAAGCAAAATGAAATGATCCTGATGGAATATAGCCTTGATTCCTGCTCATTACGTTCAGTATAGCAATCCACCAAGCACACTGCAAGAATTCTTCAGGGGCGCGGAATAATTCATGAAAAAACCACACACTGATAGGGGACAAATATTCACAGTACTATTGTCGGCTGATATTCTCCATATAACAGCCTTCTCAATAACGCCACGTTGGAGGCAGAAACCACTCGGCAAAACACAAAAAATGGCATATATTCAAGTTGTTTTTGATCAAAAGTCTTGCGTCAGGTGGGACTCGTACCTGCACCCTGTGCTTTCCGGGCATGTTGCTTGCCGGCTATACACCCAGCGCTGTGTCATCGCAGGCGACATTCTCGATATCAGCATTATTCCGTGACACCAGTTTAAGCCAGAGCGGCTGGTATAAAGGGTTTATCTTGTTGAAGGATGTTTTGTTGCACTCTTTTCTCATTCTTAAAAAGCTCCTAATTTTTTCCACCGTAGTATCATATCACACCAACTATCTCGAATAGACATAAGTGTCTGCTAAAGTTAGTTTCTGAGCTAAGAGGTCCCTATTTCCCACGCTTACGCTGAGTTTCAGTTTAAGTACATATATAATCCCGTCTGCCAAATTCCAAAAATCGAGTTTGGTTAGCACGTACTTGCGACACTTACAAGCACCTTGAAAGTACGTTAAGGCACAGATTACGATGTGATGTCTGGCTACTGAAAATTACGAAAAACCTATGATGGCTTGCTTTAGTTTGGAAGAGATTTCAAACAGCTTCTACGAAATTTCTACAAACAATTATCATTTGAATTCTACTTAATTGATCCGTAACAAATTTGCAAATACCGATTTTTAAGTCAATTTTCTTGATACATTTTATTGCGCTACATAACAAAATCAGAACGACTGCACTACACAAAAGAATAAGACTTTCATGAGATTTCAGGGATGAAAACGCTCATCCTTTGCCTGTGGATTGCGACTACAACTGCATGTCGCGTCGGTGACAGATACTACGCCGACGGAGAGGAGTGGGTACGTTGGAAGAAGAAAGCCACGTATTTCGAAAAATTAGGATAGCACCGAAACACAGTAACCTTCTTGCTAATCTGTTTAAAAAAAATAATAAAGTAGGGCAGTACCTACTCCACATTTGGGATGCGCCTCCCATTCTACTTCTACGGCATGTCAGGCGATTGGCGAATGGGTATTGGTCCCTTGGTATCAATAACGGTGGCCAGCCGGTGACTAAGTTGTTCCCAGAGTAGTCTAGCACCAATTCATAGACATCGGTGGGCTTGGAAAATCTGAACTAAGAACCTGGAATTGGGTGCACCCGACTACTTGGAATTAAATGTCTTGCGCTCGAATATGGGGCGGCGAGGCGCATGGTAGCACAAAAGGAAGAGATGTCAACGGTTGCCTGCTCGCGATCCCAGGTTCTTGGTTCCGAATTCCTTCCCAGGCCACAAACACTTCCATCCTTTTGGCAGTGGGCGAATTGATCCGACTTGTGTGAACAGGATAAGACACTGACTTGTCCATTGGATGGCCAACGCAGGTGTATAGGCCAATTACGCATTCAAATTGCCTTCACGAAATCCCGTAAAAGTATATTACGTTGCGCGTTCCGAAAAAAGATTGATTTACGCCTTTTATGTTCGATATTCATCTTCCATCAAAAGTAAGTACCGTCGTTTGCCATGGCGCGATCTGTCGAAGTTTCCAACAAGATTTCAAGACTTCAACAAAATAAGGCTCTAAGAAACTCATTCATTTCGCCAGTGTGTTCTCTTCCAGGGTGAATGCCACGTTTTCCGCAAAATTAAAGAAAAACTACAGTCTGGCAAAGGCGATGAGCTTTCTTACAATGCTACGCATTCACGCAATGCCAGACGGTAGTTTTTCTTTAATTTTGCGGAAAACATAGCATTCACCCTGGAAGAGGACACACTGGCGAAATGAATGAGTTTCTTGAGCCTTATTTCGTTGAAGTCTTGAAATCTTGTTGGAAGCTTCGACAGATCGCACTATGGCAAACGACTTTGTCTATTCTTAAGCACACACAAATTTACAATGACTGGGTTTAATAGTTACAACGATAATCTAGGCCTAGTCATAAGAGGTAGACATAAGATATTTGTTTTTCTTTCACTTTACACCTCTCACTTCTATAGTTCCTTGGTTAGTCATTTTTGTTTGCTTTTCAGTGCTCTTTTTTAGTTTTACAAACTACAATTTTGTGGGGAATTATTTTTTAATGAATACTTTTCTATCTCTACTGCAATTCAGCAATTGTTACAAATAGATAACTAGCAGAGGATTAAATCAACCCTTACCCATTACCTTTGAAGCAAAATGATTCTTTTACAGTAGATATATTTATAGTACTTGCAATTGCTTATCTGTTAGATATCCCTCTGACAAGCCGACGTTTCTTCCAAGAGTTCACATGCTGGTAAAAAAATCAGCATGTTAACAAAGACATGTCAGAGCAATACTGAATTCTAATTTGGTGCCGTTTGCCTTTAATGCAGTCAATAATACTCAAGCATTGTAAAGATATGATGCCGGTGATGTCATGAAATTTCCCTTTTTTATTTTCGATAAGTTTTCAGTTAACTCTATCACTGCCAGGTTCGACCCTCGATGAATCTCGGCATTGATCGTTATCGAATTGCTTATCGTGGTGCTGAACTCGAACCGAGATAGTACACGCTTTATTGACGAATAACGTTTCGGCGATTTCGCCTTCTTCAGAGTCTGAAAAAGTCCAGACATATGTTGAAGCTACTAGGTTAAACATCGCCACAGACCTTGCGAAATTCGAAGACCCGATGAACAACAACCCTTCCAGCTGAGAGAGAGAACAACAGCCCAACACTTAGGACACCCGAGTAGACCCTTCAAGGCGAAACTAGCTAAAAGGCGAGACTGATGTAAGGGGTGAGCTCTCGGGTTATATAGACGCATTCCCCCCGCCGATTCAGCCTAGGACTCTTGGCCTGTACCCAGAACCCCTCCAGGGTTTTGCGTGCGGCGGTATGGGTCTCCCGTGCTTGAATTTTGATTGTGACCCCAAAGTCGACACCGTTATGGTCATTCACCCTGTGGCAGCCCAACGCAGTTGATGGCCGTGACCTGTTCTTGCCTTCCAGGTGTTCCTTAACGCGAACATAGAAGGGGCGAGCTGTTTCACCGATGTATTCACCTCCACAGCTGTTGCACCTTATTAGGTAGACAACCCCTGAAATCATGCAATCTCCTTCGTTGCCTGCAGGACAGATGGTACAATTTGGGGTTGCGCAAATTCGGTCGTACAGCCGGTTGCGCACTAGGCGACTTTTCAAGTTAGCGGGAGGTGTATCTACCACTTTGACATCGTTTTCCAATCCCGCCCTTCTGACGCACTTCCTAATAGAAGCGCTGACACTGTCTGAGATGAAAGGGATGACAAACGGGATTTTGTCATCAAGTGAGGTATTACGTGATCGATTGCTGGTGCTCCTCCGCTGATAGCCAAAGAATGTATACCCATTCTTGGCAGCGATTTGATGAGCAAGCGCTAGCGATTCCTTACGCTCGTTTTGTCCAGTAGATACTCTGCTTGCTGTGCGGAACATATTACGCACGACAGCTGTTTTGGTCTGTGTCGTGTGTCTGTGTGTGTCTTTGCTCTCTCCACTCAGCCGTATTTGGACGTTCAACAACGGAAGCCAGTCATCCTTCGGAGTCTCCCGTGTAAACTTGATATGCTCACTCTGCTGGTTTATGATATCGAAGCACATGTCCATCTCCTCTTGGGTAGAACAGATGATTAAACAGTCATCGATATATCGACAGCATAAAGCAGGGAGCCTAGCCAACACGGGAGCTTCAATTTTGGACATGAAGGCGATGGCAAAGGTGGGAGCTAAGCGTTGGCCCATAGCTAGCCCTCTTTCAGACTCTGAAGGAGGCGAAATCGCCGAAACGTTAGTCGTCAATAAAGCGTGTACTATCTCAGTTCGAGTTCAACACCACGATAAGCAATTCGACAACTCTATCACTGACCGAATTTATCCTAGTTGGGAGGAGCAACTGTGAAATGTCGATTGTGTACGTCACCCATGTTATACAACCATGTACCCGAATTTAAATGAAAGCTATCTCATCAAGCAACATCAGCTGAAGCTCTGGTGTAAATTAAAGCAAGAGATTGGTCACACATGCGATTAGGATAGATACCACTGATCTAACCGACATTCAGGTGGAGGGTGGAGTATACAAGTTGAAGTGCAGCATGGGTTCAATGTCAGGATTCCACGTGAAACTGATCGCCTGTGTTAGTCACGGCATAGAGGTGAGAGATACATGATCAGATTCTTAACCGAGTGCCGTTAAGTTCAGTGAAATGCCAGGGTTGCAAGAAACACGCTCGTTTAAGGTGCCCGTGCGCGGAGTAGTAATCATCCAAAACACGGCGTATGAATGCAATATGGGCAGCAGGGATGGATCTCACTCTCCACCTCGGCTGGCCGACTGCAACGATCCTCTGAGACCTATTACCCATGAAACGAGTATGCTCTTATCCTTTGGTTCATTTAAGAACCTTCAAAACTCCTCTATTGTTAAATGGTTCAGATTCAACGTGGAGGTCAAGGGTGTTTCGACTACAGTGCAAATCTCACGGCAGGACGAGGGTCACCGGATGCCGCTGGAACGGTCTATCCGCAAAGGCACAAGTAATTAAAGACTACGGAGTGAGTGCTTGTACTATATGGACACATCATAGTGCTCGTTAATCACTAATCAGTTGCAGAGTTGGTTCTTCAAGTGGACTTGTTGGTACGACGGCGACCGCCTTCGCCTTACTTACGAGGATCTTCTCGATTAGCTCAGCAAAAGAGCGAATCTTTATCGCTTTATTTAGATAATTATTGTCAATAAAGATGAGGAGTCCAAAAAGTCGAATCAAGTAATGATTCGAAACCTCTCTCACCCTTCTATTTTAATGGGTTTTAATGAATATCTCCACCATGTTTAAGGTTTTGTATCTATCCTAGTCGAAGGCGGGAGAGGGGAGGGGGTGGGGTGGGTGAGGATGCGTGGTTGCGCCTCTCCAATCCCTCCTTTGAATTTCTTGCAGAGCTGCGACCACTGCCAAATGATAGGATGATGATCAAGGGTGTGCGTAAATGAAAATTGAAATTTCGTAAATCGTAAATCGTAATTACGAAAAAACCGTCGTAAACCGTAAATCGTAAGCGTCACCTGAACTGTAGTGCAGTACAACTAAATTTCCAGAGGCTTTTTCTGCTAATGTTAATCAGATGTGATTCAATATTTAATTAACCATCGTGTTAGTTTCAGTTTTCAGCTTAATCTGAACAGTTTTCTTACCAAACTGTTTCTCTTGCCACGGCTTCCTGATAGTAAAACATAGTCCGAACCAAACTTTACACCTTTCAGGAAAGTCGAAAACACTGTAGATTCAAAAACTTCACTCAAGCCTATGCATGGCATTCCAACAAAAGGCTTGCATCGATTCATTAAATTCCACTTACTACCAATGCTTTAGCTTGAATATAAATCTAGGATTTAGCGGAAACAACAGCAGAAAAATCGCTTTCAAAACTGAAGTTAAAAATTTTAAAAAAATAAATTAAAATTAAAAAAAGTTTCACCATTGACTAATGTGCCGGTTTCCTGCTCCTGCACTTGCAAGATTTCGAAAACTTCATAACGCTTTCACGACACGCGCGAGGAGGTTTTCAGGTGTCTGCCGCCTGGGATAGCGCGCATTTTTTCCTCGCGCTGATAACTTCTATTATTTTATTTGTATTACTGATTCGTTAGATATGAGAAAACAGTAACAAATGAAGTTTTTCATTGACTACCTTGATTGTAGCTATTAGCGGACTCATTGCTTAAAATTGTTCTATAGAATGTGTGATAATTTTCCATGAACTATTTTTGTGATGGTGTCCGACGACATCGTCGGACAATGTCGTGAAAGGGATAATATTGCTCTACCATTTAATAACTCCTAGCACTTGCACGGGCTACCCTTCGCCAGCTCTGTAACGAACGTTTGCTCTCCGAGAGCCTGCAGCATCGTAAGCGGATTAGATAGGGTGAATACGATAAACTCCATCATATAACCGAAATTGGAGATCAAGACTGTCAAAACCAGTTCGACCTTTTCTAGAAATGCTACGCGGTCAATTTTACTGAATCTTTTATATCAATTTGCTCATAAGGCACAATGCAAACCGATAGAACAATTGGTACATGTCGCGTAGATAAGCAGTATTGGTAGGTGGTAGCGCGCCAGCCAATAATAACCAAAGCACAGACCGAACACATGTCAGCCGATCATGGTTCCAACTGTACATACACGCCCTCTCTGAATGACATGCCCATTCAATGCGGTCTGATTCGATGAGGAGTTCCCATCTCACAATGCTCCCCGTCCTCGCGACATATAACGAAACGTTAGTGGCTTATCCTTTCAACATAAGTGTAGCAACCCTTTAGACCCCGCTTGCAATCACGAATGATGTTCGATCATGGATTTGCGTCAATTCTATTGGATGGGATTTACATGAATATATTATAAGCAAACTGACTATACGTTATTACCAAACAGGGCGCGGATCAAAGAATGCTCCCTCTCTTTCTCTAAGAAACTGCCTCCAATGGCTTTGTATGGGCTGGAATGGAACAACCTTCGCCAGTAGGAATGCGATGCGCCTTGCTAGCTCTGGACCAGTAACGGAGGACCCCAGCCTCCCCTGCCTTCTAGACATGAGCTTATCATACTATATAATAATCCGCTAACCGATGACTCATAAATTAGTCATAAAATAGGGAGGGGGGCAGAATTATGGACCGCGAAAATAGCGAGAAATATACAGACGACTTCTACGTGTCATGGGAACTTCAGTCCTGGGAGTAATCGAGGTTACTGAACACGAATCTGAAGTTCGTTTTAAAAGGTTCGATCACCATCAATCGATATTGATCAAATCATCTGTCAGTACCAGCAATGGGAAACCAGGCCCAATCAGGGGATTCCAGTAGTGCTGTACCAGTACATGGGGAGAGGGGGGGGGGGGTGAGTTCCAGTAAAGGGGGCAAGTAGTGGGGGACACCGATGTAGCAGTCCCACATGGAAAAAATTTCAGTTCAACGTAGCGTTAGAAGCGGTGGGAATCCTCGGTTCTGACAAAAAGGCGTTTCGTCGCGATACCAAAATCGATCAGATCTATCGAAAATGTAGATTTTTGCCTGAGGTTGCCCGTTTGAGGACGAGAAGTGAAGGTGTTCGTAGTCAATCTGGCGCTAGAGTATTCGAATAGTGCCTTTTGTACTGCTAGGAAGGGAAGAGGGCTGGATACGCAGAGCAGCTAGCTTGATCTGATTCTCCTCAGCTTACTGCAATATCGCGCGAGGGCATGCCGATTGGCGTGACCGAGCACCTGTTTTCTATTGTATTGCACTTGCTTCTCCTCTTGAACCTGTCCGGTTCCAAACAGGAGCCCTTACAATGTCAGTGAAATGGGAAAGTTAGTTAAGCGAAGAGAAAAGTCGGATTCGAGAAGCCAGTGCACAAGACGATATTGTCTAACACTGTAACACATTAGAACACATCATCAGAAATCAACTCTAAAGGGAAGTGGGAATGAGCTACATATAAGAGGGGACCATTAGAATAGGCACATCTTTATAACCCACTCCACATAAATTTGGTCGCCAGTTGGTTGTTGATCAAAGATCACATTTACGAAAATTTACGATTTACGACCCAAAATGTCGTAAATCGTAAATCGTAAAAAATTTGCCAGAAATCGCCGTAAATCGTAAAATCGTAAATCGTAAATCGTAATTACGCACACCCCTGATGATGATTGAGATCTCGTATATTCCCTCCAAGCACTGCCCATTTCGATTCCTCAACATTCAACGCAGAGAGAACGACGGAGTCAGATTGGTGGACTTGAAACCCGACAATATTCGTCTTCCTCCGAGTCTGCCATTCTTGACAGTTCTCATATCGCTAGCTTCCTCCTTTCCAGGAATAGTGTTACGTTGTTGTCCATGCTAGAGGACTAGTAATAAAATCGAGGTTAAAAACCAGCACCCGCACCAGCCCAGCTTAGTTCTGGAACTCAGAAATGTGTTAATGCGCTTGAAACGTATTCCACGCGGTGACGAACCATAGAAATTCCAGCAATGCAAATCTCCTCCTTTAAAAGGGCTATGGAGGGGTCACCTTTACCTATCATTTGCTATAGTTTCGTGAAAGCCTACTACAACTATACGATAATCCCGATTGGGAGTACAGCATAATCCCGAAGAGATCCGTCTAAGCTCGAAGAATTCGGCCCGTGCTTTTTGATCCTCTAACCTCCTACTTTTTTGTAGAATGTGGTTTCTTCTCCTCTTCTACCTGGTTGCAGCTTCCTACGCTTGCGAATACTATGGAGAGCACTTTACAGATGGAGAAACATTTGTGAGCAGATTAATTCTCGCCTGATGCACTACACTAGCCCCTCCAGACTGGGCCACTTACTAATCACTTTGCTAGCAAATTAAACAAGGCTCGTGACTTGAAAAAAGAAACAACAGTTTACGCTGAGATTGTGTGAGAGCGACTTCCTCCTACTTTAATGAACAAGGTTTGCTTCACAAGATGATCTTTCACTACACTATAAGCCGTATAACTGCTTTGATTTTTCGATTGTATATGGAGTAAATAGAGGATAAAGGACTGCGTTAATCATTCCTTTTTGGAATGCGCCACGCATTCTTCCTCGACGTGATGCTGTGCAGGGAATTTCAATGCGTGTTTGGTTTCAACAATGATTTGTATTCGTTAATGTGCATGATCCATTGCGTAACTGACCCGTGCTAAATAAACTTTAAATTTAGCTAGTTTTCCAGTAAAATTCTCCTTTGGTAAAGGTTCAAAAAGTCATTTAAATAAAAATCATTAAGAGTAAAAATAAAAACCTTGAAAATTAACAAAATTAGTTTTTAGTAGTACTAAAATGGAAAATCATAGTACGAAAAACGAAGTTCATAAACTTTTTGGTGTGCGCCACGCATTCCAACTCTATGGGATGTGGTGCAGGAAATTTCAGCGCCTCTTTAGCTTCTATGATGGTTTGTGGTTTGTGTTGCTTAATAGGCATACATGTTCGACTGCCTAATTAACTCGTACAAAACTTGCGTTGAATTTGGTTGGCTTTCTTATAAAATTCGCCTTTAGTAAATAAATTTCAAAATGTTATTTAAACAAAAACCATTAGAAATAATAAATAAAGACCCTAAAAATTAACATAAATAGCTTTAGGAATATTGATATAAAGGAAACAATACGACGCTAAGCAATCTCTTTTAGAAAGCGCCACGCATTCTACTTCTACGGGACGAGGAGGCAATTTGAAAGCGTACTTGGCCCATGCAGTGAATTCGTTGGCGAGCCGATGGACAATTCGGTGTTTTACCCTTCTCAGACAAGTCCGGTACCAATTCATTGACCCCGGAGGGATGGAATGCTTGGCTGACCTGGGCGGGGAATCCGATCCAATAACCTGGTATCGGATGCACGCGATAGCCGGCACCTCCTCCGGCTCTGCTAGACACGCCCTCTCATATCGTATGCAGAGGAGCTAATCAGTTCTTCTGACCCAAGGCCCTCCCTTTCGTCCACGAACCAAGAATCTGATAACGGGGACACACGACAGCCATCGACTCGTTCGGCTGAGCTAATATTCGCCTTTTGGACAGTATAGATCAATAAAATACTTATGAGAATGGGGACAAATTTGTTAACATTATACGTGTACAATTTATCGCAATACCTATGACAAGTTTATCATTCCCACTAATCTAACCGCCGTTTTACTACCAAGTAACTGACACTAGGATATTTCCCGAACATTGTGTATCAATTATTTGAAATACACCTTACTTTTCAGAGAGATGGACATTTTCGAATGCTATGTCGCATGACGCCGTATGCGTGGAAACTCGATATTATCAGCTGCATTCAAGAAGGAATGGAAGTGAGTTGAAATGCCTTTACCAATTTCTACTACTGCCTTCTGCACTGGACCGAGGATCCCGTACATATCTGGGAACAGTAATCGCCGAGATCTGATAGAAACAAATGACTAATTATTTCGCAGCAGTTAGAAGGATGTTTAGCTGCGCTCAAAACTCTCGCGCTGGGCGGGACTCGAACCCGCACCTTCTGATTTCCGTGCAGTGATCCTGCGCTTTGCGCAACCAGCGCTGTTTGACCGAACAGAAGGTCCACGATATCTTCTTTGTAATTACTGCCGATCAGCACTCACCCTACTGATGTCTCCATATCCGGCTTTCAAAAAAATTGGGAATATTTTCTAAATTGGCTTAATTTTTTCGGCCACGCAGATTTGATATGATGGAACAACTTTATTTTGGTCTGACGTTTCAACAGCCTCGTCGTCCTTAAAGGTCTGAAAAAAGCCCAAAACTGAATACTAAGGTCAGACACTCGTTTGAGTAAGGGCTTCTAATTCCAATCGAGCCAGTTTCAATGAACGATGACCAATCAATTCGTTTAGATTCCCGTTGGCAGCAGTAGTCGTGGCAAGGAATGGCTGTGGGAGTGTAGAAGGCTCGACAACGGAGCGGTGGAACTGAGACCGATCATAGAAGACGATGCGATAGAGGAGCAGTGAAGACGAGCTTGTTGTAGAAAAATGCAGTCATCGGATGAAAGCTTCAAAAAGTAAAAACTGGCACAAATTTGTCTGAAATTTCTAATTCACCTGCCCCATTAAGAACATGTTTGAAATTTCATAAAAATTCATTTTTAGAGGAAAATAAGGGTTCGAAGATTGTTCCAAAGTGATGGAAGACGGGATGAATTTTTTAGCGCTAAATGAGGGGATTGTGTAATGCTTGTAAAGCGATGAAAAACCATGTGTGGCCTCCAAGAAAAGCAGTGAATTAAATGGGTCCCACATAGATAGGCTAGAAATTGCTCTATGGTGTCCTAACCCGCCCGCTGTCAATCCATTCGTCTTCAAATTCAATTTTGAAGGACATTCGCCACGTTGCGTGACTGTGAATGTTATGAATGGGCGGAGTTCTGGAATTTTTTGCCCATTATTGGTCGTCTAAAACGTTCATGGAATGTAATTCATCAACTACTTGTAGCGTAGAGAAGAAGTATAGCTAAGAAAATTGTTACGTGCAAGCATTTATTGCGTGGGCCATTCAAATATTAGGTTGAAAGCAAAGTCTCCGCCGTTTTTCTTTAACATCTTATTCTGAATTTCGCTGGAAGTGTTTTTGCATACTGCTAGCAACCGTTGGAAAGAGAATGACTTGGGCTATCAGATTGTCTGTTTAGGTCATTTCTATTTCAAGTTTTAGATCATTGAAGTGGAAAAACAAGAAAGAAAAATGACTATCGCCGACAGTTCCTTCCCTCTGCTTAAACTTAAGTTTTTTGCACAATATTATACAGCATTCAAATGAGGATAATTAGGTCTACAAGAATAAGTGTTGGGTTTTTCTTCGCTTTGATTTTCTTTAATTTTCAGAGCGTTAAAGTGGAGAGCCAGGGCACTAAAATTTCCAACAGCTCCTACGCTTTGATTATTTTTTCACTCCATTTTAATGCCTAAAAAATAAGGAAATCCAGGATAACCAAGAAACAAAACAGAGATTCTGAGCATTCCCTTTCACATGAAATAATATGACACTGCCCGAAAGAAAGTTGGTTAAGGTCATTTTATAATTTTTTAAAAATTCCGCTAAAAATCAGGGTATTGCATAAAAGACGAAAGAAAGAAGAATTATCATTCTGAATGAAAGCGAATGCTACAGGAATATACGGCAAGAAATTTTTAAGTCAATAGTCGAAAATGACCCGACTAACCACTGAAAAATAACACTGAAATTTTGTTAAAACTCCATAATTAGAATTTTAATGAGTTTGAAGTGAAAAAAGAGCGAAATATTATACAACGCTAAAAAAATCATAAAATGGGATCTCTGAGCAAAAGCGACAGGTACATAGTAGAGAATTAGGTGCACATCTGCAATATTCGTGAGTGTTCTTAGCATTCAGAAGAACAGAGTTTGCTACAAGATGTCATCACTACATGGGTAGAGAACCTCATAATGACCATGTTGCTATCTGGGAACTTCAGAAGAACTTCAGAAGGGTGTCAATGTATTCTGAAGGCAGATGAAAGCACATGATGAGCAGAGCACAAATGACCGCTTAGACTGATAGAAGCTGCTCTAAAGCACACCGCAGGAAGTCCACAGAATCCGTGCTCAATCGAATTACTCAAATAATGAAGTCGGCTGCGTCGACGGCTACTCATCGACGAGCAAAGGGCGTGTGGGGAAGGTCTCGTTATCCTCTCTTGGCCTCTCGGGTGCGTGGCGGATCGGGCGGCGTAACGTGTCCGGCGACGAGGGCGCCCGACGATGTCTTCCTAGCCGAGCCGGAGCGGACAGCCGTCCGGCTGCAGCTCGGTTGTTGCTTCCTTTTCAGTCCCATCTGACCAATGGATATGCATGCGCGCGCTTGAATGGATATGACGAGCGGGCAGAGGTGCGAGTTCGGCCGAATAGCACCGCCGGGAATTCGATGAAGAAGAAACAACGCCAGAAATTTTGGAAAAAGGCTGGAGAAAGAGCACTTTTGACTACCTTTTGATGAGCATGTTGAAAAAACTCATACCATGATAAATCCAGCTGTATATTTCGAGCAATTCAAACTCGCAATATGGCAACATTATTCAAACTTTTATCTATTCATTTAAAGCCCATTTTGGAGTACTATACATCTGTATGGTCTCCAGTAAAGCAAAGCTGCATCAGTCAGATAGGAGGTGTGCAAAAAAGATTTACAAAACAATTGTCTCTTAGGAGTAGTTACATCAGATTCTCTAAAAACAAAACCATGCCATCATCTACTTATTCGTTCAGAAATATGGTGAACAGATACCCTGGTGCACGCTCCTTTGCTTCACAATTCCGCTATATGCCTATTTGTTTTTAATTTGCCTTCATCCGTAGAGGGCGTGTGTAGCGCAGTCGGAGGAGGCGCCGGCTGTCGCGTGCACCCGATACCAGGTTCCTGGTTCGGATTTCCCGCCCAGGCAACCAAGCCTTCCATCCCTCCGGGGTCGGTGAATTGGTACCAGACTTGTCTGGGAAGGGTGGAGCGCTGACTTGTTCATCGGCTGGCCACCGCAAGTCATTGTATGGCCAAACACGCATTCAAATCGCCTCCACGACATCCCGTAGAATAGAATGCGTAGTGCTTCCCAAAAGGGATTGAGTAGCGCCGTCCTTTATCCTTTATTATCGTTATCCTTCATCCGTTCCTTGTTTTAGCTTTTCGTTACCCGCTATGAGCTAGTCACTCACTTATATGATGGAAGGTGATCAATGTGTTGTTTCTCGACTAGGTTTTTTTTTTAAATCTCGCATGGGCTTACTCTCGTGTAATAAATAAATATATGGGAAATGGTTTATTCGAAGTTTTCTATCCTGAAAGATTGTCTGGCACGGTACTACCTCGTTATCACTATAGGAATTACCTATGATCAATACCTTGATTCTAGAATTGTTAATGATCACTTGAATATTTATAACAATGAACTCTTCACTTTTTTCAATAGGATTACCAAAGGAAACGATCTCAGAATTCAACCGAAAGAACTCAAAAAAATATCAATAAACTATATTCGGCTCGTGCTGTAAAAATCTGGAATGAGGTTTCCGTTTCAATCCTCAATTCTTCGCCGAGTACGTTCAACTACAAGTTAGAAAATTTTTTAAACGGAAAGGACATTAACAAAGTTAATTACAAGAAAGTTTTTTGTAAAAGCAGACAGCATTTTTTCTTTAAATATATAGGAACTTTTTTCTGTGAATGAAGTTATAAGTTAGTTATAAGTTATAAGAGAAAAGAGCCCTTTCCACTTCATGTAAATCATCGAAAAAATCACTTTTGCTAATATTCAAAAGGGCAACTTTTGCTGTAATCTTTTGTGCAAAACTAATTTTGAATCACTTTAGGCTCAATAAATGTTCTATGTTCTGTCGTGGGAATTGAGGTAAGAAGAGAAAATTGTGCAATAACTCGGTATTAGTCAGTATATTTGTTCTCATATTCGAATAGTCGGATACTCGATACTTCTAGATTCTTGAATAATCTTTAGAATTCGAACACCGATTGTCTTAAAAAGTTAACACTCACGCACCAGCCAGCACATAACTAAATACAGATTGAAGAAGTACTGCTGTAACGTAAGGAACTTCTGTAAGATCTGAGACACTGCTAAAGCGTAAGGTACCTAAATAAGACTGAAGAATGCCACGGTGGCGTAATGTACCTTATTAAGAAAACCGCTGTAGTGTTAGGTGATTAAGCAAGGGCTAGGTGACGTTTAGCTGCAGCGCAGTAATCTTCAGTAAGAAGTGATGAAGTTCCGCTAGAAATTAAGCAACGTATTCGAGAACTAAAGAAACCGCGTAATGAACCTAACTAAGAGCTGAGAAATACTGCTGAAGTGTAAGGTTTAGTAAAGAACTGTTCAAGTAGTTTTGCGGCATAATGTACCTAAGTAAGGTTTTACTGCTAAGTCTGAAGAAGCGACAAGCATTGGAGCATAAAGCACTTGAGCATGAGCCGAACTCCTACTGTAGCGTTATGTACCTTAGTAAGAGGTGAACGAGAAATTCCAACAGTTGCTACAACAATGATAGGGACGTTGCTTTCAAATACTATAGGAACAGTCTACGAACCAAGGCTCTGCGTGCAAGAAGTGTGCATGGTAAACAAGGAAGTAGCAAGAACCATTGTGAAGCTGTAGATGTTCATCCAGCCCTTCAGTAGATCCTGAGTCGTACCAGTTTAGAAAGCGGAATGGAAATTCCGCTCTCTAAACTAACAGCTACATCCCACTCTATCCTAATGACGATGATGTGGGAGCCATCTGATGAATAACCCTGCGCCTAGAGGGGAAGTAACACCTTGCACACGGTGAGTTTGGTAATGATCATCTGTGCCAACAAGACCTCCAAGCGCCCCTTCGGACCAAACACCTTTATTCGACTGAATGAGAAGCTATAAGCTTTGTTCCGGAAAGAATAATCATCTCACTTCCTCGTCGAATGGCTTTCTCAACTCACTCTATCCTTTCACTCACTGGCAGCATATTCACGACGGCATCAAGAAAGATTTCGATTGCATGGCCCATCCTTGAGAGCAACAAAAACGACGGTGCTTGACCGTCACGTGTTTTCGCTGTCACAATTCTCGACTCCGCTCCGCACTCTGTCATACGAACCTAGTCTTGCAAACTTATAACACTCTAGGGGATTGGGGTGTTGTTGTCCCTCCAGCTGCGCATCACAACGGCCTCGTGGGCCACTGTTTAGCTATGTGCTTTGGAGCAATAGTAAAGCCAGCGCGTAATATCGAAATAGAAGACGGATACACCGCATCTTCTCTCCAGCGGCGATTCTAAACATAGATTAGACTTCTCCTCAGCACTCTTATTCTAGCTTGAAAGTGGCTATAGTTCAGGGTAAGTGCAGCAGTAGGGACAACTAGGCGTGAACGAGTGTAGCCCTGAAAGGCATTGGAAGCAGGCTCGCTCAAAAGAAGCTGGAGATCCTCTAGGCTACGACGCCCATTCTACTTTTTAGCCATGTGGTGGAGATGGTAGGATGCTTAGTCGCTACTAGGATAACGGATTTTCACAGTTTACGAATGAAGTACGAGCATTTTTGGCCTTGACAAGACATCAATCCCGTGTCAAGTCGGTGCCTTAATCCACTGTGTTAGGCAACTGCAATCCTTTGGAAAGCCTTGCACATAACTCAAAGTGCTCAGAGTTGGTATAGTTAGGGTAGAAGTAGAGTTTCTACCCTCTCTTTTCCATGTTTTTGCTCTTCTATTCTCATTTTTTATTGCTTTTAATCTTCATACACTTCTTTTAAAGCCTAAATGCCACATGCAGCGAGCATTTCACACTGCGAACTACGGACTCATCTGTCAATTTTATTTCCAGTTTTCTGGTTTATCAATTTCTGCATTATCTAATCTTCAACGGGCATTTTGGACTCTAAAAATGTTCGCCAATGTTATTTGGTTAATACGGAATAATAGAAAGCACAACAGTGAGTGAGTTGGAATACGCCACGTATTCGCTTTCGTATTCGTCCTCTTCACGGCATTAAGAAGGCACTTAAAGGATAAATGACTGCATTAATCAATCTCTTTTTGGACCGCGCATTCTGCATCCAGGTGATATCGTAGGACTCTATGAAAGCATATTTAGCCAATACAATAACTTGTGATGGACAGACGACTAACAAGTCACAACTTTGTCCATCCCAGACAAGTCTGGTACCAATTCACCAACTCCGGAGAGGTGAAAGGCTTAGTTGGCCTGAGCAGGAGCCAAATTTAGAACCTAGATTCGAGGTTTATGCAGGAACAGATGCCACTTCTGATTGCAAAGAGTGTCTTTGCTGTTCCAAATAAACCATTTAGCATCTGGACTTCCTCCCATGGTAAGTCTGACGGTTGTTTAGGACAGCAGTGCAGTCAGAAGCAGTCAGAAGGAGGATGAAAAGCGAAAACGCAAAAACGCTCTCTGCCATCATAATTTTTCGATTTTCTAATTTTTCTAGAAAACGAGTTGCAAAGAAAAATGCGTGGCGCATCCTAGCGAGCCCGCGTAGCACCACTCTTCCGTTGAGGAAGTCGGCGTTCTCTCCCCCGCAGGCAGCATCATTAGCAATTCATCGACCCCCGAGATAGAGATGGATGGCTTAGAAGAGCAGGGAATGAAGCCGAACCCTTCACTACGTAATTATGAACGAGAACAACGCGCTTCTCACCACTATCCCACACAATGGATTTGAAAGCCGTTAGGTGTATCGATAGTAAGAGCACTGCAGAGGAGGAAGGTAGTGCAATTAGCCTTCAGAAGCCGCCGGTACGAGAACGATGCATCTCAGAAGCCGTGAGCATTCTCAGAAGCGTTTTCGGGTGAAATTGAATTTTCCAGAAGAGACGTCGGTGTTCCGTCTTCGTATTATTGCACTGCTTTGCTTGCCATTGTGCGGCGGAAATCGATGCCGTAAAAAGAATAGAAGGAATAGAAAGAGAATAGAACGGAATTCTGGAGATAAGAAGACGAAGAGGCCAGCGGAAGAAACACATTTCCGTCTCTTTCCCATCATACATAACTTATCTTACCTCCTTCATTTCCCAATAGCTCCGTTTATTCTCTGTTCCGATGACTTATGCCATTTTCACTTCATTTTAAATTGGAATATCAATTTTGGTTTATTTTAAATCGGACAGTTTTCAAGCAGAAGGAAGTTATCAAAAATCAAATTAAACTCTTTTCAACAGAGTCGAGCGAATTTGTTGTTCTAGGAAAATTTGTTTTGAAAAACACCCCGGATGGGAATGAGTTTTTACTACAAGTTTTTTTCAAAACACAATTTATGCTAAGAGAAAATTCGCTCGCTATTAATTGAATGGGCATTAACCTTTTATCCGCTTGGTCCAGTGTTTGGTGAACAAACAAAAAAATAAGCAAACAAAGGCTACTCTGAATTACTCTGATACAAATAATAACTCGTTGTAAAGGGAAGGGATTGTGTCATGCACCAGAATATTGCAATGGGTAGTCGATAGAAAGCGTGAAGGCTGTTTAATTGATTGGCTGGCACGTCCTCACCAGCCAATGCTGCACTCATTCGCGACATGGGTCGAAGTTTAAAAACGTCTAGTCTGGTTTGCAAAATGACCGTTTTATTTCTAAAGTTGTCCGGAATCAAATTAAAAAGTGTCCAATTCCAAACGAAATGTGTCCGGTTCAAAGTAAAAATGATGTATGTTCCCTTTCTTAAATCTCATGTAAAAAGAGCTCTCTACTTTACCTTGTTAGAAGAGATTTCTTCCGCCTTCTTCTATAATGAGGAGCTCGATCTATAGTTCTAAAGTGAAGCTTGTCACGTTTCTCGCATGAATATTCCGAGCTCCTTGCTCCCTCTCACCAATGTCAGAGAGGGAGAAGTGTCGCCAGAAATTGATAAAGAAGACGTCGGAGCTAAGGCCGACAGCCGAACGGGTCCAGCATATATGTAGTACAGTCGTTCGACGGGCCTGCCCTTACACTCTAATTACATTAGCAATCAATGTCCACCCCGAAAAAAGCCTGCACGCATCTGCCGAAGGCGTCCCTTTGGAACTTGGCGGGCTGATTACTGATGCAGGGGACAGGCTGTTCTCTGGAAGGAATGAAGCTACGGGAAGCACGCAAGAACAAAGAATTTTATACACACAACAAGAAATATTAGTTCAGTCAGAAAGTCTTGAGCTGATTTTGCGGAAGTTCAAGAACTTTCTATTTTTGATCGATAGCCATGATATACTTTGTGGTCGTTGTAGATCATTCTCGAAACTTTCCCTTGATAGGTATGTATAGCCACGCTGAGTTCCTTAGCTTTAATAACGATGCTAATTCCACGAGACTGCCTTCGAACCTTCGTCTTCTATGAATGACGTCGTGACACCGAAGCCACGGCGACCGTTCGAAGCATCAGCAGTGCACTGAGAGGACCCCATTCCGTTAACACCGTCCATCGCTGATCCTCTCGCTTCAGAGGAGGAGACATGGGCTTCGAAAACGATCCTCGGTCGCCCCACACAGGTGAAGTCTCAGCCATTCTCGACTCTGTCAAAGAGGATCCAGAGACTACAACTCGGAGCCCTCCCACAAAACTCGGATGCACCCATCCAACAATCCCAAGTCGACTCCAGGCACTCGGGTACAGAATATGCTGACCTGATGGACACTCATGTCTGGACCGATAGTGTGCGGACCACCCGTGTATCCATTTGTCAGTCTCTCCTTCTGAGCGCGCCGAAAGGAGTTTCTGGAAGAACTGATTACTGGAGATGAGTGCTGGACCCTCTGCGATGCTAACACGCATCGTGCCGTTTGGCTCCCTCGAGAAGAAGACTGCCGGCGCCAGCCAAAATGGTCATTCACCCCAATAAGTGTATCCCTTGCAGCTTCTGAGGTTCGCGAGGAAGGTTGTATTATAATACGAGCTGTTCCCGCAACGATGCACCGTCACCAGTGACATTTACGCCGAATGGCTTCAGAAACTGGTGGACGCTGTTCTAGAAAAACTGCCGAGGCGAGCTTTTCTGCACCTAATCCACGATAAAGACTAAAACCACATAGTTGGATGAAATCGCTTTGCTACAAAACGAAGGATTCTGAAACAAAGAAGAAATTCCGGTCAACGCTGGACGAAAGCCGTCACCGACTGGATTCCGCGGGATGTCAAGGAAACATTGGAATAGCCAGTAAGACGTTGTTCGGACTTCCTCGTGAAAGCCCTGAGCGAAAGACATGACGCTCTTCGTGCCCTTCGAGCGAGCAGGATCCAGTGGAGCACTCTGGCATGCGATAGGCACGAACGGAGACGCTTCTGGCGCCCGCTCGAGCAAGTCGATCATCAAAGGGACGACAGGAGTAGAAGTGGTTCCTCTTCCCACTACCTGGACACGATATATAAGCTCTAATGCGAATACCAAGCCTGCACGTCTAGAATCAATGGAATTCAAAAGGAAGACACGAGAGGGCGTCTGCTCAGTGTCGTATAACCCATGCAGTGGTGTACTTTTGGAGAATCAATTCGACGAGTGCAGAGTCGAACAAAGCGGAGTTTGATTCGCTACAAAATCCTTGCGGAATCTTCGCTGAGTCACTGTAACCCCCCTTAGCGGTAGACGAAGCACTTTCATGCAAGTCTCGAAGGTCAGCGGCTCATGCACCGGCAGTATCCTTGAGAACAGCTCAAAACGGACAGAATGTAGAGGGCGCAGCTCCCGAATGTTCTGGCCGGGTCTTGTTTGTGATGGCAGTGGTTGAAATACGTCTTCCCAGATAATCCGGCCGTCATATGCCGATTCCACTGCCGCTTCTTGTTGTGCTACGAAGACATTGCTAAGTATAGCTAGGCATATGCCCATGTCGATAAGCCCCTTAAGGGAATCATGAAATTGTGTGGACATCTACCCTCATCAGAAGAGATCAAAGCCGTCAGTTCTCTCGGAGTCGTCTCTGAATCATTTTGGAAGAGCGGCAAAACTCTTTCAGTGTTCTGCCGCAAAGAGCTATAGAAAAAGCAATCGCGGTACTAGTCGTCAATTTGGCCTACACTGAAGCCGAGACGCATTGAACCAATAGGTCCGCATGGAAATTAATGAGGTGCCAGCCAAACGAGTCGTTAGGGTTACTTTACTGATTGGCTGCCACACACCTCCTCCCCAAAGCCTTCCAATGCTCTAGACTCGCTCGAGAGTTTGGTGGCTACCTAGCGAAACCCTCAGGACGCAGTCATTTTTGTAACCTTCTTCAATACGCTAGGGGTAACAGCGCCATTCCACCACTGGTTGTGATGGGCTGGCTGGTTCCCGCCTCACCATGTAGGCTACATTAACGACAAGTACCGCGACTGTTCATAAACCTCACCCAGCAAATTTAACTCGCAAAGCTATCCACTGACACTGCGCCAAGACAGAAACTTCCATACGAGGGTTTCTCCCTAAATCTCGCCAACAAACCATATTTCGTAACGACCAGAGAGCACTTGCAATGAATGCTGATTCTCTTCGGTTCGAGGAACGTCTTCTGCGCAACGAAGCGTGGTGAAGCGTCACGTAGGAAACGCTACGCCTGAAGGAAAACCCCGCCATCCCTACTTAAGTACCAAACGAAATTCGACCACTAGCGAGCGAAACAATTCTCACCTATTGGTGCGATTCATGGAAAATCTGCTCATGGAAAATCCCAGGGTTCGCATACAGTTTACCTCTAGAGGTTTCCTCGGCACAGCTTTGCTCCATGATCTCACATAAGCGCCGGAAGAAACCCATTTTAATTAAATTAATAAAAGCCATCTGAATCAGAAGTTCACCTATGCATGAATGAGTTGGACTTCATTACAGACATCCTAGACAGCAGATGTGTCGCTGTTCGTTGGCCTCCACAGCGAGAAAAACACACAGGGCCACTTTGGCACGTGATGGAGATTAATCGAGACACTATTAACGGAACTCGATCAAATCGATATCGATCAAACTGGGGTCAAAGGGGAAAGGACGGCGGATGACACATGCTATTCAGGAGCTTCTATACATAAAAGAACTAATCAGTCCCTCTCCAAAAGGGATTAATGGCCGATCGATCAGCCAGCTTACTGCGTGGCCGGCACCTTGAGTTTGTCGGATAAATAAGGAGTCTCACAGAAGCAATGGCAAATAGACAAACTTCACAGCAAGCGACCGGATAGCCCTTTTCCATCGGTCATTATCGGTTTTGTTCGAAGTTGTCTGTTTGAAGTGGAAGTAGATCGCCTGTTGGAGATTAGTAGACGAAGAAAGAGGATTGGGGCTACTATTGGCTACTATTGCCTAACAAGGGAAGGGTCTGAAGCGTATGTCTGAACGGGGGGAGCGAGTCATATAGGGAGAATCCTCACCCCTCAATTAGTATAAATGTGTGTTTCTTTTTTGCCAACTCGCTAAACCCAAGGAGTAAGGGATCCTTGAAGTCACAGTGGAATACGGCGCATCATGAGTTTGGGGGTCTTGTACGCCCGCGATGCCTCTACCGGCAAGCGGCTCGGAGCGCAGTGGAAGTGGGGTTGCTTCATGCGAGGAAGGTCTGGTTCTTCTGCGCTGCTGCAATTTTGCATTTCAACTGAGCGATTGAGATTTGGGGGATTTTGACGTCTGCACCATTTTCAGAAGTTTTCTGCGAATTTTCTAGCTGTGCGCTGTGGAGAGTACCTTTCTCGCGGCTTACTATTACTGACCGGATTTTTAACCACAACGACTTCGTCAACTTCAAGTTGATGCGCTTCGAAGTCCTTTGTGTGCTGGCCGTCCGTTTGGCCAGCTTCATTTCTTCCCTCGAAGGTTCCTTGTCTAAAAGTGGGTCACACTTCAGCGGGAGCAGGTGCATCACCACTCGACCGTCGGCGGACATTGTTGGTGTTAGGTTTTAGAAAACCTTCAGAGGACCCCTGATTTCCAGGCGACAGCCAGAGATGAGGGAAAGAGTGTATCGATGCCGTTTAGGTTAAATTGCGGGATCCACAAACCTCGCTTCTCATTTTAACCACCTCTGACGTCACATCCTGGTCTCTTATGAAAATCCGAGCAGGATGCCTTTTCCCGAGGCCTTTGGTGTATGGAAACAGACTATGAGGAGCCTTTAGCCTTTATACGCTATCCGTATTGTGCCGAGTGCCGCTTCATGTACTTTGTATCTGTGTATCACTGATGTTGAACATTTACATATCATCATGTTGAATACCAGAGCATTCAAATTAGGCGGAAAAACGTCTCACAGTGGTATAGACGTCAGAATTCCTCAAATCTCAACCAGTCAATCGAAATGCAGAAATGCAGCAGCGCATGAGAACCAAACGTCCGACGTTCCTCGCATGAAGCAAACCGACTTCCACTGCTCTCCGAGCCGCTTGCTGGCAAATACATCGTGGGCGTACAAGACCCCCCCCCCCCCCCCCGCCCAAACTCGTGATGCGCCGTATTCCACTGTGACTTCAATGATCTCCTACTCCTTGGGTTTAATGACTTGGCAGAAAATAAACACATTTTATACCAATTGAGGGGTGGGGATTCTCCCTATATGACTCACTCACCTGTTCAGCCATACGCCTCAGACCCCTCCCTTGTAAGACGACTTCTCAATTAGTAGTCAACATACATTGGACCCGAAAGAATCATCCAAAAGTCCGGGATCCTCGAAATTAGCGTTATCCGATTCATTCAATTGTCCAAGAATTTCCGATCGGATCCAATGTCTAGTAATTAAATAGACCGCTAGGATTGTGAGATAACGATAAAAGCTCTAGTAAAGCTTATGTTTATGTGAGCTCATGATGAGAAGGCGTCTGGAATGTTGGATGAAAATGCGCGATCCATCGAAGTCACGGCTTCGTTACGTTAATTAAGGGTTTGTTCTGTGAATTATATGAAGGGAATAAAGAACAAGCCAATTGTCGACCGAAGCCCCCATTAATAACGGATGGCTGGCAGAGGGAGGCCGTCCAGAAGCTCTTTTCTATGGCTAATGCAAGTCATGTCAGCAAACAAATGAAATTCTGAATGAGGGGTTGGCTTGATGCTTTAAAGCAGTTCTCAACGGCAAAGTAAAATACGGCCATCAGAAGGAGAGAGCACTATGCGGGCGACGCACTGAAAATTCACGAGCTCGCGTAGGTGACAGACATTTTCATGAATAGACGATAGAGGTGGAGGCATAGAGAACGTGGAGGAGAGGAATTAGGAAGAGCACGTCAAGGAAAACGTCTGAGAGGAGGAGGACACCTGGTGCAAAATAGATGTCGCCTTTGCTGCCGAATAGGAAGCAGGTCTTTTGCACATTAACGACTTCTCATGCACATGCACTCTTCAGACGAATCTCAACTTTATTCGGCTAATTTGGCTTCTATATGGAGCGTTTCACACTCAAACATTCTCCAGTTTTCGCTTCACAGCAAGGCTATCGATTGGCCAGTTAGTACAATCAATCAATTAATATTGGTCGATAGTGTGAACAAAAACGGAAACGCGGGAATACGCCAGCCACACACAACCAATCAGGGCAGCGACCGAACACGGACCAGCTAATCAGAGCATCATACACGCTCCCGCTCCGTGTTTGGCAGATGCAATCAATACAGTCTGCTTAGTCTGGTACAAATTCCCTCCCACATGCGGGCCATACTAGCGACTAGTGCCCCTCTTTCTGTCTATAAATGGCAGTTTAAAATGGCGAATCAAACGAAGATAATGGCCGCTAAGTCGATCTCACAACAAGCAAATAGTATTGATTGGCTAACCAACATTGACCAATATGGATTTGTTTCACATAATTGGCCATTTGACGTAGGATTCACTCGGTGGGGCGGTGTACTTCACCACAAACAAGCAACACCAGCGTCGATCAATATATTGATTTTTCTTTCACTTTCGTTGTGGTGAAGGTTGTTTGAATTTGTAGGCAATGTTTAAAAAATCCCAAAATGCACTAGATTCCCTACTCATTGGCCTTCTCAAACTCGGAAGGACCAGTTACCGACACATTAGTCGATACCAATCGATATTATTGATTTATTCCTGGAGCCCACCTTTCCATATGGGAATCATCTTACGGCCGGACTGCCTCTACGGGAAGACTGAATGAATATCGATTGAGGAACCAATACGATTCTTACTATCGATTTCCGTCTTGAAGTGATCGTTTGAAGTGGGCAACTAGGCAAATATGAGGGTCGACAGCCGAAATCACAACTACTTAGCAATATTGACTGGCCAATCAATGTCGATGAACAATATCGATCGGCCAGACAATATCGATCAGTAATATCGAACGGGTTTCGACCACACTGACATATGAGGTGTAAAACAACTTATTACGCTGACTGCATCAATCCATCGATCATTACTGTTGTTTTTCTTGGCTGCGAAAGTGATGGTCGTTGAATTGAATGGGTGGCCATCTCAAGTGCGAAGAGAGATGTCGTACGAATAATCGATACTGAACAAAGTTATCGATTTTAGTCCCTAGAGAAGGGCCCTATCAATCCTCAAAGGAAGAAAACAGTATCGATCGATTAATCGCTGCAATCGATATCGCTGATTTCTTAGCAGGGTTGATCACTTTGGGACCGAATGACACTAAAATCCTGAATTGTAGGCATGTAAACAAACACCACAAGTTAGCAACATCAATTGAGCAACATCGCTATTTCCGGTTTCGTAGAGTTCGATGTCGAAACATCGGACACTACGAATCCGGAAACAGCTGTTCCCTACAATTTCACAGTCATGTAAGGCCCCGCGTGTCCTTCGCTCTTTTGAGCGGCGATGTCAATTTCTCAAAGAGCATTTTCGTGACGAAGAATGACGGAGAAGTCAGAAAAACGTAATCCTTCACAGCGAGAACGAATTGACGATTACGCTCATAAAGGAATTCATTCACACGCAAGGCAGATTGAGGCGCATCTGAAGCACGAAACGATGAAGAACCTCATGACAGCAATTCACCGAAATGTTGCGGTTCGTATGCCTGTCCGTCTTAAGCAACAACCAAAAAACGACGATATAACATGAAAACGTCGTAAAATAGGGGAGTGAGCAAGGTTATCTGATTACCTAGGGCAATATTCAAGGCAGAATTGTTCGAACTGTACTAGTCGTTCATATGGCCTACATGGCGGATGTGTGACGCGCCAGCCTATCCAAACCAGTCAGGGCATGAAACTTGCCCGCTCACCCTTAGTGGAGCCCCCATTCAATATGTGCTGACTGGTCTATCGTGCTCCCCTTTCCCCATGTAGGCCACATTTACCACCAGTACCTATTTACCTATTTACCATTTACCCTTCAGTCTCATCCTTGTTAACGGTATGAGTGGCCTCCGACCGAATCGTGAAAAACGGAGGTCAGATTCGTGATCAGCACCCCAAATAACCCCCCCCCCCTAGACAAAGTTTCAGCGAAATCGGTGACCCTGCCTGGACCACCCTTGTTAACGTGTGGGTGGCCTCCGACCGAATCGTGAAAAAGGGATGTCAGATTCGTGATCAGAACCCCAAATAACCCCCCCCCCCCAGACAAAGTTTCAGCGAAAAATTTTTTTGACCGAAGTCCTGTCGGTGGAGTCGGAACTTTTAACTAGTGTCACAAAATAACTATCGTTACATAACTATAGCTTCACACAAAATAGGCTTAAAATAAGTGACACACAGAAGTGAACATTTTAGCTAATCTGTAGTTTGAAGCACATGTTATATGTAAACATGCTCTATAACACACTATAATACCCCTAGGTGGATTACCTATATGATAAACATGGATTTTGCAAAAGTGCAAAACAGACGCAGTTTACGGGACCCAAACCCCCGACCCCTCGTTCACGAGCCCGAGCGCTTCCCTACTACGCCACCTGTGCACTGCGGTGAGGCGCGATACGAGCCCTCATCCCTCGGGCGCCCGTCAACTGTGGAGCACGTGAATCAACAGGGCGCCAAAACGCGACTTCCGTCGCCCCTAACTCTGCGCAGAGTTGTATTGGGGTCGAGATACCTGCAGCTTGTCACTACACAGAGAGAGGTGGTTCTGCCCATGTACAACATTTGCGCCGTTCCGACCTAACGTTGAGATAGTATCCTGGTCAGGTTAGTGATGTATTCCGTACATTTCATCCTCAAAAGCAAAGAATAGTGTAACTTACTGCTTGGTTTGTATCTTAGCAACCTCGAGATATGCGGGGCATAGAGTTTCGTTGATCTAGGCGGTTATAGAGCTGCCAGCGGTACCAAATAGTAGGCAACCAATCACCAAAGGATTCAACCTTGCCTTGCGTCGCCTAGGTCACCAGACCGCTATGCACCCAATATGTGCTGCTGGCTATGCAGGGATTTAAAGAAAAAGTCCAAGAAAACCTTCGAATATTGAAGAATTGTCAGCTTACTATTCCAGAGCTCATTCTGGTAGCAGATGACATTAAGAACTCCTGACTCCCGGTCACTGAGACCATAGCTACCTCCGCTGGCAATTTCACGTCGCTAAGCATAGTGGTGACAGTTGCCGAGCATTGTCGCCTAGTCCTGTCCATCATAGGCAGCTGATGGAAGAGAAAACTGCGGTTTTCTATTCTTAGAATTACTGGCCTAACGAATACTGGCTGGAGAGGTTCGTGGTTAGTCTTAATCTCATTGTCAGGGAATCTTATAGGAAATGAATTCAAATAACAAAAATACAAGGAAGAAGCTACCGCTTGACTGTCCCAAATGCTAGTCCATTCAGCTGACACTTGTCCAAAAACAAAATGTCTACAAAAACGAATACATGAAGTCGGTAGTGTAGGGCAATGGAGCACAGCTGTGGCGAGGATAATGTTTGGAATCTCCAAAGGTCCACTGCGAATGAACTCCTGGTGAAGTGAATTCACACTTCACCAGGAGTTCATTCGCAGCCTGGCTCAAGTGGGGGGAGTCCACAGGGATCCTCTGCGACCGTAGATGCTCCAGGACGCTCAAAGGCAAGCTCTATAGAACAGTTGTGAGACCTGCCCTCCTCTACGGCAGTGAGTGCTGGGCCCTGGGTAAGGCGCAGGAGCGGCAACTGCACGCGGCGAAGATGAGGATGCTGAGGTGGGCATGTGGATGGACCCGTCGGGACAGGGTGCGGAACGAGGATGTTAGGACAGTGATGAAGACAGCCTCGCTCCAGCTGAAGATGAGAGAGCAGCGCCTGAGGTGGTATGGACACGTCCTCAGAAGACCAGAGGATTACCCCACAAGGTTGGCCCTAGATTTCGAGGCACCCGGAAAGCGTCCGAGAGGAGCCCCAAGGAAAAGATGGAAGGACGTCATCAAGAGAGATCTCGCCGAAGTCGGCGCCACGGCAGATGACGCCCTTGATAGGATGAGGTGGCGACAGATCACAAGAACAGCGGACCCTGCAACTGCGCGGGGCTAAACGCTCAGGAGAAGAAGATGATGATGAAAATAAATTACACGTGACAGACTGGACCTGCCCACTGGTGACCTACTCTCCCCCGGTAGTTCAACTGGATTGCGAATAAGAACATCCTCAATTTGCTACGTGAGGCTTCAACACAAATACACAAATTACGCATAACCTTCGCCAACGGTTTTAAATTCTCAGAAAAGAGGTAGGTGACGAAAAGTCAACCGTAACACATAAGTGAAATTTTAAATTTGAATTTGAAAAATGAAATTTGGTGAAATTTTTACCGGTGAGTGAGTTCAACATGAATGAAACTAGCCACTCTGGACGGGAGTTTGACGCGTATTTTTCGGTAAGTTCAACTCATTAAAAGTTTGCTGAATTAATTAATGAATGAATTAAAGTATGACTCATGGACGCGCACTATAGGTGAGATAATAAAAATATACGCCGTGCGACTAAAAAACTTGACAACAAAAGATAGATTGTCGTGGGAACGTTAAAAATTCAGGCAGAAATTTCAGTAATCACCCATTGGCTTGTGAGGCACAATAATTACGGGAAAAAACTGTCCATCTATCAATAGCATTCTTCGGTGTACTACAGTTGCCTTTCACTTAGCCGGAGTGTAAGGCCATCCGCAGTAGACCGCTAGTAGAATCAACCTCGCCCATGTCACAGCTGTGCTCCGTCGTCCTGCATCAGCTCCCATGAGCCCCAACGTTACATACTTGCTCGTTGAACTTACCATTAAAGCCATTGACAACGTCAAGCTCAGCAACACAAAGCCCAATGGCCACATATAAATCCAAGTAGAACCCACACAGATAAGGATTTCAACTGAATATCACGTTGAAATGAAAACGAAACAGTCTCAACAGACCTGAAGATACTTCCGTGTGAAAATGTTCACCAGAAAAACCGAAAAAACCTTTTAAACATTGTGGAATAACACTATGGTAACCGGTTAATTCCACGGGTTTAAATTTCCTTGTTCCACACCAGTTTTAAGAACTGATTTCTCACTTGTATGTGCCACATAACGTTAAAAACTTGTTCACTAGTACATTTTGATCTTGAATTTCGTGTAATTTTCGTTTGTTCTTTCTCCTACGCTGCAATCTATTCAATCTTAAGACTGATGTGAGTCCTGCGTTTGTGTCCGATTTTGCTTTACTTGTTTTAGTTCACTTTCATGCGTTTTAAGGGAAAATCTCGCAAATGTTTTTTTGTTAGCTTTGTATTTAGGTGTGTGTTTCTCATTAATAACGTTGCCAAAAGTAAGCGCGTTCCTTTTATATGATTGACCCACCTAACTTTCGACAACTCTTCCCAAGTAGCTCATCGTCTTCTTGCGTTATTGATCCTCAATTGTCGATGATCCAATTATTTCGGCACATTAAATCCTTAAGAAGGCAGAGAACAACGCCTTGGATACTGCCTAAGATGGGGAGGGTTGCTCATGTCGATAATATGGCCTGCATTGGGAGCGGTAACTCACGAGATCAATCAGCCAGATCGGATCGTCGACATGACACATGTCACACAGAGCGGCGGTCCGACTGATGTTTTGATTGGTTCTGATTTTCGTTTTTGTTCCGTCTCATGCTGGCCGCATTCACGACAATCATAAACGTACTTATTGCTTCACTTCTGAAGCAGGACGACGATAAAGGCTATGCACGAGACACACCTTTAAGACAAGCAGCCGTGAAAGGTAGACCATGTTGACGCAGGTTTTGAGAACCTAGTAGACGCTAGAACCGTCTTATTGCTTCTCGAGACTTCATGCTTTTTCTGGATGACCCCATTCTCCTTTTAAAGGTCCGACCTGACGTGACGACGTCAAGAAGCTTCCTTTGAGTTTCAGAGTTTATGGCCACATGAAAAAGACCTATGCAAGAATGGACCAGCAATCTGAGCTGGGAATAACCCTTGACTTATCATCTTTTACCATTAGCCATCGTACCAGACAAACGTTAGCGCCTTCTGTTGTACCTCCTTCGCGAAATCTTCTGTATGATGGATTCCATACCTTTCTGAGCGCGACGAAACGAACAAATGACGAGAAGACGAGGTCTCCAGAACAGGCAACAACTTCCAGGACCAAAAACTGAGAGAAGGGAACGCGAGGTTCGCTACCACATATTAACGAAGGACGTCATCAGAAGAAGCGAATCACGGTTTGTCTGATGGAGTAGAGCGAAAGAGAATACGCCTACAAGATGAAAAAGACGGAATATCGCAGAAAATCCTATGAAGGAAAGGAACCAGAAGGCTATTGTTGCAGTGACTGGTCAGCTTTAACAACAATGATTTTAATAGAAAGTCGAAAACCTGTAGGAACTGATTCAAGAAGATTTCAGATATTCAGTGGACAACCAAAGAGCCGAGCGATTTGAACAACGAAGAACTACAGCAGCAAATTGGAGCGGCCAAAGTTAATTCTGTAGGCATTTCAGAAAACAATTACGTTTCTAGAATGTCGGTTAAGTTGTTAGGTAACTGTCTTGTTGTCGTATTATTTAAACATTGTCGGTTTTAGTTAATGTTTGTTGTCTTTATATTTACTCTTCGAATTCGATTTAATTAAAACCTGAAAGCAAAAAAAAAGAAAAGAAAAAACACACCATGCACACAAAATCACAAACAAAACAGATAGAACATTAAAAATAGAGCAATAGTCAAGTTCAAAAATCGAAAATTAAAGACAAAGACCAGTAGAGCCGTTGTCGATCTCCAGTGATGATAGGGCAGCTACTATTCTATAGAAAAAGGCTGAAACTGCTGAGCACTCACCGTTCGCAGGAACGAGATGTCATCTTGTTCTCCTCCTGACGTCTCCTCTTTATCGGCCATCCTCTAGAGCATACCTGAAACTGATCCGTTCAATGATTGACTTCAAATCACTAGTTAAGTGGGAGAATGAGCACGAGTACGAGTATCACTTGTAAAAAATAAATTACTAACGACAATATTCAAAATTAAGAAAAGCAAAGACAGCTGATGCAGCAATGAAACAGAGACAGAATTTCGATTTTTTAACAAAATGCTGGAGGCGTAGAAATGCTTAATGCGTATTCGTTGGAGGTATCGATTATCTCGGGCACGATAAATACATCAATCGATGACTCGGATCTGACCCAGGCCGGCCAAGCCTTTAAGATAAGAACGTTGAAGACGACGTTTATCAATCTCTTTGTGCGATGCGCCATGCGTTCTACTTCCAAGGGATGTCGTGAAGGTATCTGAATGCGTGTCGCGAATGCGATAACTCGCATCCTTGCATTCAAACTCCCGCGGGCTACCGTATCCGCTCGGGACACCGACGAGGCGCTCCCGAGCTCCGGCCTGCCCGCGCACGCTATCGATCGGCGGGCCGACTATGCGCCGCCCCCGCCTAGTCCATTCTATACTTCCGTCGACACGTCGAGCGGCTGCGCGGGCGCTGCTCTGGGGCGCCGCAATTGTGAGCGCGCTTCTGTAAACATCCGGAGAATCTCCTGAGCGGAGCATTGCCGCTCCTCACGACGCAATATAGCCGGCTGCACTACAGGGAGGATGGCGAGCCTGGATGGGGCCCGCCTGGCCTCGGATAGCCACTACAGTCTTTCCAGCCGGAGCGGTCTTATCTACCTGTATTCCATATTATCTAGCATTCGACTCCTATATTATTCTGGTATGGTATTTCGATGCTGATGTATGGAATAAACCGTGGATGTACCCATTGTGCTTCATGTGACGAGAAAGGTGGTGAGTCTCCTAACAGTGTTTGTCGGTATTGGTATTGCTATGTAAGTATTTGCCGTTGTTGTTGCCATTGGGTCAGTTAGGGGTGTTAGAATTGTAGTTGGATTTATGGGGTCGTCAGGTAGTATTTGGGGGTGATGTGTGCTCAATACGGTGCGGGTCCAATACAGCACGCCCGTAGGCACCGCGGTTGGTGCGTGGTGCGGGTGTGTGTCAATCCAGGCGCTGCCCAGCGCGAGGGGTTAGAAGTCACCACGCAAGGCCCCGTCGGCCAGGGTAGGGGGGGGGGGCGTGGCCTATTCACTTCATGGGTTCCCCCTAGTTCCCCCTGGGCATTGGGTCACCTGGTTACCTCGTAGCACCACGGGGCGAATGGGGACCACGCTCAACAGGGGCATGCACCCTCGCGAGCGGGGCCACCGATTCGCAACAATGCGTATTTAACCCATACAATGAGTTGCAGTGGTCAGCCAATAAACCAATCCGCGCTTTATCTATTTCAGACACAGACAAGTCTAATGCCATTTAACCGGCCCTGGAAGAATGGAAGTCTTGGATGGTCTGCATGGAAATCCGAACCAATAACCTGGCGTCGGGTGCACGCGACAACCGGTACCTCATCCGACTGCGCTCCAAGCGGCTAAGTAAAGAAAATATGACAAAAAATTGAAAAAGAAGGTTTCAAGAAAGAAATATTTGAGCTAATAAGATGGCTGACAATCTTTGTCCTTTTTTGAAATTTGTAGCATAAAAAGTATTCACACAGCTGCTACAGACATCAAGAATGTAGCCTGCTGCAGGTGTCTCCCATATTCTCGTGAGCTCAGGCTTAGGCTCATGCATGGGCTTGGTAAATCAGCCTCCGGCACATGGCAGTCCTGACCATACGATAGGAAGCTTGAAGAACCTCCAAGAAATTACATAAAAATGGGGCTCGTATACATCTACATTTCGACGTTTGCGAAGCACACCAAGCATATATCACGACTTCGCTAGGCTTTAAAACTATAGCCAGCTTCCGTGAAACGTTTTGTTTCTATTGTGGGTTTTTCAGAAGGTCTAGAAATCAAATGGCTTTCAACCATCCAGAGAAAGGTCTCACAACGACCTACTACAGGATCAATAACGTGAAAAAGCCCTCATCAAAATTTGTTATTCTCGTCGTTGCACACGGAGTACATGCACGCCATTATTCTGTGGATAATCAAGGTATCCTAGGGCTTGGGCTTGTTCATCAATAGCTATTGAATAATGACCGCTTTATTTTCTTATGAGGGCGCGTATAGCGCAGTCGGAGGAGGCGCCGACTGTCGCGTGCACCGGATACCAGGTTCCTGGTTCGGATTTCCCACCCAGGCAACCAAGTCTTCCATCCCTCCGGGGTCGGTGAATTGGTACCAGACTTGTCTGGGAAGGATAGAGCGCTGACTTGTTCATCGGCTGGCCACCGCAAGTCATTGTATGGCCAAATACGCATTCAAATCGCCACGATATCCCGTAGAAGTAGAATGCGTGGCGCATCCCAAAAGGGATTGAGTGACGCCGTCCTTTATCCTTATCCTTTTATTTTCTTAAATCTGTGTGCTTCTAACCAGCTATTGGTCTGTGCCTGCATCCTCGCAAAAACAATGACTGCTCCAATTTCAGGGATCTGAGCTTTCTTAAGCAATTGCAAGTCATTTTAATATTCAATTCATTTTAAGGACTTGGGACTGAGAGTTTAATTACCTACGTTTGAGGCTTTGAAAAAGGTGAACTCGCCAAAACGTCAAGCACTAAAACATTCCAACCGTCTTGCATGTATGGGTTCAACGCATCAGTGAACACGTCGAGATCATTCAATGCCGAGATTCATCGATTTATTAATCGACACCTGACAACTTGAAGAATCGAAGTACTTCTCTAGAAAAGACTGAGCCGAGTCAACGTTCTAATCCTTAAGACATGTTGTTCAGATCGCTTTTAAAGGAAGGGTGGAACTAAAGGCAGATTTACGTCTATGACAACTCAACAAGTGTTCCCGGACTTTACAGCAAGCAGCAGCGGTTGGCTGACTAGCTGGCAGCTGGCTGGCAGCATTGTGTCAAAAAACTCCTCATAAATCAGATGATAGTCGAGCTCTCCGGAGAGTTGTTCTGAGCTGGGTGACTGATATCACAGCTGGTGATAAACGGCAGCTTCAGAGCTCTGCAAAGGTTGTCTTCTAGAAATCTGAGAGCAAAGGCTGCTATGAATTTCGAGACTTCAGACGATGATAGAGAGCTAATTCGAAAAAATTTCCCGCAGTTTGTCCATCCGTCGTTTCGCCCGTGCACGCAATATTAACAGCCGCACGATTTTCCTTGTTTGAACACAAAGTTGGGCACACAATCAATATAATATAATCAGTATCTAAATGAATGCTATAGAGGCTGAGTGTGCTTTGCAACAATTAAAAATCGATCAATTAATCAACATTGATTGATATCATCGATTTTTTCCTGGAGTTGGCCAATTACAAAAGGTCGCTCCCGAACGCGCTTCTCGAAGTGCAAAAGAGATCAAGCAATTTATCGATCGTTCCCAAAGAAAAGTCTAAGAGAACAGAAGCATCAACCAAGAACAAAAGATAAAGGACGGCGAAGTTAAATCCTTCGATGCGTCACAAATTCTGCTTCTAAAAGGCATCTGGAAGGCAATTTGGAGGCATGTTTGGCCGTTACACACAATGACTTGCGCTGCCGCTGAAAAAGCGCAATTCTGCTACCAATCCACCGACCTGGGAGAAAAGGAAGGTTTGGTTGACCTAGACGGGATCCGAACTAAAGGCCTGGAATCCGGGGCTCTTGGAAGCTGGCGACTTCTCCAACTCCGCTAACATGCGAATTAAGAACGACATTAATCTACAGTATGAGGATAAAAGACGGCGTTACTCAACCCCTTTTGGGATGCGCCGCGCATTCTACTTCTGCGGCATGTCGATCTGAATGCGTGTTCGGCCATCCAATGATTTGTGGTGGCTAGGCGATGAACAATTCAGGGCGATATCCTTCCCACACAAAACCGCTACCAATTCAGCGAACGCGGAGGGGTGGAAGGTTTCGTTGGCTTGAGCGGAAAATCCGAACCAGGAACCTGGTATCGGAAGCTCGCGGCAGCCCACACCTCTTCCGACTGCTCTACGTGCGTCACCATCGACAGTGTCACTTACATGTTTGTTTACACTTCATAGTACGCAGTGATCAGCAATTAATATCAGCAATTAATGAACGTGGACAGGCGCAAACAAAACAGTCGCGATGACAAAATTGAAGAAAAAACTAAATTCCTCAACAGCTCAACTTATCGTTTTGAGATGATAGTCTCTAAGGGGAAATTTAATTAACAAGGAAAAGACCACACAAGAAATGAAGGGAAAAATGCAGAGCCAAGGATAATAAGAAAGTTGGACGAACTTTTCGCAGTTGGAGGAGGCGCCGACGGGACTTTTCCAGTATATCGACCAATATTGATTGATGGCCTTCTTTGACGCCTTCGTCGGCATTGTGCTGTTCTT
This sequence comes from Heligmosomoides polygyrus bakeri, assembly GCA_947359475.1. Classification (NCBI taxonomy): domain Eukaryota; kingdom Metazoa; phylum Nematoda; class Chromadorea; order Rhabditida; family Heligmosomidae; genus Heligmosomoides; species Heligmosomoides polygyrus. Next base: position 13,658,163 of record OX375868.1, read on the forward strand.
GGCAACTGGCTTCAGTGCAACCATACTATACTTTCAAACTTAGGTAAATAAACCGCGGTGGGCGGGTACGTGTAGCGCAGTTGGAGGAGGCGCCGACTGTTGCGTGCACCCGATACCAGGTTCCTGGTTCGGATTTTCCGCCCAGGCCAACCATACCTTCCATCCCTCCGGGGTCGGTGAATTGGTACCAGACGTGTCTGGGAAGGATAAAGCATTGACTCGTTCGTCGGCTGGCCACCGCAAGTCATTGTATGGCCAAATACGCATTCATGTCGCCTCCACGACATCCCATAGAAGTATGTAGAATACGCTGGGGCATCCCAAAAAAGGATTGAGTAATGCCGCCCTTCATCCTCATCCTTATTGATTGATATTGATGAACATTCAGTAGTCGGTGTGGGTACACACTGCCTTTCTGCTGATTCTCTGATATTTGAACAATTCACTAGCACTACCACTCAACCGTCGTTGTAGACTGGTCTCTGGTTAGGACTTCACTCCAGATTTCTATAGTAATCGAAGAATATGGCATATAATATTCACGTGATTCAAGCCTCAAGTTGGTAACGTGAATAGAAATCGATAAAACCGATAAAGTGGTTGGCAACCGACACTGTTCTCCTATTGTGAAGCATTTCTACCAGCGGTTATAATTGTGCGATTCTCATTTAAATCGTCCATTATTTATTTATTTATTTATTTGTACACGCCAAGGTACTTACAATGTAAACGGCAAGTCCAAATTGAATAAGGCCTGCAAATAACAAACACAAAGAGGAAAATTTTTGAAAAAGGCCTAAGAATAAAAACAGTGATTGATCATCGGTTTTCCAGTAGACAACGAAAAAAAAAGAAAAAAAATAATTAATAAATTTTGGCCAGCTAGGGATAGCGTGACCTATTATGCTCAAACAACCAATAAACTATGATGTGCCATTTCATCGTACGCCGGTATAGTGTTCGCACCCCCACCTGCAGCGGATCACATCGCTAACAGTCAATAAATCAGAAAGCAAGTTAGCAGAACAACAAGAAGAAGGAGCGGGAGTTCCCGACGCGGCGAGCAGTGTCAGTTGTCCGGCAGTCGTTATTTGCTCACGCGAGTCTTAATTGAGACATCGACTACGATTCAATCGTCGAGTGTCATGGAGAAAAACACACACCTTTGGCTCGCATTGATTAGAAAATTCTGTATAGAAACGCCGAATTGGAAGGAAGAATGGGGTGGTTTGTGCGCTTTGGAAAGGCGCGGATGGAACAGCAGACGGGAGCCTGGATTCCACTCTTAGATTCAGAAGCAGTTCGTCCTATAACTAAACCTGAACATAAGCAAACTGTTACAAATGGTATGAACAATGGCCTCCTGCGCGACGTATGTTCGAGGAAATCTCAAGTTCTGATCTCCTAGTTCATATCTTCTAACACGTTAAAAAAATAAACAAAAAAGTGAAAATAAACACATCTATGTCGAACTAGGGCGCGTGTAGCGCTGTCGGAGGAGGCGCCGACTGTCGCCTGCACCCGATACCAGGTTCCTGGTTCGGATTTCCCGCCCAGGCCAACCAAGCCTTCCATCCCTCCGGGGTCGGTGAGTCGGTACCAGACTTGTCTGGGAAGAATAAAGCGCTGAATTGTTCATCGGCTGGCCACCGCAAGTCATTGTATGGACAAATACGCATTCAATTCGCCTCCACGACATCCCGTAGCAGTAGAGTGCGTGGCGCATCCCAAAAGGGATTGAACAATGCCGTCCTTTATCCTTTTATGTCGAACTAGACACTTTATAAGAAAGGCCTTTGTTTTAAGAAAATTAGCAAGAAGAACTATTTTTACTCCTGCTTCCTAGGAGATTGTGCCGTGCAATTGCCTTGAGCCTTGCAGTTTTGGCTTGATTGATTGTAAAAATGCAAGGTAGCAAATTTTTCTTAGACCAACTTGCAAAGGTTAATTTTTAATGGAAATGTTCTTCAAAAAACGATGTTTCGTACATCGCTAGATAATGCCTATTTAAACTTAAGAAAAAACTGCAGGAGCGACTTGAAAAGTGAAACTGGAACTTGAAAATATCCCCTGAAAAACTCTAGGGTGAGAGTAACGCAGTAGGAGAAGGTGCCGGCTGTCGCGTGCACCCGAAGCAGTTTGATTTCAAAAGCTCTATGCTTACCTAGAAGATATGACATGAAAAGTGTCCAATTTGAAGTGAAATGGTATATAAAGTACACTTATTGCTCGATTCATTCGAATAGGTATTCGAATGATTTTCAATAGAAGTTTGATATTTCAGTTCGAATGCTTAAAGAACCGCGTTTTTCGAATGTATTAGTATTCGATTATTCAAAAAATATTAGTATTGAAACCATTCGAATATTCGACATTTTCGCCAGAGCATAAGTATATTATGTAGGGCTATTTGGGCGTTTGTGCTATGAGGATTCGTAGGGCTACTTTAGCATGCGAGAGAGCAATGAAAAGATTTTTGGTGTCATATCGAGCAGCTCGACGACTAATAGAGAAAATACAAGGTGGCCCATAAGTCCTGCAACAAAAACTTAAAGAATGAAGGATAAAGGACGGGGTTACTCAATCCCTTTTGGGATGCGCCACGCATTCCACTTCTACGGGATGTCGTGGAGGCGACATGAATGCGTATTTGGCCATGCAATGACTAGCGGTGGCCAGCCGATGAACAAGTCAGCGCTCTATCCTTCCCAGACAAGTCTAGTACCAATTCACTGACCCCGGAGGGATGGAAGGCTTGGTTGGGCTGGGCGGGAAATCCGAGCCAGGAACCTGGTATCGGGTGCACGCGGCAGTCGCGCCTCCTCCGGCTGCGCTACACGCGCCCCAACAAAAACTGTATAAAAAGGCTAGAAATGCACCAAATTTCGTACAGTTTTAAAAGATATTTGCCGACACTGTGTAGACTATGCTGGAGCAGTACTATTCATAACGGGCCATTCCAGGCGTGATAAAAGCCTTTAGACCGTACGGATCGCTCTGCAGCCCGTGTCGCTCACGCTGGCTATTCACCCGCCGCTTCATTTGCTGAAAATTTTCTCGAAGCTGAGCGATCCCAGAAAGCTCAGAATAACAGTACGCTTAATACTAGCTCTGGGGAATATGATGGTATGCAAACATTGGCTACGCATGACAGTTGTTCGTCTTACACGATTTTCCAAAATGTCCTCCCTCACACCCTAGGTTTTTGTGTAAAAAGAGTGAAAGTCAGTAAAAATGCCTGCTCGATGGGCACAAGAAGATAACGCCATATTTTCGGGGTTCAACCGCGTTGTTTAAAGGCGAAATGCACATTCTGGTAAAACTATGATTCTAAGGTCAAAAAGAAATGGACATGCTAGCGATTTCCCGTCCATCAGCAGAACATCGTACGTGCAAATAACTAGCCGTGTAATTCCAGCAATTTTAGATTTTTGGTCTTTGTTCATTTACCGATTTAGAGGAAAAGTTCTGCTTTATGTAGCGTACAAAAATTATTGCGCAACATCTTCTTTGTAACAAATGAGGAATAAAATTCCGTAAGAGACGGTGCGACGCGGGCTGCAGAGCTACCCATACGACCTAAACGCTTTTACCACGCCAGGAATGGCCCGTTATGAATAACAAGTGCTCCGTCACGCCTATCGGCGTGCCTCGCATTTGCGTGCTTCGCGCGATGTTACAGTATCACTAAGCTAAGGACAATCACATTGAGCTGCTCTACTTGTACAGCTTTTTTCCCTACCTAGGAGAACGAAAGGCTCGCAGCACGTTCAGTGTATAGTATGGTAGGGCGATCTATTGGTTCCTCACTACTGGTCCTCCTTTAGTGAAACGGTCCCCCATTACTGGTACTGGTCCCCCTCAATGATTCACCCTTAGCGGACAACGTCATCGGCACACCTTCTGAATCCCCGAGCACAGTGGACGACGACTTCGGCACGTTTACCTGAATCCCTAAACACGTTGAGGGACGTCTTTGCACGTCTTTTGAATCCCAGGCACGTCATGCGACGTATTCCACACGTCTTCTAAATCCTCTGGCACGTAGAGGACGTCTGGGTATTTTCTGCTATTTTCGCGCCTCGTAACTTGATCAGTATCGATTGATGGTGACCGATACTTTAAAAACGAATTTCAAATTCGTGTTCAGCGACCTAGATTGCCCCAGGGTCGAAGTTCCCAGGCAGGGAGGAGACGTCTGGGTATTTTTCGCTATCTTCGTGTCGTAAATTTCCCCCCATCCCTCCCCCATTACCCCCGTTCCCCGATTTTCCCCCTATTTTATGGCTAATTCTGAGGCGGCGCCGATTGATGGTATGACTCTTCGCTTAGTGCGTTATTATACAGTGTGATGATAATTGATCAATATCGATTGATGACGATCGAGATTTCAAAAACGAACTTCAGATTCGTGTTTAGCGACGTCGATTGCCCCAGAGCCGAAGTTCCCTGGCAGGGAGAAGACGTCTGGGTATTTTTCGCTATTTTCGTGTCGCAATTTTCCCTCCATTTTCCTTCTATTTTCCCCCTATTTTCCCCCCGAGTTCTCTCCCCTAGTTTACAATTTCGGCGTCGATCGATAGTATGACTCATCGCTTAGCGCGTTATTATAGAGTATTATACTGCTCCATCATAATCTACACAGTGTGGGCAACTAGTGTTTAAAATTGTACGAAATTTAGTGCATTTCTAGCCTTTTTATACAACTAAATTTTTGTTGTGGGACTTATGGGCCACCCTGTATACCATTTTTACATCAAGTTGGATATTTTTCGGGCCAAATTGCAACACAATGTGTAGTGTTTGAGCTGTTGGAGATGGTGGCATTCCGTGCCATGTTTTCGGAGGAATTGGCAAGCGAGTTCGGATCCTGCCTCAGGAGGCGACAGGCCAGCTATCTTTGTTCTGGAAGATTGATATTGACATTATTTGCAGGGAGTCACCCATAGATTAAGCACACCATGGCCGTACATGTGTGAGGATCTAGATACTTTGGGACCAATTAGTTAAGGATCGAGGGTCCAAACAGTCAAGTAAACCCTACCATATCTGAATAGATATAGGCATCTATTACAGTAGACCCAAAACAGAAACCGTTCACTTTCTACAGTCAGTCTCGCGATCAGCTCTTCGTTGTTTCTCATCTTTGAAAGACGTGTTCTCCTCCCCCGCGAGGAACAGTTGTTGGATTGATTGACATTCCAACACCACTGAGGAACTAAACGCTATAAATCATAGATCACCGCCTGATTACGTCAACTTTCCCTGAAAAAACAAAACTTTCGAAGGTGATTGATGTTTAACGACAGCGAACGTTCCCTCTGAATTCGGTAGTTCTCGAGTTCTTTACACATTCCTTACCTCACGATGCTCAGCGAGAACAAGTTCGGATCACTTGAGCGATTAAAACAATTTCAAACAAAAAAGGTGAAGAACAAAAATTAGCATTCATATCCTCACTTCGATGCTTCATATAAGCAACATATACTCTAGTAATCGAATAAAAATCGCGACAAGCTTTTCGAGTGCATGGCGGGATCTCGCCTTTTAGTGCATTAAATGATTGCTGCTTGCCGTATTTTAAATTTAAATTTATTTTTACTCAAAAATAAATTTTTTACGAAATTGTTGCTCTCATTAGGACAACTGAATTTTAAAAAAATCAAAAGTTATATCAAGTTTCCTCGAAAAAAAATTCTACCCGTCTTGGAGAGTCCGTAGCTTAACCTGCCTTCTCGATTTCGAAGATGAGAACATTGATTTCAAGAGAATTAAGTTTACTTAGATGAGTGTTCAATTTGACGTGAAAAATGTCTAGCTCGATTTTAAAAATGCCTAATTTGTTTTGAAATTTACTCAATTTGAGGTGAAAATATTCACGAGGGCAATATAAATTTGCAGACGATGATGACCCTCCCTTTAGTCTTCCTTGCAAAGTCAAAGATATTTGGCTAAGGAAACAGTATGCGAACATGCCAATGGTTACCAGAAACGCCTGGAATAGTTCACATGAAAGCAATGCCCTGACAAATCGTTGCAAAAACCGAGGCGCGCTCGGAAAGTGGGTGGGAGGACAAGTCGAGATGATGGAATAGGCCGGCTCGAGCACAGAGTGCACCGCCGACACTCTTCCGCCTAGCTCTTCAAGCTTCTGCTCCTGCGCCCATCACAACGCATCTGCTCCGCTCTTCTCACTCGGCGACGATGCCGATCCGATTGTGTCACACGAATGACGGCACATACGCTAGCACCCAAACATGAACTCAGGCCATGTCTGTCTGGCACCTTGGAGCGTAGACCCCGTCAGGCTGAAGATTTCGAGAGGCACTAGCCGAGACCTCCTGGAGGGCGCCATGCACTCTACTGCAGCGTGATATAGTGAAGGGTATTCTACGACACTTGCTGACTTGTAATAGCCAATTACATTACAACGGAAAAGGTTCCCTCCAAAAGCAATCTAACAGTCCTATGCTATGCTATTTTAACAAATCTCAGAGATGGACAAGCGCCGAATCAAATATGTTCCAGAAAGAACGGGTCAATCTCAAGGTATCAAATAACTCCCTACATACCTCTTATGCTGCACCATGCCGTCCTCTGAGCTTGACTAAGGACCTCACATCAACGCACAGCTACTGGACGTCTCGGAAAAATTCAGGTAACAAAATAGTTAAGCAACCTGTCCCACTTTTTGATGGAGATAGATCTGCAGACTGCAACGGTAACCCTTGGAATGCGCCAAGCATTAAATAACAAAGCAGGAAGTTGACCTGCTCTTTGACAACTACATAGTTGCTCCAAGGGCTGTGTTGCAACCACAAGTATTGCAAGTGTTCTCTTCTCAAAGGAGGCGTCGGCCGTTTCATGAATCTTATAGATATAATAGGTGCTTTTAAAAAACTGAAAACCTCCAGAAATTTACAAATTTAGAAATTTGAACAGGTTTTCAATTCTGGAGATATGCGTCGCAGAATGGCCGATGATAACGCAATAACGGCTCTCGCGTGTACTCCGGAGGACGGTCAGGACGTATGAAATAGCCCACGCCCCTCGTAGGGGGGAGGTATTCGATCTCCCCCCGTCCCTGGCTCACCCACCCCAACCTCCTAGGCTTCCTTGAGAGTCTAATGCCTGCCTTACGAAACTTTAGAGACACAAAACAAATTTTCCCCGCCCCGCGGTACGCTAGGATAGAAACTTGACTCCGCCCCCTAGCCAGCTGGGCCGTACATCCCGTCCCGCCGCGGTGTACTCCAATTCAAGGTTTTGGTTCGAGTCTTAGCTAAGCCAACCATGTCTTTCATCCATCCGGGGCAGACTTTTCTGGCAAGGATGAAACAATAACGTAAAACACTGGCCACCCACAAGGTGTTGTGCCAACTATGTACGCATTCAAGATCCCACCACGGTCCATATCCCGTATAAGTGAAATGCGGGGCGCATCATGCAAAGAGACTAACCCCAACTTGGCATTTCATAGTTAAATATAACCTTAAAGTAGTATTCATTGTCCGATTTTACAGCAAACGTGTGTAAAATATTACTTGAAAAATATTTTTCAAAGAATATAAACATATAATAAGAATGTTGCATATATGTATACTAATACTAAAATATTACCATTTAATACAATGTTCTGCCGTATAATTCACGACGATTCCGCAAACAAACTGCAGATAAGAAACCAACATTACGAAGCAACTCAAATGAGCGGACATGAAGAAGTTTATTTATTTATTTATTTATTTAAAGACGTGGAATGTAATCAGACGTGTAAAATTAAGAAACCGAATGAAAATACTAAATATAAACAAATAGCTACACAGTAACGCCTGGACAAACAGTGAACAATAAATAGAAGTTGACGTTTTATCTTCCTTAGGCAAGTATCCTATTTATTTATTTATTTATTTATTTTTTCATAGAATACGTTAAATTTTGAAACATTCAATTATACAGCGAACACACCAGAAACGAAATAAACGGTAGAAAAAGCCGACAAGATAAAAAGCTCAAGGCGGCTCGAAAATTCGAAGGAACGTTTTGTACGCACTTTTCGACAAACTAAGAAGATTGTCACTTTTGGCTACTGACGAATTCATCTCATTCAGATGCCCGTAGGCGGTGAAAGATAATCTGATACGTGTTCTGGCAACCGAGAAGTATAGCACAGTTTTTCCTAAGAAGACCGTCATCGTCGCTAAGATCGTCGTCGCGTTAAGAAGCGATTCTATCACTTCCTCTTTGCTTATGCACTAGAAACTGATCGCTCAGATCGAGCCTAGGGCCGCTGGAGCGTCGTTGATGAGAAGAAAGTAGAATTGACGTTTAGCCGTGTCATTGCCGCTGATATCCCTTACGAGCACGTGGCTATGGAAGGGCGCTCGAGGGGTCATGGTGAGTTCAGTTTTGGAGGCGTAACCTCTATGGTGAGTGTATTCTTGGGTTCCCAGAATCGTATAACCTTCCCAGTATCCAACGTCGCTTTATATCTGGATGTGTCGCACAAGCCGCACGCCTTCTGAGCAAGGAGCATCACGATTACCAAAATCCGGTGGAGCTTGCCTTTCTCGACATGGAGAAGACCTTCAAGCGCATACCGCGTGACTTTGTATGCTGCGCCATGGACAAGAGGGCGTCCGGAAGAACTTGTAGAGTGAGCGCGAATGCCGTACTCGAGTCAAAAAGAGTCGACTGCGAGCTGGAGGTTGCGTCTCGATGGAGAACCCCATCACTCATGGAGTCTACCAGGGTTCCACGTTCTCAGTTCAACGTAACTGGAAAGTGCCCCCGATGCAGCGTTGTCTCGATATTTTACGTGTAAAGTTGAAGGCAGCTGTTACTCACCCTCATTAAGGGCTGGACTGAGGAAAGTAGCACCAATGTGCCAGGAAAACGGATCTCGCGCTCAGCGATACAAACGCTGAAGAAGTAGAAGAAGAAAAAGAAGAAGAAGAAGAAGAAGAAGAAGAAGAAGAAGAAGAAGAAGAAGAAGAAGAAGAAGAAGAAGAAGAGTATCCTCTCAAATCACTGTCAGCGGAAGGACGGAGGTAAACAAACCTGCGTTTGTATCGTAATGCTACTATTTTAATATAAGCAATGTAAATAAGTGTGGCGCAGTCGAAGGAGGCGCCGAATGTCGCGTGCACCGGATAGTCATTTTATGACCATATACGCATTCAAATCGCCTCCACGATATCCCGGAGGTGTAGAGTGCGTAATGCGTTGCTGGTTCGGATTTCCCGCCCAGGCCAACCAAGCCTTCCATCCCTCCGGGGTCGGTGAGTCGGTACTAGACTTGTCTGGGAAGGATAGAGCGCTGACTTCTTCATCGGCTGGCCACGGCAAGTCATTTTATGGCCATATACGCATTCAAATCGCCTCCACGATATCCCGGAGGAGTAGAGTGCGTGGCGCATCCCAAAAGGGATTGAGTAACGCCGCCCTTTATCCTTTTATCCTTTAAATAAAGATTGGTCTCAGATGAAGCAGAAGAAAAAAGGAATTTGAAGGAAACATGGACGATGTAAAAGAAGTTCGAATCTATCCAAGTGGGGGGAGGGCAGTCCACTCTGACTCTTGGACAACGGCGGCAAGACTGAAAACAGACTAGTTTACAAAGATCATTCCGTGACCAAGGAGAAAACTTTTCCTTGAAATTTCTCTGCGGCGAGATGCCACATTGTTGAAGTTTGTTTCGCATTTTCAGCGATGCCCTCTCTGAAGGTATAAAGGGTTTTAAGGTAGTTCTACAGTGTCTGTCTGTCTAAAGAGCCTGCTATGTTCTCGTGACATATCAGCACATAGACGAAGGCCATCTAAGCGTCTTGGGGTGAAATGCTAAGGACAAGGCTACTTTTCACACAGCGGAATCTTGGACGACCTTCGACTTTTCAAGAAACACTATCCTCCACATGCCGGAAGTCCTGTCCAACTGCAGCTCCATTAGGAGCCGCTCTGCATGCGCACGACGGCAAAAAAAGCAGAATGCAGAATGACATCATCGGCAAAGCGAGGTATGATTGCCAGTGGTGAAGAGCACTATTTAGGAAAAAGATGGGCTCATTATTCCAATAATAGTTTCAGGAGATCTTACGGCACCAAGAGAGCCGTTCTGAAAAGGGTCTTCTATAGTAGAGTAAAAGATAAACGTCACTTCTTATTCGTTAGCCTTTTCGAAATGTGCCATGAGTGCTACTCTTGCGTGGAGTGAAAGAAGTACTATTGGGCTTTTTTAAAGGAGTGGAAGCTGGAAAAATAAACAAAGGCTAGAGAAAACAGTGCCCCATGCTGCTGAAAAACCTGGCATTGCTTAGCCCCAATTTAAATGTTCACTTAGATGGTCTGGAAGTGGAGTCGAACTCAATAGTGATTCGCGCACCGTACGAGCGAAGAGGCCTTCTGACAAATATGGATGGTTGGCTTTTCAGCAGGAACCTTGTACGTCATTATAATATCAGCAATTTTTGCCTTTTCTCAATGTTCTCGATAGCTTTTTTAGCGCTTTCGCTGATTGTAAGTTGAGTTCTGCGTTTTTCCTATTGGTGTTCTTTCCTGGCAATTTTTTCGCGGCCTTTTCTCGATTATTGGTGGCACATCCCTATGGATGTATTAATAATAAATAAATAAATTATTTTTCTTCTATTCTTCAGCGAAAGAAGACCAGAAAGCTCAGATCGCCGCGGATCTTTTGGAATATTATTGTAATCCATCGAAAAACACCTCATCATGAGCTTTCTAGTAAAGGTGCTTTGAATGTGCTCCAGAAGGTCTACATATATTCTTTCTCATTGCAGGATTGAACATCGACGTCCCTGTTTCCGAAATAGGTCATACACAAGTCTTGAACTGAGTGTGTAGACCTCAGGGAGGTTAGATTTCAATGCCCTGAAGAGGTTGTAAACACGGTAGTTGGCCTTTTTGCCATAAATCTGCATTGCTTAGAAAAAGGTTTCTGGTTATAATAAAACCTAAATCTCCAACTTCATCACCCTTATTCAGAAATATTCATTTATTTATTGGGCACGTGTAGCACAGTCGAAAGAGGTGCTAGCTGTCGCATGCACCCGGTGCCAAGTTCCTGGTTCGGACTTCCCGCCTAGGCCAACCAACCTTCCATTCCTCCGGTATCGTTTAATTGGTACCATGCTTGTCTGGGAAGAATAGAGCGCTGACTTGTTCATCGGCTGGCCACCGCAAGTCATTGTATGGCGAAATACGCATCAAAACCGCCTTTTGCTTCATCTGACCACAATGTTGTTGGCTTCGAGGTTCTAATGTCGACAGTTAGCCAACGTGAATTGCCCCTCCCTAATTTCAACAAGGCTAATTATACTGGCTTACAGCTACAGCTTTAGCTGCATAGATTGGTGGAGGGTTTTCCAAGGCTACCAAAATACTGACGATTTATAGAAAAGATTCTGTCGCGTTGTCTATACCGGGTTGTCAATTCATGTACCTTTTGATACCATGAGAATTCCAATTCAACATTATCCGAAACAAATTTTTAACCTTATATGGCAGAAATTGCGTCTCTTCAACTCACTGTCGAACCCACTCTTCCACCCACAGTATAAAAAAGTATGTGAAGAGTTGGACCATCATCTGAAAAGGTTTCTGGCTTACAGGGAAAAGCTGGCATCAAGTACACGTAATAAAAAAACCTTGTTCTCAATAATGCAGTCTAAGCTGAAGGCTCATGCGGATATTCCTGTTCTAAAAAGTGATGATGGTTCCACTTATATTAGCGATAGTCGAAAAGTTGAAGCACTGGCAGGGTTTTTCGCGTCAGTTTTTACTGAGGTGGACAGCCCTGTTAGCGCTCTGCCTGACGACATATTCGATCAAGATCGTGCAACTGTTTGGCCAGAAAACGAGGCCGTTGATTTTGTGGTACAGGCTAGGGATGTATTAAAAGTAATGAAGCGATTAAAAGCTTCTACATCAGTACCTTTTGACGGAATTCCACAAATAGTTTACAAAAAATGTGCTCAGACTCTCTCTAAGCCTTTGGCCATAATTTTCAACATTTCCTTAATCTACAGTGAAGTTCCCGAAATTTGGAAAGAATCAATAATTACAGCCATTCCAAAAACTCCTAGATCTGAATTGCTGTCTTCATTTCGGCCCATAAGTATAACTCCTACCCCGATAAAAGTCATGGAAAGCATTGTCAGAGATAAATTGTTGACTTGTCTATCTAGAGGTAGTTCAATTCCGTGCGAACAACACGGCTTCATGGCAGGTGCTTCCACCGCAACTCAGCTTTCTGACTGCTTATTTGATTGGAACCTTGCACTTAACAATGGAAATTCCGTTGACGTGATTCACTTCGATTTGTCTAAAGCTTTTGATAAGGTCAATCACCAAAAACTTTTAAGCAAGCTATGTAAAAATGGAATCCATTTGTCTCTTCTAAGGTGGATACGTTCTTACTTGTGTGGAAGGCATATGCGCGTCAAAGTCGGTAACTGTTTTTCGAAATGCTATGACTGCAAAAGTGGAGTACCACAGGGAGGTGTACTATCGCCGACCCTGTTCCTTGCATACACTTCCGATCTTCCCTCGAAACTAGTTACAAACCCCCATGTCAAAGTGAAGATGTATGCTGACGATATAAAGATCTATGGAGCCTACAGCCATGATAACAAAACAATTGTTTACCAAGCGCTAACTCAGTCCATCGGCAATATGTTGGAGTGGGCCGACGCTTGGCAAATTCCCGTCAATATCTCTAAAACAAAAGTTTTTCACATTGGTAATACCCCTGCCATGGATTATAAAATTAACGGTTGCGAGTTGCTTTCTGTATCTGAAGTTCGTGATCTTGGCATTTTCACCGATAGTGAATTGAAGTTTGAGAAGCACATCAATAATATAGTGCGGAAAGCTTTTTCTACTACGCATTTGATTTGTAGAAACATAAAGTGCAATGACAGTTCCATACTGATCAGTTTATACAAAACTTATGTAATTCCTATATTGGAGTACTGCTCGCAGGTTTGGAGTCCCTTTTCAAAAAAAAAAACTCCAGACCAAAATTGAGAGGGTTCAGAAGTCTTTCACCAAAATTTTATTCTGCAGATGTATACCAAGTTGTTCTGGCATGAGGGCAATCCCAAATTATCAGGAAAGACTTAAGCTTTTTAACCTTAAAAGTCTTCTCTACAGACGTACATTTAGCGATTTAGTTTTTTGCTTCAAGGTACTTAAAGGAGAGTCTCGACTGAAACCCTCCAAATACTGGGTCTTTTTACCTACATGGGGTCATCGTAATAGGTTCCGCTTTCAATACCCAAATATAAAGCGGAAAAACCGCGAAAAGGTTTTTAATTATCTTTTCTACCGAGGTGCTCGTTGGTTACAAATGCTGCCTGCAGGCCTATTAGAGTCACCAAATGTTTTCGTTTTCCGAAAGAGGTTGAAGAAATTAGACCTACTCTCAACACTGCACCTCGTTGACATCACCTAGAGGCAGCATCCTAGTTCTTTCGTCCTCTTTTAATTCTACTTTTCATATAATTGAATACTTTGTTAAAGTGTAATTGTGTTCCTATGCTCTCGTTTCCTAATTTTTGCGTCTATTTGTTTCTAATCCTCTGGTTTGTTTTTCTTCTTTTTTTGTTCATAACCATCGAGTTTGTAGTTTTCCTTCTTGTTCTTGCTCATCGTTGTAGCTCTTACCTTTCTTTTCTTCGAAGTTATGTTTCGTATCTTATCTAGCACTAAAAACCTTCGATTCCCTCCTCTCCCAACAGCAGACGTTATGCGGGCGTTGATGGAGCGATGGAGTTGACGGACCTACTAAGCTGGTATCCGGAGCCGTTTTCGACAACGACTTGCAGTGTTTGGCGGGCCACTGCTCTTCTCCATCTACAGCTCCACTAATCAGCCCTCAGTCCTTAGTTCTGTCTTACATCAAGACATTTCAGCCCTTGTTTTTTTTTATCAAATTTCCCCCTCCTGCATATATTACAGTACGTCCTGATCTAGCACTTTGACTTGCTGAGGTTTCTTTCTTTGTTTGTTTTTTTTTTTACCGCGTTATATTACTCACCATGCTGTGTCCTTCAGTATTTACTTTAGAATTTGCGCACATTTATGTGCAAATAAATAAATAAATAAATAAATAAATAAATAAAATCGCCTCCACGACATCTCGTGAAAGTCCAATGAGTAGCGCATCCCAAAAGAGATTGAATGACGCTGTTCTTTTCCCTTATATTTAGTAATTATTAAGGTGTCCAGAAAGTATCGGCAGAAAACTTCGCGATGTTCCGAATTTTTTCTAGATTGTTCTGAAGATTTTAACATAAGTGCTATATAAAGACACTGTCCTGCTGTGTTTGCAGAGCATATCCAGCTCCGTCTTCTTTGCCTATTTCTCTGTACGATGGCCGAACTGTCTTCCCATATCAGACACGTACTCCTTTACGAGTTCGGATCTGGGCACTCTGCTGCAGAAGCCTATCGGAACTTGTGTCGTGTATTCGGCTCTCAAGCTCCTTCTGTACGGTCTGTGTATAGCTGGTTCGAACGCTTCAGAAGCGGGAAAAGGAGTCTCGAAGATGAGCCTCGCTCTTGTCGACCGACAACGATATCCTTGGATGAACTGAGGGAACTGGTGGAGCAGCATCCATATGAAGGTGTGCGTTGTTTTGCTGCTGCTCTTCGCCGTTCCCGATCCACCGTGGACAATGAACTGCGATCTCTTGGAATGGTTAGAAAGCTCGGTTAGTGGCCCACACGAGCTGACCGACGACAACCGCCGAAGACGTCTGGACATATGCACTCAACTGCTCTCCCGAAGTCACACCTTCAACTGGCTAGACACCATTGTCACAAGAGACGAAAAATGGGTCCTCTACGTCAACCACGCTCGTAAACGTGCATGGTGCCAACGCGATGAAGTGCCGAAATCTTTCGTAAAAGGCGAAATTCATGCGAGGAAAGATTCTGCGCGTCTGGCGGGGAGTTTATGGGATCTTCCATTTCATGCTGCTGCCTGACAGCACGACTGCCACTGCCGAGGTCTACGCTACCCCACTACCGCAGAGACTGGTCGACAAGATGCGCAAGGAACAGCCAAGGCTCGACAAAGCTCGCTTGCTGCACGATAGCGCGCGCCCACACATCGCGAAGACGACTTCTCAGAATTCTGGAACTCGGATGGGAAGTTCTGCCGCATCCACCGTACAGCCCAGATCTGGCCTCAAGTGACTACCACCTTCTTCGACCACTTCAGCATCATCTGGAAGGGAAGCGTTATGAGGATCGTGACCACCTCGAACTACTACTAAAATCCTCTTCTAAAATGGCTTCTTGCACCCAAAAAAAACTCCATTCTCTTATGACCTCCGAGCTTTTTTCGCCTCCAAGTCGCCGGATTTCTACGCCAGAGGAATTCGAAGTTTTGTGGAACATTGGCGGAGAGTAGTCGATGTTGATGGAAATTATTTGGTTGATTAATAAAATGTTGATAAAAAATTGAGTTATTTTGAAAAAATTGTCGTATTTCTGCAGTTACTTTCTGGACACCCTAATACATGGAAATCCATGTTAGCTAGAATGCTTTGTACCTACGAAGAATAGAGAATCCAGAAGCGGTTATAAAATAGTAAAGAAGGAATGTAATATCATAAAACATATAAAACAATCAAATAAAACAATAAACACTCAACATTGCGGATCCAGGTGTCTCAGAATAATGGTTTTGAAGGAGAATAAAAAATGCGGAAGCTCATGTTTTTTCACAAATTTCGAAACAAGAGGAAGTTGGCATCTTGATGAAAAAATGAACCCTACCTCTGAGCCTGGCTTTTGGTACAACTAACTTTAATGCACTGCCCCTCATTGTAGACGACCTCATAGTCAGGAACCCTTCAAGTGTAATATCGGAGGCCCTTGTCAGAAATTTGTGCAGTACGATGAGCTCAAATTTCTTTCTACGGTGTGTCAGGGAAAAAAGTGTGAGATTAACACGTTGAGGACGAGAGCGATTTTCGCGTGTCTGGCCCATGGGACGAAGCGCGCCACACAAATGTGGCACGACATACCGTGACGCAAACTTCGTCTAAGGATGAATTAAGGATGCCGAACACGATACTAGTGTTTGTGTCAGCAGTTACGGCCTGTTGCACCCAGCCCCCCCCCCCCCCCCCCACGTGGGTGGTTACTTAGGGGATTGTGTTGGGATCACCGACTTTGCCAAACTTCGTCCGAACTTTGAGAGGTCTGCTGATCACATTGAACTCACATTCGCTTTTCAGAATACAGTCAACACTACGCCTAGGATGCAATAAGTAGCGTTACGTAGGGGGGTAAAGGAGGCGGGAGAGAATGGGTCCGATGTAGCCAAAACTTCGCCTGGGACGTTATTTTGGTGCTCATGACGAATCAGACGTCCACGCTCATGATGTTTGTTTTCGACAGCGATTCTAGAAAATTCCATTCAAACTTCACCAATTGCCTTTCAGCTGTGTCAGCAGAGAAAGAGAAATCAGAGGAAGTAAAGAGAATTCAAGAAAGAAAAAGGAAACGAAGGAAGGTGCTAACCAGAGAAGGGTCTCACCATCAGGCGTAGGTCTGAACGGAGGAAATGGATAGCACTACGAGAATCTCTACCTCCATATAATAGAAAAACATGTTTCGTTTTTGCTGAGTCCTTGAACCAAAAGAGCTACGGGCCCTCGAAATTGGGTTATAGTATTGCACCGTCACCCGTACTTACCGTAACCTACCGTAATCGGCCGAAATTTGAAAGGAGATGTCGGATTCGTGATCAGCACCCAAAATAACACCCCTGAGCGACGTTTGGGCGAAAAAAATTTTCGACCTGTCCTCGACCTCTGGAGTCGTGAAAGTACAATAGTGCCCTAATGGGAATTTAAATCAGCTTATTTCCTACACATCTCATGCACATTTATTTCACTCTAAATTGTTAAATAAGGGTTTTTGTAAGCTATGGTTCATTCACTTTTCCAAGTTTCTGAACTGTACAATGTTTTGTGTTTTTCAGCGAATGTTAAACAGTGACCTCACGCAGGTACGTGTTACAGCAGGCAGGGATGACTAGGACTGTCGAGGTCATAATCATCGATTTCACCCAAAACTTCTCCCAGGTGTTATTTGGGGTGCTGATCACGAATCTGATATCCGTTTTTCCGTATTACGCTGGAGCAAGTTAAGTTACAGTAGGTAGAGGTGATTAATGGTAGGGTCATGGCCATCGTTTATACCCAAACTTCGTCTTGAGCTCGAATCTGACCTTAATTGGCAATTTAGAGTAAGATTAGTGTGTAGTAGATGTGCAGGAAGCAAATTGGTGAGCTGTCATGAAAAATGCAAAAACAGTGCAGAGCACGGGAGTCGAACATCTGACCTAGCACTTGTGAAGCAGCCTCCAAACCTGCTGAGCCACCGATCCGTTTGTCGCAGAGTGGAGATTCTCGCAGTACTATCCATTTCCCCCGTTCAGACCTACGCCTGAGACCCTTCCCTGATAAAGAGAAAAACAATGATCGAAGATTATTACGAAAATGAAACTGAACGCATTTCTAAAAAGCGGAGGTATGATTTGTTTCCAGATTCTCAAACAACTACACAGAGTTGGGTAAATTCGGTGGTCCTGAAATGACTACCGATTCTGAAAGAAATCTGCTACAGCAGATTTCTGCTACAGCAGATCGTGCAAAATAACATCGGGGTCGTGTTTGGCATTCTGAATAACCTCTCTGAATGACGTTTGGATGGACCGGATATCATTCCTGTTAAAATAGTATACCGTCACGCACCATTGAGCGACATCCTTCCACGAGACGTTTTCAAACTGTTATTATTCGTAACGTTTGATCGAGGTATGGCATCATAAGTTAACCCAAGCATCCCTATGAAAAGTTTTGGCCACTGATTCTGGTTTCGTTGTGTGTCCGACCACAGTTAGTCCAACGATCTGATAGTGTATTTTCAACTAATATCGGGTAGTTCCCATTTTTCTGTTCAGCCATTAATAAAATCAATGCTGACTGGAGAGCCACTGAATTTCGATGCTCAAATTTGAGTATAACTATTGCATTAACTGTATTGATGACAGAATTTGGATGTAACTACACAGGCGACACAAGAAGAGAGCCAGAACATCGAGAATGGATAGAGAGATGGGTCTAGTAAGCGGTAAAAATTCAAAGGAATCGATCCCAGAAAACGAAGCCGAATTAAAGACGCTGGGAACGGCACGGCAATGACCTGGCGGCCATCAGCCTGCGATGTGCAGCAATCTGGCGCGAACGAGGGGAAGCACATTGCACACCTAGAGGCCAGGCGGACTCAGCGGGAGGAGCGCCGTCCTCGGCCGAGCAGATTCCACCTCGGCCAGCTTCTCGCGCACAGCTTTCGACTTATTACAGCAGCGCCGGTGTGCCTTGGCCAGGACGACGAGACAGCTGTTCTCCCAGTATCGATCCCCTTTTGAAGGGCAGACATACGGTCTTCAGGTCCGTCCGCTGCATGTGGAGGCATTCAGCACGGCGATTTTCGGCACAATTATCGCGATATGGCTGGGCTGGGAGGAGTTCTTTAGACTTAATGCCTGGTTCCATAGCCGCTTGGATCTTCCGACTTGCTTCAAACGACTTCAAACAAACGACTGCAGAGCTGGGGCGAGAGCAATCTATCTTGAATTTCATGCTTCGTCGAACTTTTGCTGGAAACATTCAATTCTAAAAAATGGTTAGAAAATTCAGCGAAAACTCTATACTACTTTTTGCATGCAAATAGGAAACCACAAGTTGCGCTGGTTCTAACATTTTTTTAAAGAATTAGGTGGAAAATTAGATTAGTACTTAATAACATTGTGTAAAGCTACTATTTCACCCAACTCTTAGGATTTCCCAACGAGAAAGAATGTGATCTTAATGTCTTTTTTCAGCCGTGCTATTCTAACGGCAAACCTATGTACTAGATTTTGAATCCGACGGCGATTCCGATAATTGGAATCCGTCATTTTTTCAAACCCGGTGAAAAAGATTTTGCGAATAATGACATTTTTGGAAACCTGAAAGCTCCCAAATCTTGGCACGATTCAGAAAAGAGTAGTTTAGCAAGGACTGTTGTATGACATAAAAAAAACAGATTTAGCTCCGGATTTCACATCGAGTATCCGAACTGAGGGCGCGTGTAGCGCAGTCGGAGGAGGCGCGACTGCCGCGTGCACCCGATACCAGGTTCCTGGTTCGGATTTCCCGCCCAGGCCAACCAAACCTTCCATCCCTCCAGGGTCGTTGAATTGGTACCAGACTTGTCTGGGAAGGATAAAGCGCTGACTTGTTCATCGGCTGGCCACCGCAAGTCATTGTATGGCCAAATACGCATTCATGTCGCCTCCACGACATCCCGTAGAAGTAGAATACGTGGCGCATCCCAAAAGGGATTGAATAACGCCGTCCTTTATCCTTTATCCTTTATCCTATCCGAACTGGTAGGACATCAGGTTTCTCATCAAAACCCCTATCTTGAATAATTGAAAAATTCGATGTGTCACAGCTATCTGAACCGTCCTAAGATCCGAGCTTTTCAAAAATCCCATTGCTCTTTTGAAAAAAGGACGAACCCGAATTATCCGAATCGACGTTGGATCCAATGTCTGTACAAATAACTGACAATAACAGGTATTGGTCATGGTTCAATTACCCAATTTTGAGGCTATATGTCATAGTTCTGTTCATCTCCATTGTCAAGAACTGGAATTGTGACGTTCTAAAAGAAAAAGGGTGTTCGTCAGAATCTTAAAACTGCACGTATTGATATACACTGTTCTCTTTTAGTACGGTATATCCGCAGGACAATATTTTCATCACGAACGGTTAACTCCGGTCAAATAAAATCGATCGATAACACTTAGATAATCGATACTGTTTATTATTGTAAGGCCTGTGAATCAACTCAATCAACAGCAGCTTGAAACGCTAGCCCTGAGCAACGATGAATAATACCGATCGAGTTTTGTGAAGCCCTTTTTCTTGGCATTGGGACTGTAACGGACGGATAGAAGGACAGAAAACAAACAAACCAACTAGCATCTCTGTAATAGAACATACACTATGATAAAGTTTTTCTATTTTTAATAAAGCAATACAAATTAAAAAATAAAGTAATTTTAAATCACATACCATAATAAATAAATAAATAAATAAACAAATAAATAATCTACATACCTACTTCTCTGATCATCCACAAGGAAGATTTATAATACAAACGGCTTCGCCTGAAGTAAGGCGGCGAAACGAGCGATTTAGTGGATGTTATTTTTGCTTTATTTTTAATCTTATTTTAAAACATTTCGAATAGGACATTAAGCGTACTTCCGTAATTCAAGAATGAAGCTGAAAAACAAGTACCAGGAACACACCACGCATTCCACACCCATCTACGTCATACCGGATAGGATAGATGGTAATTTAGTTAGTAAATTACTATTCCGAGATAGGTATGCTACTTTCTAAGGGATAAACCTGACGAAAGTCACTTTAATCAGTTTCTTTGAAGGGCGTTCCGCTCACTTTACTTTTCTGAAACAAGATGGACTCAATTGGAAGACGACTTTGGGCCAGATAATGAGTAGCGGTGGACAGACGGCCGATAGACAAGTCCGGGTTCCAATCTTCTCAGATAAGCCGGGTTCAAATTCACCGAAAATCTTGATAATTTTTTCTGGATCGTGATCCGAAACAAGAATTATCCTGGACACGCGAGAGATCCCGCGCCTCCTCCGACAGCTCTACTAATCTTTCTGAAAGGGGGTGTTAAAATTTTTGATTGCAAATTTCGGAGCATCATCCAAATACTTGTAGAATGAGGAAAGATGACCTTCCTAAAAATCAGGGTATCGAATTCCCATAAGAAAAGTTACCAAGAATTATTTCAACGAGAAGTGGAAATATTCAAAAATGAATGATGGTTTATTTACTACTTACTATTTATTTACTATTTATTATCGGCGACAGAATAATGAACTAACTATAAAAACTATGCGCTCGCAGTTGACCGACATACAAAAGAAAGACATGTACACAAGTTGGTATAAGTATAGAGATAGAGTTAGACAACAGAAAGTTGTGGAAGCCTAGAAAGGGACACTACCCTGACTTTTTTCTATACAATGCAGAGGATTTGCCCAAAACGTTTTAGGGTGAAAACGCCAAGCAGAGAAATAAATATATACCGTTCTCAAGTTAAAATGGACTCTATTCTAGACAAGTCTAACGCTTTCAAAATCAGTGAAGTTCTTCCAAAATAGAACGAGCTCCTTCCACGTTAAAGTAGATATTCCAAAAAGGTTGGAATAATTTGCAGTTTTAATTTATTTACGCAATAAATAAACGCATTGTATAAAGTTTTACTGAACTCATAAAAATTTTTGAGGAAAATAATGGTATGAAGGTTATGCTAAAAAGCAAGAAAGCAGCCATTTTAGCCATTTTTCATGCCAAAATAAGAGATTGATCCAAGCGCTCGTCCAAATCATCGCGATTTTTATTTGACTGATAGCAAAATTTCTGTTCACATGGATTCTCGTACCTATAAACGATGTAACAAATAAAGTTGTAAAGAATACACATTTTCTCATGCTTTATTTACACTATCTATCCAATAAAAATCGCGATGAGCCTTTCGAGTGCATGGCACGATTTTTTCTGTTAATGTACTAAATCACTGCACATTGTTGTGTTGTAAAACAAGTTTTAATTTTTTATTATTATTTTTTCTTATAAAATGAACATTTTACAAAATTACTGAACCCCATTCAAGCAGCTGAACTAAAGAATTTCCAAGAAAGTTACACCAAATTTCAACAAAAAATTATTAACCCATCTTGTAGGGCGCGTCGTTTAAGCTGTAGGAAGCTCTTTCTGATTCGGAAGATGTCCACTTTAATTTCAGATGCATAAAAACTGTCTAAAATGGCGTCTAGTTTGACGTCAAAATTGTAAATATAATTGCTATATAAGCTAAGATAGCTATATAAGCTTGCCTCGAGCAGGATAAAAGCCCTAGAGGTTCAGTGTAACCCCCTCTATAGACTTCCACCAATATGTGTGTCAAAATTCTTGAAAAGTTGATTGTGCCTGCAAAAAATTGACAGAGATGACGATGGAGGACAGGCACCAACGTTGACTAACCGAGAAATTAGAAGGGTACCTAGTGAAGCGCAGATTGTTATGAGTGGCGCTATAGGTGGCAGGGAGACGGATCTTCCTCCGCTCCGTCTCTGCTCGTCAGTTCTCCACTCTCACCACTGTTTGTGCTGTCTTCGAAAATCACTCGCTCTGACTGCCGCAGAAGTAGCAGTTGCCAGGTGCTGTTTCGGCTGTTCGGAGTCAGTGCGACGAGCTTAATAGCAATAAAAAACGCTCGAAGAAGAGTCACTCCGAACAGCTGATGCGGCGGATATTAGGCCTCGCAGTTCGTAAAAGCAAATGAAAACCAGCTTCCTGGACGGACACTGGACTTGCAGTGGCGGAGAGCTTCTGTGGTGAATCTGCATTGAAGCCCAGTAATAGCATTTGCGAACCGGTTTTTTGTGAGAATTTCATTAGGGTTCGCTGGAGATTTTATAGTCGTACATCGAGAAAGGTCCCGTGGGAGCCGTGGAATGCAGGATCAGCGCCTTGGAGTCGCTAAGCACATGGGTGGCTACGCGTCGTTTTGCGTCAGATCGTGAGGCTATTTAGGATGCGGAACGAGTCGAGAAAAAGCCCTATAAGCGAGCCATAGTCCGCGTATGTACCTCAAGAAGAATGAGATTTTTCCTAACCTGATCTTGCACAAGGTAGAATTATACAAATAACTGGTCGATTAATGACCAAAGAACACTGCTCTTCAGCCCAGCTGGGGCCGGATTCATTAACAACTTAACGTGACTTTAACGGGGAATTGTAAGCGAAGCGAAAAGCTCAGATAACGCGGCTTATCACTCACTATATCGCTTGATAAGCCGCGTTATCTGAGCTTTTCGCTTGCAATTCTCCGTTAAAGTTACGTTAAGTCGTTGATGAATCCGGCTCCAGGATGCCAATCCACCTAGACATCATGTCAATAGTTGGAAAAGATTCGGCTTCCTAAGACGTCAACCGTTGTGAAAACAGAACTCACCCAAGTATGTCTATGTCAATCGGTAGCAGCCTCGTGTGGATAACGCGATAAAACATTATCGTGTCCATGTCCCGCATTGACGTGGTATCCACCAGGGATGAGCGGATTAACCGTTATCCGTTATCCGTTATCCGGGGGTTCTGGCCTATCCGTTTTGTTGTTCATTATCCGGCGATTTTGGGCCAGATAACGAATAACAATTTAGGCGACTCCTACGCTTGAACGTGGTGATGTGTGGACTATGTAGATGATCCTTCACGACCGTAAGAGTGGTCGTCAGAAACAACAGAAGTCATTCAGATCCAGAAGGCTAATTGAAACATTTTCTCACTTTGGAACTAGTTGCAAAGTTCAAAGATACCCAACATACATCGTTCTAGAGCCGCTAAACATGAACCGTACATCTATGAGGCCTACTGGATATAGGACTGCCCTTCATCTCTACTCATTTGCACACCAAGAAGGAATACAAACTGCATAAGAAGTGTAGGGCCTGGCTCAAGCAAGAAAGAATTTTTACCGCCGACCTTTGCGGTAGTGTCATTTGTACCTCCATGACTGCAGTGTGTTCGATTTCATTGTATGCTATTGTGAACTATCAAACAAATACAGAAGCACAGCATACGAGCAAAATAAAAATAGGTTTCATCAAGATATATAGAGAGAATGAATTCTCCATTAAAAAAATTTAGCGGTGCAACAAACTACTTACTAAACAAACTTATCGTAGCTGATGCTGCAAGACATGCAGATTCGTTGTAGTTTGTGAGTTTCCCGGTGAAACTTCTCTATTACCTAGGAAAACAGCCACTTTTAGGGATGCCTCGGTCATAGCTGCCCCTCTGGATGTCAGCCCTTGAATGTGTGTTTGGCCTACACAATTACTCACAACAACTACACGATAGAAAGTTAGTGGTACCGCATCCATCCAAGATATTTCCACGTTTAAGTACCTTGGATCTTGGGATTCTATCGAGCAGCAACAACAATAACCGTTCTTATCATGCTGTAGAATCAAGATTGTTATGTGGGATTTATGCGGCTGGACGTCTCCTGCCTTCTTCATAGCATGGAAAAGTCAAGAGACATCGGGAGAATTGCTCTTCCAAAGGCCATTCTATTTTTCAGAAACTTTAATTGGAAAAAATAACTAGGCGGCTGATGAATAAAACAATAGAGGCAACCCTCTGGAAACAGGAGGAAGGCGGTGTTAGATTCTCTTCCTACTCCCGATTTGCCGTTAAAATTAGAGCAATTTAAAACGAGTTTTATTTTTTGTTGTTTGTCCGTTATCCGTTCTTCCGTTATTCGGCCACTTTTGGGCACAATTATCCTTTATCCGTTATCCAGGTTTCGAAATTTCATTATCCGCTCATCCCTGGTATCCACATCCCGTAGAACTCGAATGCGTGGCGCATTCCAAACAAGGATTCACTAACGCCGCCCTATATCCTCTATGATGCGTTATTTTATGATACATTTATAATAATAAAGTTATTTATCATACTTTTTGTGATAGGTTATTGAGGTCCGTTTTTAAAGAAACATACTCCGGTATGAGGAACTGGAAATGTTTCACTCTAAGCCATAGCGTGATGATAAACGGCAACGGGGGAGGGAGGGGGGGGGGGGAGCACCTATCCCCTTACAAGGAAAGGGAACTGAACGAGGGGAGCGAGTAGTGAGTCATAGAGGGAGAATCCCCACCCCTCAGTTAGTATAAAAATGAGTTTATTTTTTGCCAAGTCCTTAAACCCAAGGAGTAGGTGGATTTTGAAGAATCAACGGAATACGGCGAATCACGACTTTGGAGGTCTTATATGCCAGCTATGTTTCTGCCGGCAAGCGGCATGGAGCGCAGTGGATAGTGACGCTGCTTCATGCGAAGATGGTCGGGGGTTCGGTTCTTCTGCGCTGCTGCATTTTTGCATTTCAACTGACTGGTTTAGATTTGGGGAATTCTGAAGTACATACCATTTTCAGACGTTTTTATGCCTAATTTTCCAGCTGAATGCTGTGGTATTCAACTTGATGATGTGGAAATACTCAACATCAGTGATATACGGGTACATAGAGCATGAAGCAGCACTAGGCACCATACGGGCAGCGTATAAAGGCTAGAGGCTCTCACAGTTTGTTTCCATACATGGACCAATGACCTCGGGAAAAACCATCCTGCTTGGATTTTTAAGAGAGACCAGGATGTGACGGCGGAGGTGCTTAAAATGAGAAAAGAGGTGTGTGGATCCCGCAAATTAAGCTAAACGGCATCGATACATTCTTTCTCTCATCTCTGCCTGTCATCTGGAAATCAGAAGTCTGCTGAAGGTTTTCTAAAACCTAACGTCTGAAGATGAGTGGTCATCCACCTGCTCACACTGAAGTGTGGCCCACCTTTAGACAAGAAACCTTTGAGGGAAGAAATCAAGCTGGCCGAACGGGTGGGCAGCATACTAAAGGACTTTGAAGTACGTCAACTTGAAGTTGACGAAGACGTGTGGTTAAAGAACAGGGCGGTAAGAAACAAGTCGCAAGAAAGGTATTCACACAGCATGCCGCTGGAAGATTAGGCACAAAAAACAGCAACAAACAAAAAGCGTCTGAAAATGGTATAGACGTCAAATCTCAACCAACCAGTTGAAATGCAAATGTGCAGCAGCGCAGAGGCACCGAACCCCGACCTTCCTCGCATTTATTATTTATTCATTTATTTCGGGACGCGAACAAAAGTCGCGTTTCAGTATAACAGCCGTAAAAAGCCGAAACGAAAACGAACATTCGAAACAGACAAACAATGGATAAAAATTCACAAATGTGAAGCAAGTAGTAGTAGAGTAGTAGTAGTTAGTATAAAACCTGACTAATAAAACATAAAGGAGCAGAGGTAAGCAAATACTTGGAATTGTAATTACATCAGATGGAAAATTAGGCATAAAAACGTCTGAAAATTGTATAGACGTCAATCTCAACCAGTCGAAATGCAGAAATGCAGCGGCGCACAAGAACCAAACCCCGACCTTCCCCACATGAAGCAACCACACATGAAGCAACCACACTGCGCTCCGAGCCGCTTGCCGGTTGGGGAATCGCAGGCGTACAAGACCCCCAAACTCGTGATGCGCTGTATTCCATTGTGACTTCAAGGACCCCCTACTCCTTGGGTTTAACGACTTGGCAAAAAAAAAAACACATTTTCAAACCAAATGAGGGGTGAGGATTCTCCCTATATGAGTCGCTCCCCCCGTTCAGACATACGCTTCAGACCCTTCCCTTGTTGGAGGGAGGCGGCGTACTCTACCGTCTTATTTTTCATTGGAGCGCGCCAACCTACCTGGTAGGTTAGTGCAGGCGATCTTAATTGCCTAGCTAGTCCTTCAATTTCGTGAGAACATGGATGTATGTCTGCCCTATGCCTACGAAGAAGTTGGAGCACAGATATTCAAGTAGCCGGTTTTTAATACTAGAGATTGCTCAATGTCTGTCAAAATAAGACCGTCCTACATACTTGGTCATACTAATAAGGACCACTTTGCCTTGTTGTTGATGTTGCTGTGTTATGGCGCTAACTGTTATTGCTTAATTCAGTCACCTTGAGTTACTATCCTCCAGGAAGTCCGTGGTATTACCACCGCGTAGAAATTGTTTTAAAGAATGAGCAGCGTGATCCCTCTCTGTAATTATCTTCTTTCAACCACTAATAGAGCTTTCGAATCGCTATGTTATTGTTTTCGAATTGATAGACAAGTTGTTGTCTTCTCGAGATACTTTTCTCTGCACTTCAATACGAGGATATTATTCTACCGTCAGTGCAGCCTCATACTGGACCATTTCGTAGTAGAGAGAAGCTCATTCACCCGAGAAAGCTGCCGCAAGCTTTTATTACCTAAAGCCAGAACTGGATTTCGACATCAGTTTTTCTCAATTAGGGCTGGGTCGGAACTCATCAAGCTAAGTAAAAAGGTTTCTGTACCGGTAGATTCCAAATGTTTCGTAAAGATGTTGGACTGTCATCTGTATCTAATTTGATCGCAGTAGTTCCTAATTATGAGAATTGAATTTACTTATTGATTATTGATCCTTGATAATTCTACTCATAAGATTGATGGTTGTCTTTCGTCATCGGCTGTTCGCGATTTGTCTTGTTGATCTATTATAAGTTGTTCATGTCATGTTCATGTGATAAATTTCAGGACATTCTAGCCGTTGAATTTGTTGCAATAGATTCATGTTACGTGCTTCGACAGACCTCTTCCGGTCTCTGTCTCTGCTCAAATCAACGATCTCCGCACAATTCCCCATTACCTATCTGTTCTATTTCGTATTTTGAAGTGATTTATTGGAGTTACCCAACAATGAGGCAGCGTTACAATATGTATCAATAAACCTAGTTCTACTAATGAGATACTACCATACGAGATGAAGAAGGTGTTCTGGTGTTCTGCCTTAGCATATCATTATATTTCTTTTTCATCTTTTCTTTCCATCTAGACTTTGTTAAGCTTGTCGCGGCAAGCACCAGTTGCCGCTACTTTTTCAGTTTTTCACCCGCGAGACCTCAGACGAGCAAAAAATAGTTCACCTACAATGTCTTCTTTGTTGGAAACAAAAAGTACACGACCTTTTCGTTGTATTGTAGAAGGACTGCCCTCGCGGTCCTGTCGACTTCCTCCTCTCTGGTAGCGCGTTTTGGTTGTACAATTACGAATAAACGAATTATTAAATAATTTTGTGTCAGAGGCAACACAAGCCCCCACATAATTTCGCTGTTATTTCCATGGACATTGAGCAATTTATAGTATTACAAACCCATTACCTGAATACGCAACTTCTTCGTTGTCATGGGCATACATACATTCATGTTCTCACCAACTTGAAAGGATAGCTAAGCAATTTGGATCGCCTGGACTGACCTGGTACGTTGGCGTGCTCCAATGAGAAATGAGCCGCTCCCCTTTTTGCACCATTTAGCGATCCTCTGGCAATCATCGCATACCTCGACGATTCTCGTGAGTATCTCCACTTACGCACGACGCTTTATCTACATTTTTACCGATAGGTTGGTGAATCCGGCCGTTGGTGTGCTTGAGATCAGAATCGGCTACGCCGCTTCAGCAATTTTCGCCCGTAGAGACTATGCCATTCACAACATTTCATATAATGCGTGCATTATTGCACAGAAAGTTGCTCTCTAGAAGCTGGGTAAGCTAACCTACGACTTTGTATAGAAGTTATCCTATGCAACCCACGCAACTCTTCAGGCGGACGCGTTTAAAACCATTCTACAACGAAACCAAAAAGTAGAATACACGGCGCTATCAATGTTTCTTGTATCATTGTCAAACATCCCGCCATGTGATCGAAAGAGAAAATCCAACGAATGGGTGGCTCATTAAGAGCGAGAGAAAAGGTATTTGCGCTAATCCCTCCCAGAAACTGAAGAATGGAATGAATGAACATTTTCGGGGAATCGTAAGCAGAAATGAAAAAGATCATACTTAAAAATCCAAATAGGAGCTATGGAAGATATCAAAAATTCAAAAAACGCGGCGAGAAGAGAGACAACTTTACCGTCGTTTGGTGTCCATCACCCGTGAGATCATCCGAAATTGATGACCCATCATGCTTCGGTCATTGATCTGCAAGCTACCTTCGTGCCATCTGCCTTGAACAACAAGGGAAACACGGACTTCCTCCCAATTAGGTTCGCTTAGGTGGGTATGGTATGGTATGGTATGGTATACGGTACATGGTAAGTATATGGTACAAAGTAGGATGCTACCCTGTGTGGCTACAAGAAAAGCTTCGGGAAACAGCATATTTAACTCCGCTGCGGCCAAGTTAGCCACATTCTGAAGTTTCCTATCTTGCGCAGTATGTGTTCTTCTCCGAATGGAGGCTGTAAATAAGGCATTCCTTGCACGCGACCGGGCCTGTTCATACTTGGCGGCAAGAGCGACAAGAGCGGCAAGAGCGACTGGAGCGACGGATGTAGTGTGGTGTACGTAAATAATTGCGTACTCCACACTCCGTCCACGACGAATGTAGTGTGAAATGCGTAATTATTTACGTACACCACACTACATCCGTCGCCCAGTCGCTTCAGTCGCTCTTGTCGCTCTTGTCGCTTTTGTCGCTCTTGCCGCTCTTGTCGCTCTTGTCGCGAAGTATGAACAGGCCCTACAGGCCAGCGTCCCAACAAGTACCGAGCAGTGCTATCCTTACACCTAAGGATGGCATGGATGTGGTAATGCACCTGCTCCTAATCCAGCTGGACGCAAAGCGGTTCGAGAGGGGTCATCATGCCGCCCTATTCGGTTTGGGTAAACAGACTTTTTATTCATGCCCTATTTTGTCATAGATCTGACATTGGCTTGACTCGCTTTACGTGTGTCATCATGTTGTTGTAATATTCGTTTCTGACGCCTGCGCTTATCGCGAACGTATTGAATAAATAAATAAATAAATAAATAAATAAATAAATAAATAATCATGCAGGATAAACCTACACAACGTTTTGTGCCGTAGTAGATTAAAAATGTTACACAGCCCTGGAGTGTTCTACATCAGTGGTGAACTGAGCAGGACCATTTCTGATGTGATCGGATATACCAAGTGCCTGCTTAGCAAGGTAGACCATCACGAGTACAAGGTGACCCCTCGAGCTGCTTTGCGCCTTCAGTTTCACTCAAGAAACGACAATTCTTTTAGAGCTAGATGTACAGCGGTCTACCGGCCCCCAAACCCGAAAGTAGTAGACCTTAGCTGCTAACGATCAACTCCATCTATTTAGTTTTCACCCTAATTACAGTAGAAAAAACTGGTTATGAATACTATTATATATGCGGCGCTAGGCGGGCTAAGGGGGGGGGGGGGGGAGGGGACTTCATCCTGGGCGTGGATTTTTTCAATGGTCAGTGGAACAATATGTTGCGATTCTCTTGGCGTAATCCATCCCAGTAATAGGATTCCGTGGGAACATGAAACTGCAGTAAGAAAACCTAGGGTAGAAAAAATCGCCACAACCGTGCACCCGCCCACCCCCCCCCCCCCTCCCCTAGCAGGCAGTACTATATGGTGATGGTGAGATAGAATAATGAGTATTTGTCGCGTAGGTGGGCAGCATTGGTAGTTGGGAACGCCCAAACCAATTAGACCGCATTTGAATGGGCACGCCGTGCAGAGTGGACGTATCCAGTCGGTACTCTGATGAGCTGCATGTGTTCGGGCTGTGCTCTGTTTGGTTATTACTGGTTGGCGTGCTCTCACCTACCAATGCTGCTCACCTACGCGACATGTACCGAATAGTGTATAGTTCTGCTCTCGATTTTTTTTCCAAATATTCGAATGGTCTCAAATGCTTACAACTTTCAAATATTCGACTTCGAATATATTCGAGAAAGGCGATTTTTTAATATCGGGATTCGAATACATTCCAAAAATGCGATTTTTTTTGAATATTCGAGTTCGAGTATTCAAATTCGTATGAAATCGTTCCAATGCCTATTTGAATAGGTCATTCGAGCACAACTATAGGGGCTCCTAAAAACGGTTCATATACGTATTAGAACCTATTCAGCCCTCTTCCAAATCGTACAATTAGCACTCCCAAATGTGTAGTCGGGCGGGTCTGTCTAGTGAGTCTGGCTTCGTTTCAAATGAACAAATCTCTCAAAATTACTTGCTAAATATAGTGGCAAAGCAACATCAACATTTATTGATCAACGTCGACGACACGACTTTTGAATGCCGACTAGGATGTCACGGCGTCGACACATCTCCTGAATCCCAGCGCATGTCGGATGACGTCTGCTCCAGGTCTTCTGACAAGTCCACGGAACAACACCCATACACCACATGGGCTTGTAATTTGATAGACAAGTCAGTGTTTTATCCTTCCTAAACAATTATGATACCGGTGGTGTAATGGCATAGAGCATTCTCGCCCAGTCAGCAGGAGGTGCGGGTTCGAGTCTAGATTTTTGATCGCAACAAAGTATTGTTGTAGGTCGAACAACCTCGTAGCCAGCCATTTAAGGCTTAAAGAAACTGAATTTAATAAATTTCGATCAAATCGATTCGATTCTGAATTCAGTCAATCTCGTTTCAAAGAAACCAAGAACTTGGACTGCACTCTCTGGAATCTCGCCGAAAAACTAGGGATGCCTGTGTTGTTTTTAAAATTTTGAGCGGGATGTTAAAAACTGACAGCTCAAAATTTTATCGAATTGTACTTTCAAGAACTAGAGGCAGTCGTGAAAATCACGTATAATGCTCCAAGAACGACCCTGAGGTCTACCTCATTTACTTGTAGAGCAGGCTCTTTGTTCCTGTCTTTGAAAAAATGCGGTCGATTTAGTTCCTCCTTGTTTTTGTACTTTTCGGCGCAAAACTAGAAGTCGACTTTTAAGTTATTAGCTGGTAGTGCTCTGTTGTGTTTGTGTTGTGTTTATGTTTTTGTGTTTTTTCTCTGAGGTCTACTTTATGTAGCGTATTGAATAAATAAATAAATAAATAAATTCGGGTACTAATTCAACAGCTTCGGAACAGTGGAAGGCTTGGTTGTCCTGGGAGGAAAATCCCTACCAAGAACCACGAATCGAGCGTAGGCGACATTCGCCACCTCCTCCGATTGTGCTGCCACATGCACGGAGTTGAAAACCATTACCTAATTCTTCTCAGTAGAGAAAAGTTGGCAAATTCATGCTGAAGTGAGAAGCTCGAATGCGAGATTAAAAGCCAAAGTTCTGAGCGAACAGATGCTCTCTTTTTACTCGTGGTGTCGTCAGCAGAACGCTTTGCGACAACACCTGATGCGGTACGAAGTAAAGCCGGAGGACGTCAAAACCAAAAGCACAGCGGCTTGTAAAAAAGGACTGACGTCGTTAGAACGAAATTCTTCAATTCGCTCTCTGAAATCATTAGCGTTTTAAAATACAGAGAATAGTTCACTTGCTCACCTCCTTTCTAGCCCCGCAGATAGTTATATAGGCTCAGTAAGAATAGAGAAAAAGAGTAAGTACCAGTCTTAATAAACTGCTTACTGAACGGGGAATTTCGAATCAGTGCGAAACGCAATAAAGGTACAAATTTCTACAACTCCGCCCATTTTCAGGGAATGCCCCGCCGAAATAAACGCACGACTTTTTGTTTCCTCAAAAGATTTCTTGTAGCTGTTCCAAACCATAGTAGAGAAACACGAAATAAAAAAGTCTTCAATGAAATTCTAGGATAAGGAGAATAGACGTTATTAGCTCCTTCGTTGGATAGGCCAGGCACTTCACACCCTTGATATATCGTTGACATGATTTTTATGAACGTTTCGCCTACAAATAGCAAAATATTCGTAGAAAATGAAAATGCTAATGATGGAAGTCGATGGTTTCAGAAAACTTTTTGAGAAGCAGCAATTCCGTTTCAGGGGCACGGCTGGCTTAGGCGGGATCAGAACTTTGAATGGATTGAGAGTGCACGTTAGACACTGAAAAACGAGACATGCCTTAAATTTGCTTAGCCCCTAATATCCATTTGGAATAAGGGCCTGTTTATAATTCGCGAAAAGAGCGACTCGTCGCCCGTGCAAAACATGCATATTGATTAAAACCGAGTGCGCGCCTCCGAAAAGTGTTTATAGTCGAGCGCCGGCGCTGTCGCTCTAGTCGCTCCAGTCGCTGCTGATGCCTGTACATACTATACCTTTGTCCTTTTCGAATTTCGAATAGTCGAATTTCGAATAAATTCGAATTTCGAATATTCGAATATTCGACTATTCGAAAAAAGTCCAATATTCGAATTATTCGATTATTCGAATATTCGAGAAAGTCCAATATTCGAATCATTCGATTATTCGAATATTCGAGAAAGTCCAATATTCGAATTATTCGATTATTCGAATATTCGAGAAAGTCCAATATTCGAATTATTCGATTATTCGAATATTCGAAAGTGGCCAATATTCGAATATTCGTTTATTCGAATATTCGAAGGATTCGAATATCGAATATTCGAATAGTCGAATATTCGAATATTCTTTCAATCTCTTAACAAGTTAGTGGCACTCTTCTTCGAAAACCAGGGGAGTCTGACCTTATGATAAAAAACGATGTTTGAGTTTCGCGCGTCGCTCAAAGTGCGCCGAATTGTGTGTACGCAATCTGACAAGGGAAGTCAATGAACTTCCCGTGGAGGTTTCCAAATTGACCTATTGCTTGTTATAAGGGTGTGTCTAAGAAGCACCGTAGTGGTCTTCAAATGTCCTGAGGGCATCTGGTAGGTCAAAAATTACAAAAAACTGTAGCACTTCAGTGCTGGCTGATAAGGCGAAAGTGACGCCTTGAATGGCCTTGAAATACTCAGAAATTAACATGCAGATGCTATAGAGCTTTAATTATAGTTAGATGTTAGAAATCTGACAATTTACTAGGTCAAATGAATCATTCACTGCAGTCGGGGCGTGGATAGCGGGGAGAGGTCCAGGTTCGAATCTAGGAGAGTTGTTTACGGATTGCTGTGCGTTTTGGTAAATGTAGAACATATTCTCATTCTAACCATATTTACGAACATGATCGAAATGTGTTGCTTCAGTCCATCTCTGGGATGTGCTGATCAGTCTTCGGGTTCCTATAGAGAACGTTTCTCTTGTAAATTTTACTAATTTTAGCATCTCTTATAAAATGCATCATTTTTGACCCATTGTACTCCGTAGTATTCGTAGCATTTGCATATAACACCAAATACAGTACTAACAACTAAATTAATTAGTCACCTTCTTCACTGACGAGCCTCGGGGTGACTAATTATAAACATGTTTTGTATGAAGGCAGAGGCGAAACAAGACATGTTTAGTGTTGTTGTTACCATTGTTTTAGTTATTACTTGTTTTAGTTGTTGCTTGTTTTCCACTTGTGTTTGTTATAGTACAGAGTGATTTAGAGTTCATATATACCCTAGGTTATTTCTAATTCTACTTCGTTGTTTAGACATTGAATTTAAAACTGTTTGAGTATTAAAATTTACATATATGATTAACTTATTCTATTGGTCTTCTTGCAGCCTATTCTTCCTCGGCCATTCTCCCGCACTGACGGGGGGATTAATCCCCATGACTTCGTAAGTAGATAATAAAATTTCGTACAAATGTTGTCCTGAGGGTTGACTGAGGTTCTGATCACGAAGCTGGCAAACGCGTTCGGTGTTACCGTCGACCACAATAGGCGACGGTGAGTGCAGAGAAAAGGTGCAGAATAACCGGCCGCGTTGTACTATTGTGACTCCAAAGTGGAGTGGAGGTCGATTTTTTTCGCCCAAATATCGCCTGTACTGTTATTTTGGATGCTGAGCACGAATATGGTATCCAATTTCGACAATGTGGCCGCTTACGATGTTTCATAGTGTGTATTCGTGAGTAAGGATAGGGTTGTCATGACCACTGATTTCGTCCTTTCCTCGCCTTGGGAAATTATTTAGGCTGCTGCCACGAATCTGTCATTTCTTTTTCTAAATTATCCATTTTTCGTGCACTACTTTCCATCTCAAAGTCGAAGACTGGAAAGCAAGTCTGATCACATATGTAAGTGAAGAAAGCGATTCTATGTACTCAAACTGATAAACATGATCACTCATGAAAATGTGGAATCACGCGATCACGCGAAAACGTTTACTAGATTTGCGATCAGCAGCTCAATTAGCCCTCTAGACGACGTTTGGGCGAAACCTGCTTTCGATCTCCGCAGTTGTGGGAGTACAAGTCCCTAAACCTTCGATTAGCAGAGAGTGGTGAGGAGGCGATGGGCAGCAGGGGTGTGCGTTAAATTTTTTCGGTAAATTTTTAACGACCACTTTTTAACGAAAAATTTTCGCGTTAAAAAGGTAAATTCGGTAAATTCGTTAAATAAAATGTCCCTTAGCTGCATTCAGTTTTAAACCACTGGGGTGCCTCTCGGACAATCCCCCACAGCGCTCAATAGGTCACTTATAAGATTCCCACGGGAAGTTCATTGACCTCCCTTGTGAGTTGACGCGAAGTAAGCGCTGCAAGCGCGGCCCTCCGCTGCGCACCTGCTTCCTTGTAAACGGCCGTCGAGCGTGCTGTGGCCATTCACGTGAATCGCAAGTGATTAGGGTTATGCCTGTACACAGATATTTTTACCTTCAGTATACTACGGGAGAATCTTCGTTTTGTATTTCTACCCCAGTTACAACAAGGGAACGATTAGAGCCGAAGGGGCTGCGGTAGAGAGGTAGAACATTCAGGGGTCTAGAAAGCTCCTGCTTTCTGCCAGTAAAGACGTTGAAGAAGAAAGGAAGAGCAATTTCTATGGAGTACAAGAGCCAGTCATACTCCGTTTCCTATGAAAGTGAGCCATCCCCATTTTCGCTCTAACACTGTCCAAGTCGTAGTGTCTTGTCAGATTAGATTCCAACGCGGGATTCCGTTTCTCTTCAACGGAGCTAGAACACATACTGAATGCCATTCATGAGACTCCAGTGTGCCCTTTCTGCACCAGGTCGCCTTTGTGTCATTTCTCCGCCCATGATAATCATTCTTTTACCACCTGGAAGCTTCGCTATAACATAAGGAAAGACAGCAACCCACAGAGAAAGGCCTATAACAATCTAGCTCTGCCTACCCAAGGTGTTTCTCTCTTCTCGGTGCACGAATTCTTAGGGAAGCAAAGCGTGCTTCATTGCCATTATACCGCTGTTATTGTCCTTTGGTCTCGTGAAGGAAATGGATGGAGCAGCCATCCACTTCCTTCACAGTGGGTAATAAAAAAATAATTAAATGTCAACCACTGGGTGACGACAGTAAATAATAGTGTTCATTTGATTATTCGAATATTCGAGTATTCGAAATTCGACTATTCGAAATTCGACTTTTTGAAAATCGAATATTATTCGATCATTCGAAATTCGAAATTTTGAAAATCGAATATTATTCGATCATTCGAAATTCGAAATTTTGAAAATCGAATATTATTCGATCATTCGAAATTCGAAATTTTGAAAATCGAATATTATTCGATCATTCGAAATTCGAAATTTTTTCCCAAGGACAAAGGTATAGTACATACCTTCGCGCATTGCGCACGCTACGCACGCTGCGCTCAGTCAGGACCTGTTCATACTTCGCGACAACAGCGACAACAGCGACTGGAGCGACTGGAGCGACAAGAGCGACAAGAGCGACTGGGGCGACAGACATAGTGTGGTGTACGTAAATAATTGCGTACTCCACACTCCGTCCGCGACGAATGAAGTGTAAAATGCGTAACTATTTACGTACACCACACTACATCCGTCACCACAGTCGCTCCAGTCGCTCTTGTCGCTCTTGTCGCTCTCGTCGCGAAGTATGAACAGGCCGTAAGGAGAGCAGCCGACGCCTCTCTTCAGGCTCTCTTCCACGGTGACAGACACTAAGCAAGTTTAAGTTTTTTTTTGGTGGTAGCGCAATTGGAGAGGCCTCGGTTGTCGCATGCACTCCGATGCCAGGTTTTAGGTAAACGTTCTGCCCACATCTTTCATCTCTCCGAGGTCGGTAATTTAGTGCCAGACTTCTGTAAGAAGAATAAAACACTGACTGGCCATCGGTTGACCACAGCAAGTGATTGTGTAGTCCAAATACGCAACCAAACCGCCTCTAAGATATCCCGAAGAAGTACAATGCGTAGCGCATTCCGAGTAGGAATAGATTACCACTGTATTTATCTTTCATTTTTTTGCAACAGTTGTGTGTATGCCGAAACATTTTCTAAACAAATTAATTGAATTTTTAGCTTTCGCATTGATTTTTTTCATTAAGGACAATAATTACTTTATAAACCTGTTCTAGTCTGTTTTTACTCTAGTTCTTTCTGCTTTTTTAAGTATTTTTTATCTCTATCTCATAAAGGAGGAGTTTAGCGCAGTCGGAGGAGGCGCGACTGTCGCGCGCACCCGATACCAGGTTCCTGGTTCGGATTTCACGCCCAGGCCAACCAAGCCTTCCATCCCTCCGGGGTCGGTGAATTGGTACCAGACTTGTCTGGGAAGGATAAAGCGCTGACTTGTTCATCGGCTGCCACCGCAAGTCATTGCATGGCCAAATACGCATTCATGTCGCCTCCACGACATCCCGTAGAAGTAGAATGCGGTGGCGCATCCCAGAAGGGATTGAGTAACGCCGTCCTTTATCCTTTATCCTTATCTCATAAAGATCCAAATTTTATGCCTTCTATTTTCTCGTAAATAGTCTGAAGTGGCGGTACAACCATTTTAATCTCACCTGTTCACTTCTTCATTTGTATCTTTCTTTTCAGCTACACAATTTTTCTATATTTAATGCCATGGACTTCCAAATATCGCTGTGCCGAACACCTTCTTCGACGAAAGGACGATAGATGGAGTCTTCGTGTCACAGAATGGCTCCCGAGAGACCATAAGAGACCACCGGGACGACCGCCAACGCGATGAGCAGACTCATTCTCAAGATCTTTCAGAGAGCGGAGTCTGCCTCACTGGATGCAAGCTGCCAGCGATCGAGCGGTCTGGAAGAGCTGTGGTCCCCGCTGAGAAGACCTCCAGCCGACAAAGGGACCATCAAAGTATCAAAGTAAGTAAGTAATGCCATGGGGACGATGAGCGGTCAGACGGTAGTGCAGTCAGAGAGGGCGCTAGTTCTCGTGTGCATCATCATTTAAGGTTCTTGGTTAGGGCCCCGCGCGGGCCAAAAATTCCTCCGCAACTGTTGAATTGGCGCCATGCTTCTTATTAAGGGGTGAAGCGCCGACTTGTCCATAACCTGGCCACTGAAGACAGCCAGGTTGTATGGGCCTAATACGCGGGCCTGTATGGGCCTAATATGAGTTGAAAAGATAACCAGTAGACGAATATAGAATGCATGGCGCATACCGAGTGATTTCATTTTGAGTAAGTCGATCTTTCATCGTCTTTTCTAAAACTAAAAGTGTTCGAAACAGAGGTATTCAGCTCAACTCTTCCAGCTCTGCAAAATTGTTGTTATAGAACTTCATTGTTATTGCTGTATATCTGCATAAATTTTCTGACACAGAAGGGTAAAGAAAAAGAACATTAATATTTCTCCTTTCTTGTTTCCTTTCTTCTGCTTCATTTCCTTTTCTCTTTACAACTACCTTATAACGAGGTAAGCCTCAAAGATTGCCTTGGAGAGAAGTCTAACCTAGCACCAACCCGTGGCCTTGATCAAACGTCTCCTGCCAACTGCACTGTAAGCAACCGTCGAGGATATAGACGGGAAGATAGCAAGGAATCTTGGCAATGAAGCCGTGCTAGAGAACTGCAGTAAAAAACTCGCGAAGAGGAAGACGAAGGTGTGAAGTGATACAGAGCCAGCAGCCGGTTCGGCTGCCCTAGTGCTGGCGCTCTTGAGAGTGCAAACACTCCTTTCGACAGAGCTGTCAGACCCTCGGCAAACATCTATGAATAGGGATAGTTGAATTGTTTCTGATATTTGGGAGAAGACTGCGATGCCAATTGTAAGAATGCGCCGTGCATCCGTCTTGCATAGGATCACCACAGTATGTACTATTAGGTTGTAACGGAATAAATGGGACTGAACCACTGTAAATTTAAACAGTTAATATCTCGGCTTGTAGGCAAGTTTATTAATCGAAATGAAAAACTTCTGATTCTACACATCTATGCCAACGTGACACAAGCTTTTTTATCCCAGTAGCATAAAAATCAGAAGTTCTGGAATTGACGAAATCTTCGAAGGCACTTTCGGCATCCTGTTGGTATTTGAATATTTTCCCTACCAAGAAGTCGCCAAGATGCTTGAAGAAATGGTAGTCTGTTGGGGAGAGGTCGGGAGAAAACGGAGGATGTGGTAGAGTTTCAATGCTCAGCTCATTCAATTTCTGCAACGTCATTCGTGCTACATGGGGGGCGAGCATTGTCGTGCAGAAGGAGAACTCGCCTTCGGTTTACCAAGGCCGGCCGGATATCCTTCAACTTTTTCATCATTTCTTCAATTTCAATGCAGTACTTCTCTGCCGTGATGGATTCACCGGGAGGGAGGAAGCTGTGGTGAATAATTCCCAGCGAACACCACCATACTGTCACCATTACTTTCTTCTGGTGCAATTCCGGCTTCGCAAAAAGCTTGGGGCTCTCATCGCTGTCCACCCACTGTGCGTATCGTCGCCTGTTGTCGTACATTATCCATTTCTCGCCACAGGTTACGAATCGATCAAGGAATGGGTCCGTTTCGTTCCGTAGAAGCAGTGCGGACGAGATCTCATATCGTCGGTTTCTTTGCTCCTCAGACAGCTCGTGAGGCACCCACCTTTCCAGCTTTTTGGTCTTTCCAATTTCCTTCAGATGCCGGGCAGCTGTTGTGACTGACGCCAAGAACCTTCGCTATCTCCCTGGTTCCTTTGTGTGGATCCTCCTCTACCACATCTCTCAGCTTGTCCTCATCAACATCACTATGCCTCCCACGACCTTCATGTTCTTCCAAGCTCTCATCTCCATTCCGGAATTTCTGTACCAACGATACGCCGTCCGAATTGTGGAACATCCTTGACCGAATGCGGCGTTGATCTTCTCGTCCGCCTCCTCAGCTGTAGTGCCCAGCTTGAATTCATACAAGTAAATGCCTCGGATTACCCTTTTGTCCATCTGCAAAAAAGTCAATAAAACTCGAAAGTTTTCCCACTTTTACATAGAAGATTTGGTACTCTTCGGTAGAGCAAAGTTTGCGCTTCTAAATGATATGCCACATGTTACGGTTTGTTCTTGATCAAACGCGTAAAGGCGCACCAAAAAATGGCGGTTGCCAGTGCCATTTAATTCGTTACAACCTAATATAATGTAAAAAAGATCAAAGTTTTTTTTTCTATTCTGTACTGTCGACAAAATTGCTAAAGTATTCCAGACCCGCCATTTGACTGCCTTAAAGGTGTGTGTGTAATTTGTGGAGCGACTTGTAGAGCGATCAGATAGAGTTCTACTCTTTCTTGACACTTCTTATATGAATCCAAAGGATTTAAAGAGTTGCTTGAGGCGGGAAGTTGCACCAGAAGTTGATTCGATCGCGGCACACCCGATGCGCCTCCTTCTGCTGCGACGCGCGCCGTCCTTCTCTAACGTTTGGGTTAATCATAGCCACTTTCACTTTAAATTTTACAGTTTTCAAATCAAACTAGGACCGTATTCATCAACGCGCATACCCACGGGTCTGTGGAGTATAAGGGTGGACGTACCTACGATGTGGCTTCATGATAAACCTTACCCGCCACATCGGGAGTATAGCAGTGGATCAAACAAACCCATCGCTCGCGGGTACATCCGCATACCCGCCACCATTTCGCGCCCCATCTGCAAAAATGCGCTCCACTGAAATTGCTATTCTCCTGTGAGCTGCTTTTTCCCAAGATAAAACTTATGATGGCTCATGGAACTGCGTCATCAAGGAATTATACGAAATCGCGAGGAAGTAAAGAGTAACCCAAGCTTCGCGAGAAATTACCGGCTAAATTAGCGAATTTTTCTATATTTCTCCAGTCGGAGAGAATTCTGAAAATGTGGCCACACATTCCCCCTGCTCTCCTAACTTGGAGAACTTTCTCACTTCATATCGGTAGCACAGTCAGTGGAATGCTAGAAGAACAACTTTTTTGGACGTCGGTCAGAGTTCTTCTACCTTACTTTCGAATCGCTTGGTGAAACGAATCGTGCCATATACCTAGCGCATAGGAGTATGGTCTTACCCACCGGTACTTCTACCCATACATTCCGATTGATGAATCCGGGCCCTCAACATCTTACGAATTAAATCGAGCGTGGTTCATGTGTGGATGTTGCGAATCGTGTATCGTATCGTGTATCGTGTTGGTTCGATCGAACAGCGCCGGTGGTGTAATGGCGTAGAACATCCCCGCCCGGTCAGAAGGAGGTGCGGGTTCGAGTCCCGCCTGGCGCTAGAAGTTTTGATCGCAACAAAACATCGTTGTAACAGCTTACATCCTCGGTTCCACCCAATTGAGGCTTAAAGAAACTGATTTAAATCGAGCGTCTTTGGCACTTTACTAGAGACCCTCCAAGAAAGCTAGAATTTTTCTCCAAGTAAAATGTTGTAGACTTTCTCTGAAATTTTCTAACTTACCTACCCCAATGAGTGTCAAATTGTTTAAAATTTTATAAAATTTTTATTGCTTAAGCAAAAAATGGTTTAAAGTTTAGCCTGAAGTATAAAAGAACAGCATTCTGATCGCGCCATGCAGCCCTCCAGCTTCTTGCGATTTCAATTTGGTTGATAGTATAAATGCAACATTATTAAAACAGCGAAACAAAGTTATGCTTGTTTTCTATTACAGAAGTGATTTAGAGGTACCTCAGACAGTGGATGTACAAATATGTACACGCAAACAAAAACTTTCTATCAATAAAATGACAATCACTTGAAAAAACAAAAACGGTCTTTTTTAATACAGTAAAAATTTCCGCCTTCCTTAGTAAACATTAAACCATAATTGGGACCTATCCTAATTGGGGGGGGGGGGGCAGCCGTAGAGTATCAACACATCCGCGTTCCCTGAATAAAAGCTTTCGCTTCAATGGGAAACCACCTGAAGGTGTCGTAGAAACCAAAACAAGGCATTAGAGATGTGAACCACTTCATGCATGCCCCCCCTCCGGTTAGAGCCCATAACTGTTTCTAACAGATTTTCTATAATAATATATAATAATATAATAAAATAATCTATAATATAATAAAATCAAATCTTTCAAATTCAAATTTTCAATTTTTCAAATTTTTCAAATCAAATTCAATTAAATTTTTTTATAATATAATAAAATCAAAAGCAGCGTGTTCACGTTTTGGATTAGGTGAGTAAGAAATTTTGAAAAAAAAGCTACACTACGCTCTTTTATTTAAAAAATTATTCTAACCTTCCCAGAAAAATTACATTTTAATCTGGCCGCATATATGATTTGCAAGATGAACAGTTTGCTTTCAAAAGCGTCAAGATTGCACAAAAGAGTGTCCAATTTGATACGAAAAGTGTCCAATCGGTCCCTAAGGCGGGCGGTCCCAAGGGCTCTAAGCTCATTCACCCATCTTTCGTCCAGCCAGGGTGACGGTGGACACCTTTTGTCCACATCTAAGGTTAGCCATGTTTTCGACTTCTTATGGCATCGTTTTCGTAGTCTCTTATCCTATTGGATGGGTTCCTGCAGAATGAAATGGCATTTGGGAGGGTAGTTTCTCAGATGACTTCGACTTTTCCAGGCTCTGAAGAAGGCGACGACGCCGAAAGTAAGCCGCAATAAAGAGTTATACCAATCTTGGTCACGCTGAAGCAAAACTCGTCGACTACGACGCCAAAGATGCCAAGATTCATCGAGAGTCGCACGTGGAGTGTCCAATTTCACATGAAAATTAGAATATGCAACTATGCAACTACATCACAGTGCACAAGATCTCTCTATAACAAGTCCAAATCTTTATTCTATGTACTGCCTACAAAAATTTCTGGAAATGTTCCAGATATCCTCCACAGTTCGCGCATCACAAAG
This sequence comes from Heligmosomoides polygyrus bakeri, assembly GCA_947359475.1. Taxonomy (NCBI): domain Eukaryota; kingdom Metazoa; phylum Nematoda; class Chromadorea; order Rhabditida; family Heligmosomidae; genus Heligmosomoides; species Heligmosomoides polygyrus. The sequence goes on from OX375868.1 coordinate 13,700,853, forward strand.
CTTCAAATTCATGTGGTACAACCCGTTTAATATACTGTATCACACACTGATTACTGTACTGTGTCCTGAGCCACCACGGCGCTTAGTCGGCCTCCAAGGTGTTGTTCATCGTCGTCGAGACGTCTGGGTCGACTTTCAAACTGGGTCGATTACTGGAGACGTCGTTCGGATCGACCTTCAGCGATGGAGAACGAGCTGGAAGTGGATATGGGAGCCTTAGCTCTGCCTAGACAAACAGGAAACGAACGAATGATCTTACTGTTGAAGTACGACTTCAGACTTCTTTGGATCAACTGACGGCGTGTATCGATCTTGATGATATTTGAGATAGGGTCGTAGATCTCTTTGCGAGCCCGGAGACCCCACAAAAAGTCGTTATGGTTGAACTCCTGGAGTCTTCTAAAACATCTAATATTAGGGTGCACCATGAATTTTGTTGAATTGAGAAAAAAAGCGAAAAAGTATTTCGTTCTCTATTTTTAGGTTGTGGTTATGCCCTGCAAGGGCGCGGTGGCGCAGTGGGGATAACCGTAGGCTGTCACGTGCACCGGATTCTACTTTCTGGTTCGAATTTCCTGCCAGGCCAAGTGTTCCATCCCTCGTCGGTTATTTGCTACCAGACTCGTCTAGGAAAGTAAAAACACTAACTTGTCAATCCCATGGCGACGTCGACCTTTATCTTTTATGTTGTGCTAAACAGAGCGAAGACTCGGGTTGAGGGACCTTGGAAGGGAGCCAGGATGTATCCTATTCGGAAGAGGCAGCCGTAGAATGTCAGCTGTGTGCGTCATCCCATCCCACACTACACCACATCCGCATAATTTAAATTTTGAAAGCCTTGAAATTAGATTAAAAAACCCTGGAATAATGGGGCAACAGAGCAAGAGACTGTGCAATAACAATTAAGCGCTCGTAAAAAATCAAGTAAGGGATTGGGCAATCAAATCATTATATGCCCCCCTCCGATTAGGATGGATCCGAGACACAAATCCTGACATATCTGCAGGTTTTCATTAAAAAATCATTATTCCCCCTTCAACATCAGACTGATTGGGCCTCTTTTCACGTCCCTTAAGTCTTGAACCGCAAAATCCAGAGCATCTAGAGCCATTGGCTCAGTGGGCCATATAGTCCACTGAGCCATTTTGGTACAGGGCAGGGGCTAACAAACGGGGAAGCGCCGCGCTATTCTATATCCATTGTGAGTTATGTGACTAACTTTCCAGCAGAATTAGTCGAAGAAAGGAGACGAACCTTGCGAATTTGACGCTGGTTTTCGGCAGCGCTGGAATCAGAAACCCTTCCACATCGGCAGCACTGGCCAGCCAGTCGTAGTCCGAGTAGAACAGATAGATGTCGGAGTGAACTTGAGTCAAGTCGTACTCCGGTGGAAACGCCTGATCGAAAGTCAGTTGTAGAAACATTTCCAGAAAAGGTGCTTGTCGTTAGGGTGGCTTACATAGGAGAAACGCATCAGATTAATCATGCCGCATTGAAGGAAGCGTGCCACGCGAAGAAAGCGTGTTCGATAGGTGCTATGATTGGCTGGCACATTTTTACCCCATGTTGCCGCTCCCATGTAGGCCACATTTAAGACTAGTATCAAAAAAGTTGAAATGAAAAATTTATAAAACTTTCAGTTGAAAAATAATAAGAAAGCGCATTAAGCAACAAAAACAACAGTAGCTCACGACTTTAAGTTCGACCATCCTCTCCTATTACCACTAATAATGGCGTAGAGCATTCCCGCCCGGTCAGAGGGAGGTGCGGGTTCGAGTCCCGCCTGGCGCTAGAAGTTTTGATCGCAACAAAACATCGTTGTGTCAGCTTACAACCTCGATACTAGCCAATTGAGGCTTAAAGAAACTGATTTGAATTGTTTCTACCACTAATACTTCTCCTTCTTCTTCCTCCTCCTCCCTATCTTCTTTTTCTTCTTCTTCCGTGGTGTTTTCTCCATATGTATATGCAAGCAGAATTCGTTCTCATCTTCTGTACGGAACTTAGAACCCTTCCCTTCACCACCAGTCTTTGAATTGGGACCTTCTAGTTTGCTGTGACACATGTGCAATTAGGGAAAACCTAGCATTGAGATTCCATCGGCTCCTTACTACTCGGAAGACTTCTCAAGATGCTCACGTCACAGCTGACGAAGAGCTCCGTTTCATCAAGCCGCTTCTCCTCAAGTGGATTTCCCACTTTTTCATGAAAAGCAAAATTTCTTTAGGTGCTCGTGCTCAGTACACTTAAAGAGGTCCCAAAATAGGAGACTTAAACCAGAATTAGAGGGGCTCCAAGGTAAGCTTCAATTCCTTCGAAAAAACCCTAACATAAGGTGCCTTATAGATGTCCGCTTGTCCACTGAACCATTGTGTCAGTAGTCAAAGCTTTATTGACTGACGTTTCGGTCAGTTCGCCTTCTACCAGAGTCTCATACTTGGGTAATTAAGCCTTCTTTTAGAAAATCTTGTCCAGTTAATAAAGCAAGGATTTATGTAGAAGGGTTTAGTTTTCAATGATAAATACTGCACGGCTGCACGGTTAAGGTAAATATCGAATAAAAAATGTTTGAAAACGGTAAAAAGAGAAAAAAGAAAAATTTTCTACAACTTCATTGACTATAAGTCTTTGTTTTGCAAAAGCCGCGCAAAAAAGCACATCAGAATTGACACATTTCTTCCTAGCTGATCGAAAATTGTTCAGCTTATAAGGGAGAGATAAGATAACATGTTTTTAAATTACCTATATTTTCGTTAATAGTACAGAGCAAAACAAAACTGTAGGAGTCATAGCAAAAGGTTTTCTAAAAAAAAATTAAAGCGGGGATTAAAAAAGACTCTCAAAAGCGTTGTTACAATAACTTTTTCCCATCTTTTATTGTGGAGGATATAAAAGTAAAACGCTACCTGTAGTTTTTCAAATAGCTGTTGTATATGGATCCTACTGTCTGTGTTATTATTTGACATATTTGATGTCTTATTTGCAAAAGTTTCAAAAGTTTTCAATTCATGACAATCCACTTGCACCCTTCTTTTCTTTTCACTGGTTCAAAGTTCTAAAGTGCATAAAGTATTCAACGGAAGATATCAAAACAATAGCTCGGAAACTGGCAAAAGTTTCACGATCTAGCGATCTACGGCGCTACCTGTAGTGATATAATCACATTCACTAAAAGGGTTGAATCTTTAGCGACTGTTGTGCACGAGTCAGTCATCAAAATTTTCTAAAGCACACCAAACACAACATTTTGCACTTTTTTGCTCGCGATCATGAGCAAAAGAGACCTTCAAAAAATAAAAGCGACAAGAAATGGAATATATGCTTCTACCATCCTATCACCTCCAGAGGTACACTTAGGTGAGGTTTAGAGATTTGGAGGTAAATAGAATGTATGACGCAAACCGCAGAGGTGAAATGCAGTCGAATTTCAATGTTTGTTCACGAAGCTTGATGTTAATGTTTATTGACGACGTTTCGGGTCATAAGCCTTCCCTTCTGCCAGCAATTCTTCTGGCCTATAACGCATTATTACATTTCCAACACATCACAACGACTAAAAACGCAATGGACCTAACCTGCGATCAACAGAAGGGCGGGGGGGGGGGGGGCGGGGAGCTATGGACGTGCAGCGGTCATTTCTTTGGCCATTTAGAGTGGTAAGGTTCACAGCCATCTTCATCTCCTCCCTGTTGTTGACCGGAGATCTGAATCGTTTTATTTCCAGCGCTTCTTTAATCTTCCTCTCCACCGTATTCGACAAGTTCTTGTGGAGAATCGACGCCCTTAACTGCAGCTGTGGGTCCCTTGTGTGCCTGAGGGTACGGTGCTTCGAGAGTGGATTGTCTGGGTAGCTTTGCGGTCTACGCAGAGCTCTGAGATGTTCCTACATTCTCTTACGAAGTGGTCTTGCCGTTTCTCCCATATAAAATTCGTCACAGGATAAACAAACCACTTCGTACACCACACCCCTCATCTGGCATATTTGGTTCTCTCCTTCACAGACAATGCTGCTCATCCTGTCAAACTGATTCTCGTTTGGACGTGACGTCATGAGTAATCGTCGTAGAGATGGGGGCGGTCGGAACACAAGGCATATAGGGAGCCCGGGGGCGGTCAGGAGGTACACCCGCCCCCTGCTGGGGCGTGCGATCTTCCTCTCATCCCCCTTGCTCACCCACCCCTAACCCCCTAGGCTTCACCAAGAGTCTAACAGCTGCCTTACGAAACCTCTGACACGCAAAACAAAAGTTTCCAGTCCGCAGAGGTGCGGAGTACCTCCTGACGGCACCCCCCCCCCCCCCCCAGCGGGGGGCGGGTGTACCTCCTGTCGCGCTGCCATAGGGAGCCCTGACCGCCTGACCACACGGTTGACGTCCATCGCAAAGGAATCTGAGATGAAAGGGATGACCAGCGGAGAACCACAAGGTGATCGTTGAGGTTTCCAGCAGCGACACTCCCCTGGCCATACCCATTCTGCCGCAGGACAATAAATAATAATAAACAATCCCAATAAACATTGACATCGAGCTTCGTGAAGGAACATTGAAATTAGACTATCAATTATGGAGCTCAGGAAACCAACAATTTTGAGAAATCTGAAGCACCTACAAAGGCAGTACCATCTCTGTAGGAACACTTCTATAACAATGTTGAACTTGTTGTTTTCTACCAACATGCACTAGAGATAGAGCTGCCGAATTTCTTGAACGAAATCGTTTCGTCACTAACCTTTTGACTTAGCTGCGGTTACAATTGTATTACACTAAAACAAAGCGTTGTTATGAAGCAGACTAAATAGATTTTTCAAATAAATACATAATAGTAGTAAGAAAACTAAAAGAAAGACGAGAAGAAAAGACAACAAAGGAAAAAGAAAAAATTAAACAATATCAAGGAGAAAACAGCACCAGAATGTGGAATTGATACATGGTCAAGAACAAGAGTAAAGACAAGGAAGAAAGGTGCTGACGCACTCCCTTTATGGAGTGCGCTGGGCATCGTACTCTTTCGCGATAACGAGGAACCGGTTGGATGTGTATTTGACCATACATTGACTTACGGTGGCCATTCGATGGACAAGTCAGTGTTCTCTCCATTCTAAACAAATGTGGTGCCGAACTATGGTCATGGACGATCTCCAAGAGATGGAAGGCTACGATCTTCATCGATCTCAAAGTGCGAAGGCTCGGTTAGCCTAGGCGGGACCTGATCCAAGAATCTTGATTCGGGGAACACGCGACAACTGGTGTCTCTACTGACTATACTGTAACGTACCCAGGTTAACGAAACAAAACTGTACATACCAATAGACAAAACGTTACTCATTGTTGTTGGCATTGTTCAAAACCAAAAATCTCAATGAAAAAGTACAGAAAAAAGCGACAACAAAGAAAAACGTAGGCAGTAATAGCAAACAAAAGTAATACCCGAGCTAAAATTAGGAATTGGAATATTCTTCGGCATAAAAGCTAGAAGCCAGAAAATGACCTAACACCAGATAGGTCAGAGCCAGAAACCAGAAAAAGATAAAATACGACTTGAAATAGAGAAATAAATTTATGGTGCTTTAAAAACAATATTTGCTTTTTGCTTTCTGCAGATCTCCATAAATGTGTCTTTTATAATTTGAAAAATGTGCAAAACTCCTTACATCTCCATACCAACGAACGTTGGCCTCCGGTCCTCGGTCGAACGAGGCCATACGCTTCGAGTTCACCATTTGAGCGAAGTGCAGCATGTTACGTGTTGAGGTGCCTGCTGGATTGTGCGCCAGGTAGATCCCGATCCTTGACTGGAAACAACGCGATGCATTAAGGCTAGCTAGGTACACATATGGGTCACTAAGAAATCTGTATAGGTGAACATCGAACCATGGATTTTTGGCGTTATTTTCTGATCCTGAGATCGCAGGCTCTATGAGCCCATTCGGTAGATCTCATGCTCTACCAAGTTGGAACATACTCCTTCTAGAGTTGTCAAAAAGGAAATAAGGATTTTGAAGAAAAAAGAAAAAACTGACGGCAAGTACAGTTCTTATACCAGAAATCCTGAATTCTTCACCTCCACACTTTCACTTTCTTCACTTCATGTCTTCCAAAGTGTTCAGAAAATGGAAAGCCTGGCGCAAACCACGAAGCCCAGACAATGACGTTAGGCGTTATCTACTCTCATTGACCAAAATTTTGCACTCTCATTTTGTCACCATAGATTACGTCCTTCTGACATCCACGCGAAAACGCCTTTATTTATTTATTTATTTATTTATTTATCGTGTACAAAAAATGTACAAAAAATCTCAAAAAGAGAAAAGCGAGTGCAATCTACACATATTATCTTGCTGATAAAGAAAATGATGAACCACGTCTAGGGCAACAGTAAGTTATGGATTCAGACCTGAGCTCAGAAATTTTTTACAAGCGCCATAATTCCTAGCAACACTCCGTCTTTTGCGGCTCCTATACGAAAAAAACGTCTAAATTTTTGCTTGGCTGTTCCAACATCATATTTTATTGTACAGCCACAAGTATTAGATGCTATTGGCGACACTAGGTCAGTGAGCTTTACACGGCTTTCATTGTCAACAATTTCGTAGAAGAGCAGTAGGTCATTTCTCCTTCTTCACTGAAGGCTAGCTAGCCTCAAATCACTGTTTCAATCTCTGTTTCACAGAATTTGGTCATCTACCTGCTGCTAAGCTACGTATCGTAAGCTTACTTGTGAAAGTGTTCTGTACATGCTCAACGGATCAGTTTTAGAACAACTTTCTAATGCACTAGATTTAGGGCTCCATTTTCCAGGAACCTAACCTTTGAGAAGCATTATAAAGATCTTGTGAAGAAGGCAAACTACCGAATTTACAATTTGTTCAAAGTATTGAAAAACCAAGGACCAACCTTCTCTCGTGAGAGCCTAGAATTCTTACGTGAGGCCCATTCTAGAATGTGGTGTTTCAGTATTCAGTCCCTGTCAAAAGAAGGACGTAAAACTCCTTGAAAGTGTTCAGAATAACTTCACCCGTAAGCTTTTTCTGAAATGTCGTGGTCTGAGTTATGACAATATTCCGAATGCGTCTGACAGGGCTAAGATGCTTTGTTTGTCTAGAATTCAGACTAGACGAAAAAGAGCAGACTTAATTATGTTGTTCAAAGTTCTGACAGGAAGGCGTTCCATTGACCCAGTCGGGTTTTTTGGTGCCCCTCTGACAATTGTGGAGGCATCTCTGACTCTATATGCAAATCCTAAGGTCGAAAGTGAGGTCAAGTTTCCTCGTTTATAAGAGCATCAGGGAGCTCAACATCCTACTTTCTGAGAATGAGAACATGGTTAACATGTCTCTGTCTTCTTTCAAACGTCTAGCTACAATAAGGTTTTGTTAGGCTTGTTTCGTTTTGCTTTTTCGTTGCTCAGTCACCCAGCTCTTTATATCTAATTTTAGTATGTTGTTGTTACCTTACCATATGTGTCATTGTTATCTTACCGCACTTGATTATGATCCGTGCCTTGTAATAAATAAATAAATTAAGTAGCCTTTCGTGCGTGAGGATTAAAATTGGTGTACTAATGCTATATCCAGTATTTGTCCGACAAAATGCTATATGCTTGAAGAAAGAGGTAACTTCGACTTTGTAATAGTGAAGCTCGACCTCGTCAACGCTTTATTGACAACGTTTCAGGCTTTAAGCCCTTCGTCAGGTCTAAAAACAGTAAAAAAACAGTGCACGTCTCTACAATAACACTATACGCACAAATGGTGAACTTTACAGACAGACCTGGGAACCACAGGAGGAAGGGCCAGGGATGTTCAGTGGTCCGTTTGGCCGAAAATGAAGCGCAATAGTCTTTGGGGTACTTATATATCTTAGTGGGCAGTGACCGCTCTCTCCTATTTCCATGTCGCCATCATTGTCAGCCGATCACGCCGAGTACCCTTATAGGGTGCTGAGCCTCATTGCATTCTTCATTGCATCTCTCCGACTTATTGGTGGTTCCCTGTGCTTTATCTCCAACGCTTCCTTGATCTTCCTCTCCACCGGATCTGTCAGATTCCTGTGGAGAATCGAAACTCGCAGTTACGGCTACGGGTCACGTGTGTGCTTTGGGGTGCGGTGCTTCGAGAATGGATTGTCAGGGTAGCTTTGAGGGCTACGCAGAGCTCTCAGATGTTCATACATTCTCTTTCCTAGTAGCCATCCTGTCTCGCCAATGTATAATTCTTCGTAGCATGTGCAGACCACTTTGTAAACCACACCACTAATGTTGCACATTTTGTGTTCTCCTTCACAGATCATACAATGTGTCCTTTCACACTGATTCTCATATGGACGCGAAGCTGTAAGTAGGCGTCGTAAAGACGGAGGTGGTCGGAAAATGAGGCTTATAAGGAGCCAAGATCGTTTTACGGTGCGATTCACGTCGAAAGCGAAGGAATCGGTGATGAAGGGTATGACTAAAGAAGAGCCGCCAGGTGATCGTTGAGGTTTCCAACAACAAGATTTCCACATATGACTCAAGGGAAGCTGATAAAAGTCAAACTATATATTAGCTAACGCTATTCTGTTCTAAGTATTCTAGGTTCTAAGACACTGCTCATTTATCTAGTCAGTTTTAACCGCATAAGGTTCCCACACTTTCAAGTGAATGTCGTCGATTTTTTTATGCAACGACTCACCGAGTTGAACTGGTTACTGTTCGGTCCGCTGACGGCGAATATGACATTTTCGCAGACCATATTGTTCAGCGAATTGTCGCATATGATCTCGGTGAGCAAGGAAGTGAAGATGTTGTTCGACATGAACTCGTTGTCGCCGAACACTCGATAAACGAGCTGAAATTTCAGATCAATATAAGGGGTAAGCTCAGTTCGAGGGAGGAGAGAGGGTCAGTGCGGAAGAAGATAGAGATACGTTCATTCCATAAAGGAGCGTACATCGATCAATAACTCTCAATAACGATCGAAAGCCATGGAAAGTAAAGAAGCCTTGTATTGGTCGTTAGTGTGTCTACACATATGGGTAGCACAAAACGCGTCAGCCAATTACAGCGTCGACCCAACACGTGACAGCCAATCAGGACACTGACCGTATGCGCCCTTTGATGTGACGTGATAGGCTCGGTACGGATCCCTACCCTTACAGTTCATATTATGGACCACAGCAAAATTTACGAGTCACCCACACTTGAACTGGATGAATTCGACCTCAAAAACACTCAAAACTCAAGAATTGTCCGTGGTTGAAAAATTGCAGTGGACCACGAAGCGTTTGATTCATGCCCTTCTCTACTGATCCTAACGTTGGACTAGACTCCTCTGTGGCACCTCTAAAGAATAAAAAACCACCGAGTCATTTTGGCACGCGTTAGAAATTAGCGACCGAATTCACGTACCCGAAACTGCTGATAGATCTGTCCTAGGTAGTAGAACAAGCCTTTCACGTTAGACATCCGCGACACTGGTGCCAGTGCGAAAAACTTTCTGATCTGGAAACAGAGCTAAAGTCTTCTGATCTACGTAAGAAGACATGCACTGCTACCTTCTTGGCGAACTCCTGATCCTTGCTGAGCTTAGCGAACATAGTCAGCGTTCCCTGCGAATGGCCGACGTAGTACAGCGAAGGCTGGTCCGTCACATTGAGGACATAGTCGATCATCGCCGGCAGGTCATACTCGGCCATGTCTTGCCAGCTGAAATTCGACATATCAGAACATCATCGATCGGTGAGTATTGATCCACATTGCCGCTTTTGTTCGATGACCACTTATTGGTTGTTCGACAATTAATGTCGTCTATGCTCATAGATGGCGTGAACTGTATATTTTTATGCAGTAGATGTTGCGTGGCTTACATTATTTATACTATTTTAAAGGTTAGACCATCTCCCGTGCGACATGAGACTGCCTTCAGAATTACAGTGCCTCTTGTCTACGTCTGGCTGTTGTTTTGTGACTTTTTTGGTAGAACTTGTTGCTTTTTCTCATTTGTTTTGAGCGAGAGTGTCATGCTTACGCTCCGAATAAATAAAATAAATGAATGAATAAATGAGTAAAAACAACTTGGTAAAAAATTAAGTTAAAATGGACAATTAAAGAGACCATTATCAGCATATTTTATTACAAGTGCTCCATCACGCCTATCGGCGTGCCTCGCACTTGCGCGCTTTGCGCGATGTTGCAGTGCTACTAAGCTAACGACAATCACATCCAGCTAGCTGCTCTACTTGTGCAGCTTTCTTCCCTACCTAGGAGTAGGGCGATCTATTGGTTCCTCACTACTGGTCCACCCTTAGTGAAACGATTTCCACTACTGGTACTGATCCCCCTCTCGATCTCGATCCACCCTTAGCGGACGACGTCTTCGGCACGTCTACCTGAATCCCCAAACACGTTGAGCGACGTCTTTGGCACGTCCTTTGACTCCCAGGCACGTCATGCAACGTATTCCGCACGTCTTCTAAATCCCCTGGCACGTAGAGGACGTCTGGATATTTTCCGCTATTTTCGCGCTCCGTAACTTGATCAGTATCGATTGAAGGTAATCGATACTTCAAAAACGAATTTCAGACTCGTATTGAGCGTCCTCGATTACCCCAGGGCTGAAGTTTCGGACCGCTTGGACGACATCCATAAAAAATCGATAAATTGATCAATATCGGTCGATGGTGATCCACACCTCAAAAACTAACTTCATCGTCATGTTCAGCGACCTCGATTACCCCCAGGGCTGAAGTTGGCGACAAGTTCGGCACGTCTACGGCTCGCCATGCACGGTCGCTGACGTGTTCAGCTCGTCTACTGAGTCGCCAGGCACGTAGAAGGCGTTTGGGAATTTTCCGTTATTTTCTGGCCTTAATTTGTGCCCCGTAATTTCCCCCTATTTTATGACTCATCGTCGATCGATAGTGTGACTCATCGCTTAGCGGATTATTATTAGGTTGTAACGAATTAAATGGCACTGGCTCGCGCCATTTTTTGGCGCGTCTTTACGCGTTTGATCAAGAACAAACCGTAACATGTGGCATATCATTTAGAAGCGCAAACTTTGCTCTACCGGTGAGTACCAAATTTTTTATGTAAAAGTGGGAAAACTTTAGAGTTTTATTGACTTTTTTGCAGATGGACAAAAGGGTAATCCGAGGCATTTACTTGTATGAATTCAAGCTGGGCACTACAGCTGAGGAGGCGGACGAGAAGATCAACGCCGCATTCGGTCAAGGATGTTCCACAATTCGGACGGCGTATCGTTGGTATCAGAAGTCCCGGAATGGAGATGAGAGCTTGGAAGAACATGAAGGTCGTGGGAGGCATAGTGATGTTGATGAGGACAAGCTGAGAGATGTGGTAGAGGAGGATCCACACAAAGGTACCAGGGAGATAGCGAAGGTTCTTGGCGTCAGTCACAACACAGCTGCCCGGCATCTGAAGGAAATTGGAAAGACCAAAAAGCTGGAAAGATGGGTGCCTCACGAGCTGTCTGAGGAGCAAAGAAACCGACGATATGAGATCTCGTCCGCACTGCTTCTACGGAATGAAACGGACCCATTCCTTGATCGCATCGTAACCTGTGACGAGAAATGGATAATGTACGACAACAGGCGACGACCGGCACAGTGGGTGGACAGCGATGAGAGCCCCAAGGTTTTTGCGAAGCCGGAATTGCACCAAAAGAAAGTAATGGTGACAATATGGTGGTGTTCGCTGGGAATTATTCACCACAGCTTCCTCCCTCCCGGTGAATCCATCACGGCAGAGAAGTACTGCATTGAAATTGAAGAAATGATGAAAAAGTTGAAGGATATCCGGCCGGCCTTGGTAAACCGAAGGCGAGTTCTCCTTCTGCACGACAATGCTCGCCCCCCATGTAGCACGAATGACGTTGCAGAAATTGAATGAGCTGAGCATTGAAACTCTACCACATCCTCCGTTTTCTCCCGACCTCTCCCCAACAGACTACCATTTCTTCAAGCATCTTGGCGACTTCTTGGTAGGGAAAATATTCAAATACCAACAGGATGCCGAAAGTGCCTTCGAAGATTTCGTCAACTCCAGAACTTCTGATTTTTATGCTACTGGGATAGAAAAGCTTGTGTCACGTTGGAAAAGATGTGTAGAATCAGCAGGTTTTTATTTCGATTAATAAACTTGCCTACAAGCCGAGATATTAATTGTTTAAATTTACAGTGGTTCAGGGCCATTTATTTCGTTACAACCTAATACATAGTATGATGATTTTACTTCCGAAATGGCAAAAATGCGTTGCAATCTTGGAAGAAGTTATGTGAAGGTTATGGTGAGGACTGCCTTATTGAACACCAGTACCAGAGTTGGTTTTCTCGTTTTCGCTATGGAAATTTTAATGAGCAAGATGCACCACATACTTGTCATACAGTCACTACTGGTGACGACAGAATAAATCCGTTGATCGAATTCAACCGGCGTATGACAACTCGAAAGGTGGAGAAGCTTGGCATATCGAACTCAACCGTTTACGTGCACTTACAACAACTTCGTTACGAAACGAACTGGATGTTTGTGTTCCTCACAAATTGATGGACCCTCATCAAACGCATTAACATATGAGAGGGTATAGTCTACTTCGAGATGCTTCCAAGAAACCAAATTACTGACTCGAATATGCACCCTCGCCAGCTGTAAAAACTAAACGGAGAAATCCAGAACAAGAGCCCTGAACTGGGCGGTCGCAAAGGCCTGCTATTCCATCACGATAACGCTAGACACCACTCTTGCTTGATAACTCGTCAAAAATTAACAGAACTCGTTAGGACTGTTCGAGGTGTGGAACCAAAATTGTTATCCACACTTTATTCGGCTGACATTTCGGCGTAGAGACCTGCTTCAGCTTAAGCCTGAAAAAGTCAAGCGAGGTTTGCAAAGTTACTCGACTAAGAACTACTTCAAGTCACAGAAGTTTTAGAAAATAATAGGAAAAGAATTTCGAATTGAATGTTCGAAAGCTTCGTCTCCTTTTCCCATTATTTCCAGTGAGTTAAAATAGCTCCTGGACGAGTAACCTTGCAAGCCTCGCTAGACTTTCCCGACTCCGAAGAAGGCGGTTACGCCAAAACGTCAGCCGAATAAAGTGTGGATAACAATCTTAGTTCCACAGCTCGAACAGGCCTACCGATATCATCGTCATGTCAAGACTCAACGACAGTCGAGCATGGAGTATAATAGAGCGCTATTGGTAACTGATGCTACATCCACCCTATAGCACTGACATAGCGCCACGAGACTATCATTTGTTTTGCTCCCTTCAAAACCATTCGAACGGTTAAACTTTTGATTCCGATCAAGCAGTGAGAAATGAGCTTCACTATTTCTTCACTTCTAAAAACCAGTGCTCGTTGGAACGTGGAATTTTTCAACTTACCGAAAGATGGCAAAAGGTCATCTAATATAGCATGTCAATGAGCGATCTTGTGTCTAGCTCTGTGTGTTGTAGTAGAGACGTTCCATGCCTAGTATTGATCGTCGGTACAGTTGTCTGTTGTACTTTCGAATTTCGTATGCTAGAGGTCCCCGCGCGAAAGTTTCCCGCGCTACCGTAACCCGAGGCCTATATAAGGCGAGTCCCCAGTAATGAGTCTTTTCATTCAACGTCTGTCTTGGCCCCGAGCGGCTGGGAATAAACTTGTCTTCTAAGCAGATGTGTTCTCTGGCCATCTCAGCGGGTCGACAACGTTGACTATCACTGATTAATGTCTGTTGCAAATAAACATAAACATAATTTGAAAAATATGACAAAAACGATATTACTTATCGAACGACCCAATAGAAAGGAGTTTCCACGAATCTGATGGCAGTTATACGTCCTTCAATATTTTATCCTTCTCGAATTTTCTATTAGCTCACCGAGCCTAGAGGTGTTGCGATCGGTGGCTCCACCGACAGAAGATGATTCTCTGCCATTTGCGCTCCTATCCGCCCCATGGGCACCCTGAGGTCACCTAGATGGAACCTAATAGAAAAGGAGCACTACTACCTAGTCCTGTCTTGGTTGCATTGCCTGCTTGTCGTATTGATGGAACTTTCAGCCGACGGCCGTTGCCTCTCCGTAGCATCGGGCCGCTCAGCTCCGCGCTTCCCTGGACATCGGACCAGTGGCTATACGAGGATTGCTCCGGTTGGACCCACAACAATTCCATGAGGGTTGTTGTAATACGTAGCCAGCAGTGGATTCAATATAGAGAATGCTACTAGATGTAAGACTGTCATTTTTGGAAGGGGGATCGAGCCGATGGACTGCTAATGCCAGCAATTTTCCCATGCACCAGGCTGGGCGAAGCGCCTAATCTGCAAGCCATCGTGAGAAACAGTGCGCCCGGGCCAATCACACGAGGGAGGAATGGTCGCAGTAGCGACAGGAGGGATGGAAGGCTTGGTTGGCCTGGGCAGTACCCGAATCAGGAACCTTAACTCGGGTGCTTTCGTCAGCAGGCGCCTCATATAACAGCGCTATACAGGGTGCGTAAAAAGTATTGACGCACCTACGTTTTGATTCAGCTCCAGCTTTTTCTTTCTACCCCTCTAGGTTTTTGTGTGTTATTTTTGTTGTCTGTATTGTGCTCAAAAAAACACTCACGAACAAACTGAAGAAACATGATCGTCATCGTTAGGCCGGGGGCATACTTCCATCGCCGCGATGCCATCGCGGCGCTCAGTTCATGGCCATTCCGCCGCACGCGGAAGAGCAGTCAAAGAAAACTTCGCCGCGGCCGCCGCAACAGCAGCGGTCGGCATGCGCGATAGCTTCCCGCGCCCATCGCGGGCATGGCATACTTTTTCGCGCCGCGCGCGGTGTTTAGCATCGGTCCTGGACGGATCGCCGTCGCGCTCCCTTACCGAGCGATGGGCGATACGACGAGCACAGAGAAATTCAAATTCTTTCGCGTCGCTCTGCAAATCTCATCGCCGCGACTCAATCGCGGCGACGGGAAGTATGCACGAGGCCTTACGGTGGCCCTTTTTTTGTCTGTTACCCAGACAGCTGAATACTTCCTTAACAAGAGATTTAGGCGCTGTTCGAAACGGTAGGTGAGGAAAGAGGTCAACAACACAAACATCAGCCACGACTCTGTCATAGCAGATGATGATTACAAGATGTTCAAGCACGATAACTTTCAAATCCGAAATTATCAACCTCTGTCCGATAACGGTAAACAGATAACGCGCGCAGGTGTAGACAGCTTCTCAGACGAGCACAGCCTAAACAAGAATCCGCTGGATTACTCTTTTTAGGCGATTTTGGAGAATGAGGTCTGGGCTACTTTCAACAGAAGTGACCAGTCGCACAAGGCTACCCTGTTCAAAGCACGGAACGAAATGCAAGCAAGTGTTTGCGGCGCGTGCTCATGAATTTTTCCGTCGTTTTCGCTCCTGTATTCACAGTAAAGGAGCCGATGTCAATTACGACTTATTCTGTCGTGTTTGCAAGATCATTTTCCATATTTCTCAAGTGCATATTTTAAAACTTACTGCGCAATACTATTTCCACAACCGTCACTTAGTGCGTCAATACTTTTTACCCTGTAAAGCACCCAATTAAAAGGTTAAGGCTTAGAAGAAACAACCAAAGGAATATGCCGCGCCCTCTATTTCTACAGATAATCTGCTCCTCCAACTGATTGCAGAAGCGAAACTGCAGGCCAGATATTCCCTCATCTTCTATTGCGTCCGCGAGTTTTCTTCCAAACTTCTCACATCCTAGACGACCCCTTCTTTGAATAAAATCATCCAAGGCCCCGTCGTTTGTTTCGTACAACCCTAAAAAAGCCACGCTACTCTCCATAAGTCCAAAACCAGCTGGACGCTCCGCCGTTGAACATCTTGACGGATGCAACTTCCATTAGGACAAGCCAACAAAGCGGTGACAAACGAGACCACACGCTAGGCGCCAAAAAGCGAACGGCTAGGGAATTGGATCCCGCGCGAAATTCAATGCGAACCGGTTTCTGTATTAGCCGCGTCACTGAATAGGAACGTCGCCACCGCTCACCTGAATCTCCAGAAGTCGGCCGACTCGCTGTCCATCTGAACGTGCTTCTTCGAGTAGGAATTGCCGCGCATGTTGCCTAGCCAGACGTCGAAACCGCGATCGGCGAACAGGAACCCTGAAGCAGGTCACTGACTTTTTACTCTTGAACCAGAAGTCACCTGTGGCTCTTTCATAGTCACCTTTATGGTGGCTACCAAAGGCAGCACTCTTATGAACCTAACCTACAAAAACGTCTAATAATTCGCATAAAGGAACCACCCACCTGCTGACTGATGAGGTAGATTGAGTAGCCACATTGAACTCGTGCAGAGGAGACCATGTTGAAGAAATACGACTGGACGGTAGGCAGTCAAGTCGGAGTCGTCTGAAACTTTGCAGATGACGCTAGGCGACGTGCAAGCCTAAGCTTACAGTACCTTCTTCAAAGATAAATTATGTATAAAGAAACGACACAACGGATGTCATGCGGTGCAGTCAGAAGCCGCTAAACTAAGCCACTAAACTTGCACCGTTTGGTGTATGCTGTGGCCTAGAAGTTACAAGCATCGTTCTATTTCATGCGACTAAACTTGGCTGTTGTACGTATTCCCGGTCATGCGGCATCATCTCCAACGCTTCAGTGACGTCGTTGTTTATGCTATTCAGTGCCTTCGACCCTTATGCTGTTCGATAACCCTCCTGATGCCCCAAGGCACGGAGCTCCACTTCACTCTAGCGCAAAATTAAGGCCTATGCTATACATATTTCAGCGACGCTGTTGTCGGCGAAGGGCCTAACTGTACTTTCACTCCTTGTCCTCAAACGGTCAACCTCAGACAAAAGCCAACATTTTCGGTAAGTACCGAGCTCCTGGTCGATGTTGGTCACACGACGAAAAGCCTTTTCGGCAGGATGGTAAATTCCCACCGCTTCTAATACTATGTTGAACAGAAACAGAATTTTCTGTTCCACGAGGGATCGCTGCAGCAGTGACGGATTGCATAACCCTTATCCACAAACGAACAAGTAAAGGAGAGTCACTTTACGCTAAAATTAACAACATCGATCGATAATGGCCTCTCGATCGAAACTATTCACTTTCTGCGAAGCACCTCCGACGGTCATAGCACCCGCAGGTCCCTCACCGCGATCGGCTAAGACCTCGAAGGCTGGAGACCTCGAAGGCTAAATCTGCGAGAAAACCGAAATCACTGGCCAGGAAATCGATAATATCGATCGATACTGATTGCACTCCCGCAGCGCTGGAGACCTCGAAGGCTATCACAACCACACAACTCCCACGCGATCGGTTATATCTGAGTGAAAATGTATAATATTGATCGGTATTGATTACCTGATCGATATGGTCATGTCTTCTGATTGCCATCTGCGTCACGCTTTCCGAATCTCGACGAATCTCGACGCAGCTGGATGACGTTTCCACCGTTACTGGTCCCCAATTTTGAGCATCCCGATTCTGAAGATGCCTTCCAATGTGCTGCCACCCCCTTTACTGCTCCCCTTACTGCTCCCTCCCTTACTGGTCATCTTTTATTCCCCCTTTTACTACTGGTCCCCTATTGGGGCCCCCTCTGACGACACTTCACTGGTTCCCCTTACTGGTTTCCTCTCCCCTTGCACATCCCCTTACTGCCCCCTAAAAGTAGTGATTTCCGTTTACTCTACGTCTCCTGATGCACGCTGAACGTCTTTTTCACGACTTCTGAATGGCAGGTATGTTGGACGTCTTCGGCACGCCTTCTGATTCCCCAGGCACTGTGGACAATATTTGCGACACGTCTTTTGAATCCTGACGCACATTGGAAAGCATCGTCAGAATCGAGATGCTCAAAAACACGCGCCGAGCATCAAGAGGCCGCGCTTCCTCCCCGCCACATCCCATTTGAACCGAAAATCTCGTCCGCGCGAGATATAACGGCATCGGCGGAAAAGCTTTTTTATATATGGACAGTGATGACACTATTCATTTGGTTAGCTGAACTAAAAATTTTAAAGATATTCCAATTTTTCTTGAACAAAAAAGTATTCTAACCATCTTGGAGTATGTACTAGTTTAACCTGCAAGAAGGCCACTTCTATTTGAAAGAGTTCGCTTTGGTTTCACATGTCTTAGGTAGCTTACAAGAATGCAAAATTTGACGTGAAAATGATATAAATAAATAGACCTCTGCGAAAAAATGCTCGACCTTGTGCGCTTTCATAGGCCCCTTGAATTTCTCCAAACCTTTTACTGGTAGCAAAGTTATGGCCATTCAAAAAGAGCTCACAGCCTCTTTGCAGCACTGTGTAGTTCAGAACAGGCTAAGGAACGTACTCTTTCCGTGTGGTATGCGATGAAGCGTGAGCACATAGCCGTCTTCAGTCACCACCTCGTGTGTCTCCACTGGATAGCCCCAGTAGCGGACAATTTCGGGCTAAAACTTGTAGGAATTGCTGGGTGTTAAGCATAGTGCCAGCAGCAGCGCGAGTAATGCAAGAGCTAACCACAGACATGACGGCTTCGGGATCGATGGTGATCGACTTCAACGTGGATGTGCTGAAGTTGCGGAACTTCATGAACTGTGACGGCATGGAGAACGGTGCTCGCTGCATCGGGGACACGGGTGGTTGGAAGAGCTGAGACGGCGGCGGTGGTGGTGGAGGTGGAAAAAGCAGTTGATTGGAAGGAAATGGAGCTAGAGGTGGTGGAGGAGGTGGTGGTACGAACAGTTGGTTGGAAGGAGGAAGAAAGCCACGGAAGAGCGGCGACGGGGTGGCGTCGACGTCCTTCCTGTTCTGCTGAAGCCTGAGGAACGGAGGTAGGTTGGGGTCCCAGCCGGGCGCTGAGAGGGAGTTCATCGTGGGCGCGGCTGCAGTGGTGGGTAGAGGAGGCTGATCGGCGAGCCGAAGTGGAGCCGGGAAGAACGGATTGTACATCGCCTCCGGCAGGAGATTCGGCGGTCTCTCCATCGGAATCACCTGCGGGTCGGCACTGGAGCAGTGAAAGACGGCGATGATCTTCAGAATTCCAATGATACCAAGCAGCACCATGACCTGAAACAAGAACGTCTTCTTCTGCGGAAAGGAAAACGCGAAAGAATCGGAGCCACGTATTTCTATATTACTGCCTTCGCGTCGAATTAGATGCTTTTAAAATGAAACTGGAGCCCTTCTAAGCAAATTTAACGCTTTTGATATTGAACTGAATATTTTTAAAAACACCTCCAATTCTGAGTCTCCGAGACAGTTAGAGTAAATTATTGTTTAACGAAATTCCAGCGTGACTTTCTTTGAATTTTTTAAATCGTCTTCCCTAAAAAGGGACATATACACTGCATGAAATTCCATTCAATTTTCATCTTTAAGAAAAAATTATGTTTTAAAGTTGATTAAAATGTGAAGAAAGGTAACTCTTTTTGGCATATTAAAAGAAGCGATTGTGTCATGCGTCCGTATGCTGTGTCGCGACTTTCATCTGAGTGTTACCTACTTGAAAGAGCTATGTAAGTGCACGCACTAATATTTCACTATTGGTATTAACTTTTATTTTAAAGCGCAGGTATTGTGCATCAACATAAGAGATTGCGCCATGCACTCGTTCAGATCGTCGCGACTCACTTTGGTTGATAATGTAAACGTTGCTCCTTCAAGCAGAAAACTGAAAATATACGTGTTTTCTACAAAGCTTTTGTTGTACAGTTGACAAATGTGTAGCTTTAGCCAAAATGAATTTATGGTATCAATCAAAGCAAAGTCGCAACGTACTTGCCGAGTGCAAGACGCAATCTCTTCTTTTAGCACAGATAATTGTTACCTTTTCACATTTTAAAGCAACTTTTAAAAATTTATTTTTCTATAAAATTTTTTGATAAAATTTCACACAGTGTGTTTACGTATTGATACAAAGGAACTAAAAATTCCAATGAAAGTCTGAACTAGATTTTGCTTGAACTAAAAAATTATTTTGACCTATTCGGAGAGTTTTTAGTTTGTTACGATCAAACAGCGCGGGTGGTGTAATGGTGTAGAGCATTCCCGCCCGGTCAGAGGGAGGTGCAGGTTCGAGTCCTGCCTGGCGCTAGAAGTTTTGATCGCAACAAAACAACGTTGTAACAGCTTACATCCTCGGTACCAGCCAACTGAGGCTTAAAGGAACTGATTTGAATCAGTTTTTAGTTTGATTCGCATTTATTAAGAAATGTTCGGTTCGATTTCAAAAGCGCCAAACTTGCTTAGAAGAATGTCCAATTTGATTTTAAAGTGTCTAATACGACGCAAAAGTCGTATATATAGGAGGAGTAACAGAAGTGCGGGTCAAGTTCTGTAAAAATGCAATTTCAAAAGAATCACGGAAAAACCAACACTGCCACCTTCATACAGTGATTCAAAACGAAGAGTATAAACTACCCTGATTGAAGAATTTACTGCGAGGACCCGTTTAGAAAATTACTGCAGAGTAACACTTGCAAGAACCGCAAGCAAGGGGAACATCTTCTGGTACGTCTAACCAAACGAAGTGGTCAAGCTGCTCTCGATCCACACTCTTCGTCCTTCTCGAAGTGATGAAAATGCACACCAAAATCTGCCTGAGATACGTATGAAGCGAATACAAAATAGTGAAAGCTGAAGTTTCGGGCAACGGTTACCGGCTCTGCAAATGCTAGGAAGCCTTTCCTTTTATTGCCATCCGTTTGGAGGACAGACAGTGAACCTTGTTTGTTCGCCATTGCCTATGAAAACACCCTATAAGCGATGCACTGCACAATATTGTGGCACGTAAACGGCTCAATTCCCTGTTTGTAGCGGATTATGCTTATGTTGCAGCATAAATTACGTCGCTATTGTCTCGTTTTGTAGTGGAAGTAAACTAAAAGCGCATTCAGTATATGAGGAGTGATAGTGCAGTTAGAAGGAGCGTCGGCTGTCATCTGAAGCCAAGTTCGAGGATCTTTTTTCGGGTTTCCCTCACGGATGAGCCAAGCTTTCTATCTCTGTGAGGTAAGTAAATTGGTACCACAACTTCCTGCCCAGGATAGCTCATAAAACAGCTGGCTACCACAAGTTGTTCTATGACCAAATACGCATCCAGATAGCCATCAAGATGTATCGTAGAAGTGGAATACGAGACACATCCAACAGGGCTACTGTTCAACGCCGTCATCTGACCTTTATCCTACAAGCCGCAGATGTCGAGCGATGTGCGACGGATTCAGTAGACATGTCACCAACGTACCATTCTACAGAACAAGGGGAGCGCGTCTGTGTATTAGTACACTATTACTATTTTATTTAAGCCAATAACAAAACGACCAAATCAACAAACAAAAAACATAACAAATCTATGATTGGCTACATAACAAGCAAGGAAGGCATGTTATTTCCGAAATAAATCTGCTAGCTGAGAAGAGCCCATGATTTAGATTCATGCATACCACCAATTATTAGGTTGTAACGAAATAAATGGCACTGAACCACTGTAAATTTAAACAGTTAATATCTCGGCTTGTAGGCAAGTTTATTCATCGAAATAAAAGCCATCTGATTCTACACATCTTTGCCAACGTGACACAAGCTTTTTTATCCCAGTAGCATAAAAATCAGAAGTTCTGGAATTGACGAAATCTTCGAAGGCACTTTCGGCATCCTGTTGGTATTTGAATATTTTCCCTACCAAGAAGTCGCCAAGATGCTTGAAGAAATGGTAGTCTGTTGGGGAGAGGTCGGGAGAAAACGGAGGATGTGGTAGAGTTTCAATGCTCAGCTCATTCAATTTCTGCAACGTCACTCGTGCTACATGGGGGCGAGCATTGTCGTGCAGAAGGAGAACTCGCCTTCGGTTTACCAAGGCCGGCCGGATATCCTTCAACTTTTCCATCATTTCTTCAATTTCAATGCAGTACTTCTCTGCCGTGATGGATTCACCGGGAGGGAGGAAGCTGTGGTGAATAATTCCCAGCGAACACCACCATACTGTCACCATTACTTTCTTTTGGTGCAATTCCGGCTTCGCAAAAACCTTGGGGCTCTCATCGCTGTCCACCCACTGTGCCGATCGTCGCCTGTTGTCGTACATTATCCATTTCTCCTCACAGGTTACGATGCGATCAAGGAATGGGTCCGTTTCGTTCCGTAGAAGCAGTGCGGACGAGATCTCATATCGTCGGTTTCTTTGCTCCTCAGACAGCTCGTGAGGCACCCATCTTTCCAGCTTTTTGGTCTTTCCAATTTCCTTCAGATGCCGGGCAGCTGTGTTGTGACTGACGCCAAGAACCTTCGCTATCTCCCTGGTACCTTTGTGTGGATCCTCCTCTACCACATCTCTCAGCTTGTCCTCATCAACATCACTATGCCTCCCACGACCTTCATGTTCTTCCAAGCTCTCATCTCCATTCCGGAACTTCTGATACCAACGATACGCCGTCCGAATTGTGGAACATCCTTGACCGAATGCGGCGTTGATCTTCTCGTCCGCCTCCTTAGCTGTAGTGCCCAGCTTGAATTCATACAAGTAAATGCCTCGGATTGCCCTTTTGTCCATCTGCAAAAAAGTCAATAAAACTCTAAAGTTTTCCCACTTTTACATAGAAAATTTGGTACTCTCCGGTAGAGCAAAGTTTGCGCTTCTAAATGATATGCCACTTATTACGGTTTGTTCTTGATCAAACGCGTAAAGACGCGCCAAAAAATGGCGCGAGCCAGTGCCATTTAATTCGTTACAACCTAATAAATCCATTTGGTCAATATTGCTCACTGTGCACACACTGAAAACTCTTTATCCTTCTAAACATTGAATCATTTAAGGTCATTTCGATATAAAATTTCTGAGAAGGTAAAAATATTATCTTTCTACAAGTCTCGATGATCGACTGTCATGAAACCTGGGCATTTTTGATAGAATAGCTTCAAGTCTTCTGTGCCACGCAGGTTTGTTGAATGCAGCTTTATTACGCCTGACGTTTCGACGGTATCGTCGTTATCAAAAACCTGAAAGAAGTTCGGTGGTGTGCAGATGTATGTACACTCATACCGTCAACTGCCCCAATTTTCCCAACCCTGCAGCACCAATGGGGTCCCAAGAATGTCACGAAGAAATTATTCCAATACGAACGCAACTCACCGCTGCTTTATCAGCACTGAAAGACCGCCCTACTATGCGGCAACCATGTAGCAAGTGAAGCACACTCGGTATACAAGAGTATACGTACTTGGAGGTATACAAATACCCAACTTTCCGTAATACAAGTGCGGTCATAGAGACGGTTACGAACGAGCAGCCGCTTAATGTTGTCTCCTGGGATGTTAATTAGGACAACATCGTTGCTCAAATCTGCTCGCAACAAGCACTGACGGCTGCTGTGACCTGATCCGAAATGAAAGGCAATTGGAGACAGACTTTGTCCTTGGGAGAGTTTGTTACATGTCCAGGTCGTGCTCGGTCAGCTCGCCGTTGTCTTGACACGTACCCATTAAGACTAGCTATTTATTTATTGGAAGAAATGGAGACTGCGCTCGAAGGGGGTGATATACCAAATGCAGTGTTCAACCTGTAATGAGCTGTACATCGGGGAAGCAGGTATAGTTCTAGGTGTTCGCATCAGAGAGCATCTAGCTGGCAAGCGAAGGCGAAGCTTGTTGAGCCCGCTGGGTAGACACTGCGAAGAGACTCACAACAGACACGATTTCAACATCAAATGCACGATACTACTGAACGAAAACTGGATGGCGCCAGGAAGACCCTCGAAGCCTTTCATATCCATGAACGCAATCCAACGATGAACAACAGGAGTGCGTTTCCATTACCAGTTACTTTTTGCCCTTTATTCCACTGTTTGAGCTGTGAGACACAATGCTCCTCGAAGTACGTATACTCTTGTATACCGAGTGTGCATCACTTGCTTCATGGTTGTCGCATAGTGGGCCGGTCTTCCAGTGCTGATAAAGCAGCGGTGAGTTGCGTTCGTATTGGAATAATTTCTTCGTGACACTCTTGGGACCCCATTGGGGCTGCAGGGTTGGGAAAATTAGGGCAGTTGACGGTATGAGTGTACATTCTGCACACCACCGAACTTCTTTCAGGCCTTTGATAACGACGATACCGTCGAAACGTCAGGCGTAATAAAGCTGCATTTAACAAACCTGCGTGGCACAGAAGACTAGAAGCTATTATCCTTCTAATTCATTCTCAGCCTAACTACAAGTTGACTGTGCCCGAACGAGTTGTTAGAGTGCAAATGAGAGCGTTTCATAAAAGTGTTGCTCAAAATACATATATGTGTGTGGGAGGGGCCACTGTAGCCCACTCGGGGGAGATACCGACTGTCGCGCGCAGCCGATACCAGGTTCCTGGTTCGGATTTCCGCCCAGGCCAACCAAACCTTCCATCCCTTCGGGGTCGGTGAATTGGTATCAGACTTCTCTGGGAAGGATAGAGTGCTGATTTGTTCATCGGCAGTCCACCGAAGGTCATTGTGTGGCCAAATACTCACTCATTCCATCGCCTCCACGACATTCCGAAGTAGAGTGCGTGGGCATCCCGAAGGTAATTGAGTAACGCCATCCTTTATCCTTGCTCCTTTTTCTAGCATATCTTATCATCCTGTTACATATTTTCCCCTTTTTGGACACTTTTTATTACAATGAAAAAAAGCAAGACTAAGTACAATTCTTCAATGTTAGTATTGTGCAAAACGAGGTTATTATGGTGAATCTTCTTTATTTATTCGTGGCCCAATGTTTACACGAGTCTGTCGTCTTCAGAGGTCTGAACGTGGTGCAAGATTGAAGTCGCACTCTACCCCGTAGCTCTCCAGCAGTTCCGAAAGCAAGGAGGGCCTCACCAAGGCACCCCGAAGAGAAGACTAAACTCACGATTCGATCCACCAAGAGTGCCGATGTCACTCTGTGTTAGTAAGGTTAGTGAGGACGAATGAGGCTTACTGCAGCGGTCGTATACCGCATATGGAATGATAACGACCCTGCACGTCGTCCTACATTCTACAGCTCACATCTAGGCACGAACGGCAGAAAATCATGTGTGATTGACGGACGTTCATGGCGGCCGTTTATACTGGGATTGTTTGCGAAGATCCAGAACGCCTCCACCGCTATACATGCCGGAATTTCTGTCTCTACGGTCAGAATCCTGCATCTAAGGCCAAAATCGTTACCGTCGTGGTCAACCGCTTTGTGCCTTCCTAGAGATGCTCTTAAATTAACACGATCTTTGCCAGTCAGATGCTCTTCAAATCGAACAGCTAGCCTTCTTCCGGTTTCCCCAATTTATGTGGCGTTACAAGCTTGACCTTCGATTTGATAAATAATGGACCAACCGATGGAATACCATGGTTTCTTAACAACATCGTAAGCTCGCTGTTACCCATGGTCCCCTCACACCTGACCAAAACAAACCAATTCCTTGCAAAGCTGCATGATGCGGATGCACGATTCTGGCCGTAGAGACAGAAATTTCGGTACGTAAAGCGTTGGAGGCGTTCTGGATCTTCGCAAATCCCAGTATAAAATCCCAGTATAAACGACTGCCATGAACGTCCGTCAATCACACATGACTTTCTGCCTAGAGTGCCTAGATGTGAGCTGTAGAATGTAGGACGACGTGCAGGGTCGTTATCATTCCATATGTGGTATTCGACCGCTGCAGTAAATCTCATTCGTTCTCACTAACCTTACTAACGCAGAGTGACATCGGCACTCTTGATGGATCGTGAGTTTAGTCTTCTCTTCGTTGTGCTTTGGTGAGGCCCTCTTTGCTTTCACAACTGCTGGAGGGCTACGGAGTGGAGTGCAACTTCAATTTGCACCACGTTCAGGCCTCCGAAGACGACGATCTCGCCCAAACGTTGGGCCACGAACAATTAAAGAAGATTCGCTATAATAACCTCGCTTTGGCACAATACTAACGCTTGAAGAACTTGAAACACGAAGGTTTTACGAAGGGAGAAGCTTTGATTTAATACTAAGTATAATAGTAGGAGGACCTACCTAAAGAAGAAAAGTGGAACCATTGCGAACAAGGGGTTCTACTATTAGGGTGTGCGGACGAAACCCTCAAACGTCTTCGGATCTATAGATAATCGAACGACAAAATGAACAAAAACTTAACCAACACCAGTAGCTCTACGGCACTGCCCCAAACAAGCACTTATGGTAGTAATAAGCAACGAAACAAATACGACCAAGAAACACAAAAGGCAAAGCGTCAGTAAAAGAGCGTGAAAAGGAATCCGATCGGCAGCGAGTAGAACCGTGAGATTTCGTGTATCGATTCGTCGAGAAGTGAAAGGAAGAAGACGATGTGCTAGAGGATTTTCGCGGCCGCTGTTTGACAGATCAGAGAACCCCTCGAACACCATCCCGTATAGGTATTTGCATCTGCTCTTCCAAGGTAATCATCCATTCCCGATTTATTCCAGTCGGGAGGGACAGCAGTAGAGTGCCGGCTGCAGACGTCGTCTCATCGCCTGAATTTAAAGGAAAGCCGTTGTACCATAGGACAGCAGCTGAAGCTGTAGAAGGAACTCAAGTAAGGGATTTGAAAAGCTAATCACTATGTGCCCACATCCATTATGATAGGTCCGGCAGTACCGTAGTTGTGTTTGTTGTTTGTTGTCTTTGTTGCGCAGACTTGTCGTTAATGCGGCCTACATAGGGTAGACGCCAGCAGCACCCAGTCAGAGCACGTCAATCATAATTTTTTGGCAGATCGGCCTATGTAGCAGCTATAGCTTGAAA
This sequence comes from Heligmosomoides polygyrus bakeri, assembly GCA_947359475.1. Classification (NCBI taxonomy): domain Eukaryota; kingdom Metazoa; phylum Nematoda; class Chromadorea; order Rhabditida; family Heligmosomidae; genus Heligmosomoides; species Heligmosomoides polygyrus. The sequence continues at coordinate 13,727,590 of OX375868.1, forward strand.
ACGACGAAGCCACCGATTCTACGAAGGACACGTCCGACGGGAACACCACCGCAGTAACCAAAGTGAAGGTGATAGAGAGGCAGTAAGCACGGCGGCGCGTCACGAGTCAATCAGATCGTCTTCAGAGAGCGGCGCCGAACTGGCGACCAGCAGCGCGTTGTGAACCGCTGCGAATGGGGTCAGTGCGCGAAAAATAAACGGTGCCGGTGGCCGGAGGACGAGGCGATCGCACGCGACAGTGAAAACGGACGGACGGCGGTGTTCTAGCGGCTCTGGCCGGCCAGAATCGCGTCACGAACGTCTGCTGGGAGCGCAACGTGCAATGTGAACTGGCTAGGTGCGCGGATTTGCAAAGACACGACGCCGGATCTCGCCGTAATTGCTGGTGGTGGGCAGCGAAGAGGAACAGGCTTCGAATCTGAATCAGCTATGCAGACATGCTCGCGATTAACGTTGGTTGCGCTTCAGATGAGCACCTGTGAATCTAAGCAAAGAAGCAGAAGTAAAAAAAGAAGAATAAAAGAGGAGCGAAGTCAAGCACAAGCACGACGAGAGTATGAAGGTTACGTCACACACTTCTTCTTCTTCTTCTTCTTCTTCAGCGTCTGTCCCGCTTCGTAGCGGGGTCCGCTATTCTGGTGTCATGACGCCACCTTTCCCGATCCAGCGCTAGATCGGGGTGGACACCGGCTACTTTCAAGTCCGTATGTAACGTATCAGCCCAGCGCTGCTTCGGGCGCCCTCTAGGCCGCTTTCCTATTACCTCGAAGTTAAGGCCTATCTTGCAGACGCTGTCTTCTTCCCCACGCAGAACGTGGCCGTACCATCGTAAGCGAGCTTCGCGCATCTTGTCAGTTATCAGCGACACCGAACTTCTGCCGAACGGCATCGTTTCGGATGCGGTCCATGCGCGTGACTCCTGCCGTCCAGCGCAGCATCTTCGTCTCCATGACGCTGAGGCGCGTTTCAACTTCCTTAGTCTTAGGAAGGTTACGTCATACACATCAAAGTAAAAAAGTAAAGTCTGCCTTAGACATTCATTTGAGGGACACGCCATGCATTCAACTTCTATGGTAACGTGGATGCAATTTGAATGCGTAGTTGGCCTAGACAAACCTTTGACTTGCGTAGGTCAGCCGATGAACAAGTCGGTGTTCAATTCTTCCCAAAGGCACCAATTCACCCTTTAGAACCAGTGGGTTTGGTGCCAAGAAGTGAACAGGTACCTCTGAGAAGTGAATTTTTTGGTTGGTACGAAATCTCCTGCCCTGGGGCCGGATTTATCAAGAAGTGGGTATAGGCATTGATACCGCAAATGAATCGTGCCCAGTGCCTGCAATGGGTAGCGGGTATGATTGGAATCAGGGATGAGCGAATGACAAAATTTTGAAACCCGGATAACGGATAACGGATAATTTTGCCCAAAAATCGCCGGATAACGGAAAAACAGATAACGAACAAATAGCAAAAATAAAACTGGGCCTAAACTGCTCTAGTTTCAACGGCAGACATAGAGCGCAACTGCTGTCAAATTATAAATCTTTTCTAACGAATTTAATGGGGTTTTTTGAAACATAGTGCAGTCGCTTTAACAAAGCCCTATGGGATTCTCACGAAACTTCAGTAAAAGTAACGCTCCTTCATTGCCGTCCAAACCGATGCCGAGTTCGAATTGCGAACCACAACTCCTTCACCAGGTTCCGCGAACAAGACCACCAAGCTGTGAAACTGAGACTGCTTTGCAAGCTCTACTCTGCTGATGTTAGCTAGCTACTAGCTACTACTACTCAAGCTCTACTCTGAAAGCATAGGAGAGATTGAGAATTTGTTCATCCAAGCACATTTCCATAGTACAATGTACAATTTTTCCTGTTTTTGTAGTTAAAACGAATGGAAAGAACGAGAGAAAGGATACGTAAAGCAGCCCAACTGACAGTATAGAAACATTCATAATTCGCCCTTGGAGGGAGAGGATGTGAGACTCATTCACCTCTTATTCACTCACATTTCGTTCACTGAGCAGCAACTTGCCGGCATTTTGTAAGTTTCCATTGTTGGGTTGTTTTACTGATCAATCGTCAGGTTTTCTTTTTGAATTAAGGCTGTGGCCAAACAGAATGATCCTTGGATGATTGGTTCCTCCGACGCCTTTTGACTTTCCTATGCTAGGCTGACTCAGCCGGATACAGTCTGCATAACAATCTTGGTTCCGCAGCTTCACGCGGACTGATACTGTTGCTCTTCGACAGTATCCCAAGAGCTAAGAAGAACGTGGAACGAGATGGATGAAATACCAGCTTACAGGGTGCGCCAAAATTATGGCGACAGCACATGCGCAAACAATTTGACCTTTTATTCGGAGCGCCTGCTTTTTTTCGTGCTCTTATTGTTTTTATTGAGTTAATTAGTTTATGCTTACCTCAGTCAAACATAAAAATAAGTCGTTTTTCAAGATAGTGAAGCGTTCGTGCTACCGTTCTTAAATAATTGAGCCTTACCGTCAAGGCTTCTCGGCACGCTACATTCACCACCGTCTTGGAGTTCATCAGGGTATTATGAATAGGTCCATCAGACCCTAAGAAGACCTGGGAACCGAGGATGATAGATCTGGACGGGAAAGACACTTATCTGTTACAACTACGGACAACATTAGGAGTGTACGTGAATGAATTCGCAGGAAGCCGGCGCGCTCGGTCCGCCGGTTGTCGGGAAAATGGACATCATGGAGACGTCGTTGAGAAGAATCTTCCGTAAACTGGGACTTAAGGCCCACAAGATGACCCACGTGCACCCTCCTGGACCTTCAAACAGGAAGGAGTTCCAGCTCACAGAGCAAGAATGCTGCAAGACTCTGTGCCAAGGCAACTTTCCGTCATTCATCAGCTTCCACGAGTGGCCAGCCAACTCTCCGGATTTGAATCCGATGGATTACACGGTCTGGCCAGCTCTGGAAGCCAAACCCTGCGGGAAACCTCACCACCCCGTGGATCCTTTGAAGAAAGGCGTGGGATGAGCTCAACGCGCCTTACTTGCGTGCCGCCGTCGATGCCTTCCCGAAGCGTCTCAAAGTCTATATCGATACCGATGGAGATATCTTCGAATCTCAATGTTGCGTACAGTTTACAATAGACCGATAAACATTATCTCATCGTTGGGTTTTCGAAAGTATCGCATTTTCTCTCTCGGCGAATTGAAAACCTTGTCGCCATAATTTTGGCGCACCCTGTACTACAGGCTAGCCACTACAAGCCATTGTGCAGTCCAAATGCAGAGAGATCTGAAAACTAGAAAAGCAGAAGTAGAATGTCCCTAAAAGGCAATCTTAAATTAAAATGAAGCCCAACATGCGCAGCGGGGAATCAGTTTAGTGCAGTTCAATTGTACTGTTTTGATTTTTAATAGAGAGGATCAGTTCTTTAACATCACGGAGGTACCACCAGTACCAACGTACAGAAAATGCTTAAAGAAAATCGTTTCTGTAAACACACCTCAACAATTTCTAGGAGCGTAGCTTTCTCCACTCATTTAGATTGAACCTCCGCCATTTTGCTTGTGTTCATTACTGCTTAGCGGTAGTGTTTAATGCGTTACAACAGTCTATCAGTAAAAACTAAAATACCTTTGCCGCATGCTACCTACACACTGCAATCGTGGAAGAGGGCGCTTAATTCGGCACTAAGCAATTCATCTTGGGATGTGCCAGGCCCTCCACTTGTGACCGTCAGTAATATTCAAGGCAGCTCAATCACATTCTTGGCCTGCACATGGCTTGTGGTGACAAGCTCATGAACAAATCAATCCATAGTAGGTTCCACAGATATATGGTATCAATGAACGACCCTGGGAGGATGGAAGTTAGACACCTTTCGAACTACGTCACCTGTGCCTGAAGTCACCTCACCCTTCTATTAGGTTGTAACGAAATAAATGGCAATGAACCACTGTAAATTTAAACAGTTAATATCTCGGCTTGTAGGCAAGTTTATTAATCAAAATAAAAACCTTCTGATTCTACACATCTTTGCCAACGTGACACAAGCTTTTTTATCCCAGTAGCATAAGAATCAGAAGTTCTGGAATTGACGAAATCTTCGAAGGCACCTTCGGCATCCTGTTGGTATTTGAATATTTTCCCTACCAAGAAGTCGCCAAGATGCTTGAAGAAATGGTAGTCTGTTGGGGAGAGGTCGGGAGAAAACGAAGGATGTGGTAGAGTTTCAATGCTCAGCTCATTCAATTTCTGCAACGCATTCGTGCTACATGGGGGCGAGCATTGTCCTGCAGAAGGAGAACTCGCCTTCGGTTTACCAAGGCCGGCCGGATATCCTTCAACCTTTTCATCATTTCTTCAATTTCAATGCAGCACTTCTCTGCCGTGATGGATTCACCGGGAGGGAGGAAGCTGTGGTGAATAATTCCCAGCGAACACCACCATACTGTCACCGTTACTTTCTTTTGGTGCAATTCCGGCTTCGCAAAAACCTTGGGGCTCTCATCGCCGTCCACCCACTGTGCCGATCGTCGCCTGTTGTCGTACATTATCCATTTCTCGTCACAGGTTACGATGCGATCAAGGAATGGGTCCGTTTCGTTCCGTAGAAGCAGTGCGGACGAGATCTCATATCGTCGGTTTCTTTGCTCCTCAGACAGCTCGTGAGGCACCCATCTTTCCAGCTTTTTGGTCTTTCCAATTTCCTTCAGATGCCGGGCAGCTGTGTTGTGACTGACGCCAAGAACCTTCGCTATCTCCCTGGTACCTTTGTGTGGATCCTCCTCTACCACATCTCTCAGCTTGTCCTCACCAACATCACTATGCCTCCCACGACCTTCATGTTCTTCCAAGCTCTCATCTCCATTCCGGAACTTCTGATACCAACGATACGCCGTCCGAATTGTGGAACATCCTTGGCCAAATGCGGCGTTGATCTTCTCGTCCGCCTCCTTAGCTGTAGTGCCCAGCTTGAATTCATACAAGTAAATGCCTCGGATTACCCTTTTGTCCATCTGCAAAAAAGTCAATAAAACTCTAAAGAGTTGCCACTTTTACATAGAAAATTTGGTACTCTCCGGTAGAGCAAAGTTTGCGCTTCTAAATGATATGCCAAATGTTACGGTTTGTTCTTGATCAAACGCGTGCAGACGCGCCAAAAAATGGCGCGAGCCAGTGCCATTTAATTCGTTACAACCTAATAGATTAAAATGCCCTCTATTGTTGCTCGCGATCCCTCCTATGAATGTGAAGCTTCTACACAGCTATCCAATACCACGTCCAAACCAGGGTATCAGCTAATTTGTTGTTCGTTATCCGGCCCAAAATTGCCGGATAACGAACAACAAAACGGATAGGCCAAAACCCCCGGAACCCCCGGACAACGGATAACGGTTAATCCGCTTATCCCTGATTGGAATTCACGAAAGAAATCAAGGAGTAAGATAGAAGCATTCTGATAGGCGTGCAATAACTACTTACTGCAATTACAAAAAGCAATTAATTGGATACGTAAGCCAACCAATTGGTCGCTTTCATTTTTAATTTTATTGCAATTGTTGTCTTTTTTAATCTGCGCTGACTCCGATTTTTTTTTAACGAAGACATACCACCTTCACGCCGAACTCGACACTTTTCAAATCAAATTGGACACTCTTCTAACTAAGGAAGAGTTTCGACCTCCCATGAAACTTCAAGTTGAGACCAGAATCATTAGAAAGAGCTCGGAATGTTGAATACGAATATGTGTGTCAAAATTGCAAACTGAAACTCCTGAGCGAGTTATGGCCTGTCGAAATCGGGCGGCTTCACGACGGGTTGGCCGTGCGACATAGGTAGCAGCAGAGTGGAGAATCATCAGGGCTCCGTAAGAGGGACTCCAGCGTTGCGGCGGTGGCGCAGTGGCAGTGCTCCCGCTCGTCACGTGTGACGTCATTGGTTCGACCAACGTCGGTGCCACTTTTTTCCACATCATGATTTGTCTTTGAAAGAATTATGTCACGTGCTTAATTAGAAAGCAAGAAAAACTATCATACACGTTTGTAAAAATGCTTGAAGGCAAACAACTGCTATGGTGATATTTTTATTTACTATTTTGCGAAAATAGAATCCAACTCATATATTGAATAACTAGAGATGTTTCTAACAAACTTGGCATTCATGGAACAATACAAAGAAATGTGTAAAGCAGACTTGCTACTCACACACTGCACATCTTACACATGCAGCCTCTCTACAACCAGCAACAAAACAGTTAAATGCAGCAAGATCAAACAAATATTCTCCAGGAGTGACAAAGGTTGTTAGAAACATCTCTAGTTGTTCAATATGTGATTTAGACCCCATTTGGGCAAAATAGTAAATTAAAATGCCACCATAGCAGGTGTTTGCCTTCAAGCATTTTTACAAGCGTGTATGGTAGTTTTTCCGTCTATTTAATCAGACACGTGTCATAATTCAGAACAAGAGGTCATTTCGAAGATAAATTATGATCTGCAAAGAAAACCAGCAGCAATGGGGATCGAACCAACGACGTCGCACCTGACGAGTATGAGCACTACCGCTGCGCCACCGCCGCAACTGCCAGAGTCCTTACGGAGCCGCAACGACTCACCACTCTCGCTCCAGCTGTGTAGCACGGCCAGCCTGTGGTCAAGCAACCCAACTTCGGCAGGCCATAACTCGCTCAGAAATTTCATTTGGCAATTTTGACACCCAAATTCATGACCAGCATGCCGAGCTCTTTCTAATGATCCTGGTCTCAACTTGAAGTTCCATGGGATTGGTCGAAACCCTTTTCTAGTAAGCTAGATTTAGGACTTTTAAAGTCAAGGCGTATTCTGCCAAATCGAAATAACCTTCAGGCAACTCTAAAATAATTTTTTGTTTAAGGAAAATTTGGTATGACGTTCTTTGAAATTTTTTAGTTCACCTGCCCCAATAAATGTAATAGTTTTACATTTATTATAATTATCATATATTTTTAAATAGAATTTTCATTTCAGAAAAAATAATAAATTGAAATTTGTCTTAAGGCACAGCAAAGAAGCAGCCATATAGCCCACTGAAAGATCAGATCGCGCCATGAACTCAAAAAGTTCGCCGCTACTTTTATTTGATTGGCAGTGTAGACGACACTTACCTGAACACTGAAAGTGAAGATATACATGTGTGTATTCTTGAGAGCTGCTTCTGTTGCATCGTTATCGTTAGCAGGTGTCAGAGTTCATGAAGACAGAAATTCTGCTAACAATTGAATAAAAACCGCGACGTCGGAATCTGTGGACAATTTTTTACAATCGGAACTCAGGAAACAGAAAACTTCAAAGTATCGGTACATCTATAATTTTCTAGCAGTATTCAACACTAGTTTGTAGCTAAAAATGTGGTTACAAGCAAGGCGGTTTACTTGCCTGGCGTTTTTATTTATTTATTTATTTATTTATTTATTCAAGACATAGACCAGGGTCTAGCGTAAACAAGTTTAGAAACAATTCAATACAGCAACAGAAAAAAAGAGAAAAAAAGCATCATCCAAAAAAAACAGGACATCATCATCAGCACGGCGTCTGCAATATTGGGGCACTTCACAATTTTTACCTTGAGAGACACCTTCTGAAGGTTTGAGCAGATACTCCCTCAGGTCATCGTGCTAATCAAGACGTGAAATTCCTTGAGAGCTCTATAGGTTAGAAAGCCGAACCTGACACGTGATTTAGCAACCGATGCCCTACGTTTCGGCATTCCTCTTGCAGACCTTGTCAGTATCCCATCGAAAAAATCCGTTAGATGTATGGATATCTTTTCAGCGAGAATCTTCTACATCACTATAACATCAGCAATCTTTCTTCTATTCTTTAGCGAAGAAAGACCAAATAGCTCAGCTGAATAGCTTGTATAAGTTTTTCTACTATCAGTATGCACTTCATTGGAGAAAAAATAGCGAATTGTAAGTCTTACTTCACATATCCTAAAAGATTCTATGCTCAGGGTGCAACGCTACTCGTTAACGTCTTCAGCTATGTACTACTCGCATCGCACGAATGGTTTACTCAGAATCGTAAAACTATGAGCACTCTGTAAAAAATACTCGTTAGAATATTTTAAAAGTTTTTTTTGGTGGTATGAAAGCCCTTTGCATGAAAATTTGCAGATGAAACGAGATTAGCTGCGTCATTTTATTAGGTTGGGAAAAAACTCTCTTCACACTTCGAAAATTTCTTCACCGTTCTCCTTGTAAACGCACTAGCCAATGTTGATTGCTGATTTCATAATCCTATCACATTTGTCTACCGTTCGCATGCGGACACAGATAAAGACCCTTCTTGTACTTCATTATCCATCCAATCTTCCGGACTCAATGCCAGATCTGCCTCATGGCCATTTCTGCTCGTCATTCTTCATGAATTCATTAAAGGATCTACAGCACGTCAAGCAGCAGACCAAATTGACCATGTGTATGGCTTGGGATCTACTACTCATCGCGCCTGTTATGGGTGGTTCGGAAAGTTTTTAAAGGGAGATTATTCACTCGAGGACAAAGCAAGGTCAGGAAGGCCAACTGAATTGGATGACACTGAGCTACTCCATCTTCTTCGCACCGATAGTAGGCAGACGACACGTCAACTGGCAGAGAAGCTCGAAGTGTCTCATAGGATAGTGGGAATCCATCTGAAGGGTCTTGGCTTTGCATGGAAATTTAGAGCTTGGATCCCACGTCAGACTCACTCTTACAATTAGTGCAAAACCAGATGTTGCAAGACTCACGAGAGAAACAATAAAGGAGCTGTGCTGGGAGGTAGTGCCACATCCACCGTATAGCCCTAACCTCGTTCGTGCCGACTACCATCTCTTCCGTGCTTTCAAGCAAGAAATTGGAGAGAAGTACAGGGTGCGCCAAAATTATGGCGACAGCACATGCGCAAACAATTTGACCTTTTATTCGGAGCGTCTACTTTCTTTCGTGCTCCTATTGCTTTTATTGAGTCAATTAGTTTATGCTTATCTCAGTCGAACATAACAATAAATCGTTTTTCAAGATAGTGAAACGTTCGTGCCACCGTTCTTAAATCATTAAGCTTTACCGTCAAGGCTTCTCGGCACGTTACATTCACCACCGTCTTGGAGTTCATCAAAGTATTATGAATAGGTCCATCAGACGCTAAAAAGATTTGGGAACCGAAGATGATAGATCCGGACGGGAAAGGCACCTATCTGTGACAACTACGGACAACATTAGGAAGGTACGTGAACGAATTCGCAGGAAGCCGGCGCGCTCGGTCCGCCGGTTGTCGGGAAAGATGGACATCATGGAGACGTCGTTGGGAAGAATTTTCTGTAAGCTGGGTCTTTAGGCCTACAAGAAGACCACCTGCACCCTCCTGCACCTTTCAACAGGACGGAGTTCCAGCTCACAGAGCAAGAATGCTGCAAACTGGTGCAAAGGCAACTTCCCACACTTCATCAGCTTCCACGAGTGGCCAGCCAACTCTCCGGATTTGAATCCGATGGATTACACGGTCTGGTCAGCTCTAGAAGCCAAAGCCTGCGGAAAACCTTACCGCCCAGTGGATCCTTTGAAGGAAGGCGTGGGATGAGCTCAACGCGCCTTACTTGCGTGCCGCGGTCGATGCCTTTCCGAAGCGCCTCAAAGTCTATATCGACGCCGATGGAGATATCTTCGAATCTCAATGTTGCGTATAGTTTACGACAGACTGACGAACATTATCGCATTGTTGGTTTCTCGAAAGTACCGTATTTTCTCTTTCGGCGAAGTGAATACCTTGTCGCCATAATTTTGGCGCACCCTGTATTTTGAAACGGATGAAGACCTCAAAAATTGGATTCAGCAACGGTTCGACTCCAGAACTGCAGTCTTTTAAACGAGAGGAATCAGAAAATTACCCAGTCTTGGGAAAAGTGAAGTGGAACAAAATAGAGTTTATCTCAATTGATTTGATTTTGTAGTTGTAAAGTAATAAATCTTTGAAAAAATGAAAAGACTTTTTTCCAACCTAATATTATCCTCTACTAGCTAAAAATCTTAGCTTCATTTAAAATTTCTTCGCTATTCTTTGTTCCCTTTCTTTTTTCGTCACTAAATTCTTACTTCCTTTTGCTTAATGCGTGTTTAGCCAGTATATGAACTACGGACAATCTATGGAAAACTCGTGTTTTATCCTTTACGAACAACAGGCTTGTTTGGTCCCTGCCCGAAACCCGAACGGAGAACCTTGATACGAAGTGCAGTACTCTTTCATCGGTGATGATCGCTAAGGTATTTGTATGCACTGCTTCGGCATCCCCTATTGGAATCCAATATCAAACAAAGCACACCCTTTCCGTTTCAAAAATCGCCGCGTTTTTCAGCGCTTTCCTTGAAGGTCGTTCCGATTCCCGTTCGCATATCATGTCCACGGCCATTTCAACGATTGTGTTCCTGATCGTCGTCAGCCGATGACAAAATCCATTTCGAGTGATTTTTTCGCCGAAGCTGCCGGTCGTCGCGCATTGAATTCGTCGCGTGCATTTGTCGCCTCTCATTCATAGCGACGCAACGAATCCCTTCTCTCATCATCGGGGACGAAGGTGACGACGGCGACGACAGTTGTCGTCGCGGTGATCACACCGACACGTAATCACCATTCAGAATGGATGTCGTGCGAGTGGCCATGCTGTCAATGGGTATACCATCTTGTTCGTCACCATGCAGTAACGTTGGATCATGGATGAGAGGTGCCTTCGATGATTTCCATGATCCTAACAGCCTTACTTTTTAAGCAGTCAGTGACGTCTGGGGAAGCACCTAAAGGTTAGCGACATTCATTTGCTGTTGGAATTTCGGTGGCTATAGAACCTAGAACCCTGGCAGCTATAGACCTACAGGCATCACGTCAGCCTTTTGCAAGGCTTTTGAGAGCGTTCCTAAGACGCACATAGAAAAGCATGGTAAAAAGAAGAGGTTGGTATTCTGTTCTTTTTTGAGACTGCTAATTGATTGACTTTTTGAGATATAGGCATACAGGTTTGGTACCCTGTTCTCAAAAAGATGTGTTAAAACTTGAAAAAGTTCAAAAAGGCTTCACACGAATTCTATGGTACCGATTCACTGAATGCTCAGATCATTGCCAGACTACAAAGAGCGCTTGATGATGTTTTCCTTACGTTGTCTACTATGCAGAAGACTACTGTCTGATTTAACGCTTTGCTATCGCATTCTAAAAAGAGAATTTGAGCTCTGTCTGTAAGCAAATATTGGATGTTTAGGGCTGGTAGCCCCAGAATGAAAATTTCAATATCCAATACAACAGAATCCAACCTGACAATGACCCTGGCAGCTATAGACCTATAAAAAAGCATTTTTCTGCTATCTTAAACTCGTTTTTCCGCCGCTGAGCAAGACGTGTTAGTCTTCTACCAGCAGAACTCTTCTAGACAAGAAAAGCGCAAATTAATGAGGTTGGATCTTCCAAACTTAAGATCGAGCGATTCTGTTGATATCTGAATTTTTACAGATATCAAGTGTGCTGCTCTCGTTTCATGATGACTAAAGATCTATGGCACTATTCATTACTGAGCAGGCCTGCCGCTCGAAAAGAGGAATAAAAGGAGAACAGTCAAATTCCACCTTAATTACGGAGCCTCTGGCTTGCTTGTTGTATGGTGCTTCTCATTCCTTTACTTTGCAAACAGTAAGTCTCGTAACTCGCAGCAGAAAATCTCATCACTCCTTCAAAGTTCATCTATTTCTTAAACACACAACAATTTTAATTCTCTACTAAATCAAGGGCGCGTGTAGCGCAGTCGGAGGAGGCGCCGACGGTCGCGTGCACCCGATATCAGGTTCCTGGTTCGGATTTTCCGCCCAGGCCAATCAAGCCTTCCATCTCTCCGAGGTCGGTGAATTGGTACCAGACGTGTCTGAGAGGTATAAAGCGCTGACTTGTTCATCGGTTGGCCAGCGGAAGTGATTGTATGGCCGAATACGCATTCAAATCGCTTCCACGACATCCCGTCGAAGTAGAATGCGCTGGCGCATCCCAAAAGAAATTGAGTAACGCCGTCCTTTATTCTTTATCCTTTACTAAATCAAATCCTGATGCTCTTCTATCTAATCGGTCCTACTACTCTTCTATGTTTGCTTAAAATCTCTTCCATAAAACACTGTTTCAGGACTGGCAACGGCACAGAAGCACTTTACTTACTTTGATACTTTGATGGTCCTTTGTCGGCTGGAGGTCTTCTCAGCGGGGACCACAACTCTTCCAGACCGCTCGATCTCTGGCTGCTTGCATCCAGTGAGGCAGACTCCGCTCTCTGAAAGATCTTGAGAATGAGTCTGCCCATCGCGTTGGCGGTCGTCCCAGTGGTCTCTTATGGTCTCTCGGGAGCCATTCTGTGACACGGAGACTCCATCTATCGTCCTTTCGTCGAAGCAGGTGTCCGGCCCAGCGATATTTGGAGTTCTTCATGTACTGCAGCGGGTCTGCTAATTGCGACTTCTCCCGTAGCTCCGAGCTTCGTAGGCCTTCTTGCCATTGCTGACGAATGCTTGTCCTCAGAAGACATCTCTCCAGTGCACGATGCGTAGTTTGCATCGCTCTGGCGATTGTCTTGTTGTCGGGCCAGGTTTCCGTCGCGTAACACATCGCAGGCAGTACAGAGGCGTTGAATATCGAGGCCCTGAGGCCGGGATCCTTGGCCTGATCGGTGACTTCGCGAATCGAGCTGAAGGCTGCCCATGCTGCGCGTCTCCTGCGGGCGATTTCAGGAGCGAGGTCATTACCCATGTTCAGCTTTCTCCCCAGATAGAGGTAGGAGTCGACCTGTTGCAGAGCGACTCCATTTAACCTTACGAGTCCCGTGTCACACCACTGGTTGACCATAAATTGTGTCTTGGACATATTCATGTCCAATCCAATCTTCATACCTGCCACATTGAGCTCGTTCAGCATTTCCTCGGCTTCTGCCGTGCTGGAAGAGATCAGAACAATATCGTCGGCGAAGCGAAGGTTGCTGATCCGTTTACCGTCGACAAGGTAGCCTTTATCGTCCCAGTTCAAGTCTTTCATGGCATCCTGAAGTGCCGCTGTGAATAGCTTGGGAGAAATCGTGTCTCCCTGCCGTACTCCTTTCCCGATAGGAATTTTAAGCTTTTGATCGAACAGCTGGATGGTAGTCGATGTGTTCGAGAAGCATTCGTCGAGAAGTCGGATGTAGGGCGATGGTATACCAGCGTGCACAAGGGCGTTCAGAATGGCGTTGATTTCCACAGAGTCGAACGCTTTCCGATAATCCACGAAGACAAGAACAAGTGTGAGGTGGTATTCGCGGCTCCTTTCGATGAGCTGTGAGACAGTCTGAATATGGTCCATGCAGGAGAAATCCTTGCGAAACCCTGCTTGCTCCACTGGCTGATATTCATCCAAGCAACGCTCCATGCGGTTAAGCAGTATCTTGGTGAAGATCTTGTACAAAACCGAGAGAAGACTGATGGGTCGATAGTTGTTGATATCCTCCTGCTGACCTTTTTGAAGATTAAAACTGTTTTCGACTCCTTCCATGAGTCCGGAATCCTACCAAGTCGAAGGTAGTGGTTGAAGTGCTTGGCAAGAAGTGAGCAGACGGCACTGCCACCCGCACGAAGGAGATCAGCAGAAATGCCGTCCGGTCCGGGAGCAGTGCCCAGCTTCATCCTTCTGATAGCATGAGCAACTTCTGATTCCAGAATGGGAGGTACTTCCTCAGCTGGTGGCATCAAGCATTTCGGGACAGTGATGGAAGAACGGAACAGATCTGTGTAGAATTCCTGAACGATGGCCTCCATCGCTCTTCGAGACGTTTGCGTTGTTCCATCCTTATCCACGAGGGCTGACATTATTGCCTTCTGATCGCAGAGATCTCGTTTGCAGCGTTTTATGCTTGAACCTTTCCCAGCCGCTTCTAACAGCTTCAATCTTCTGTAGGCTTGAATGGACTCCTTCACTGCAATTCGACAGGCCTTTGAGATGGTGACTTTTTCCAGATGGGAAGCATTAGGATCCAGTTTAACAGCTCTTTTTTGCTCCAAGAGTTTAATCGCATGTGCGTTGAGTCTTGAAGCAGACGGCGATGTGGCTTCGCAAGAGCTGCTAGCACATTTCAACAGTCCTTTGGAGAGAAGGTCGTAGTCTTCCGATGGATCTTCAAGAAGATTCCAATCATACGACTTTATCGCATATTCCAACTCCTCAGACTTGAATGTGGGGATCCTCACCGGTGCCGGTTTATGGGTGTCACGCTTGAACATCCTCTTTTTGAGAGTCAGCTTCGCACGGACAAGACGGTGATCCGAGCCGGTGTCAAATGAAGGCAGCACGGAGACGTCGAACAGACTCCAGCGTCTGTTCGTAAGAACATGGTCGATCTCCGAACGTGTTTCTCCATTTGGGCTTTCCCAGGCCCATCGTCGGTTTGAAGGCTTCTTAAACATAGAATTTCCATGGTAGAGACGGCACGCGGATAGGAAGTCTATCAGGCGCTCTCCGTTTTCGTTCCCTGAGGAAGTTCCATGTGGTCCTAGCCTCCATTCGTCGTGATCATTCGTACCGACGATAGCGTTAAAGTCACCAACGACAACTTTGTAGTAGCTCTTCTCGTCGTTGACAGTCCTTTCGAGCAGCTTGTAGAATTCCTCCTTTTCTTCATCTGTGGCCGCAGATGTTGGAGCATATCCATTTATGATGGAGATGGTTCCTTGATCTTTGGTTTCCAGACGAAGAACAGCTACTCGCGGACTGATGATCTTGTAAGAGTCTACTAGGTGGTGCACTGTCGAATTGACGAGAAATCCAACTCCGCCAATATTCTTTCTGTCCACCTTTGCTCCGATAACGAGAAGCTCGTTGTGGTCGGTCCTTCTTATGGTTTCCGTTCTGCCTTTCGTTTCCTGCAGGGCGATAACGTCGTATTTGATGTTTCGGCTTCTATAAAGCAGTGTCCGAAGATCCTGCTCAGATGCGATCGAACGACAGTTATAAGTGCAGACGAATAGGCAGTTTCCGTGTCGTGGTGGGACGTGGTGGGAGGGAGTTTCCGGTAGTCCGATTCCAATGACGTCCTGATAGTTTAACTCCGAGATTAGATGGCCCCTCGCCGGAGGTGGATGCAACCGACGTCGTAGAAGTCCACCTTCGGCGCGCGGAGGACTGGGGCGCGGGTTTAGTTGTTTGAGCCGTACCGGTGGTCTGGTTACTCACATGTTCCTGGCCAGGGATACAGGAGAGCCGCCCATACACGACAAGCGTCGCGTACTGCGTGACCGTTTGTGCCGTTAGCCATCACAAAGTGATGTTCACCCCTTCACCGCGGTGAGGTGGCACATGAAGGGGGCAGAAGCACTAACACGTTAAAATCATCGTCATCCTTCTCTCAACATCCTCATCATCCTTACCGTAATGTATCCTGTGCATCAAAATCACTGCATTTTATATTTGCCAATGCGAGTTTGTTTCAGCTGCAGTGATTCTGTAAATTTCGCATCAGAGGAAAAGATGAAATCGAGAAACACTTGAGCCCGTTTAGTGTTACGTTCCCATTAGATTGTGTCCATTTTTTGTATAGCGCACAAACATGTGCAACAAATAAATAAATAAAGCGCTTGGAAGTCAAAAACATAAGACCACCTTCTCAAAGTGGGTTTGTATTTAAGTGGAAGATCGGCTGAAATCAACCTCCTTAAATGTTCAACTCAGTGGTCTAAAACACTAGAAGATAAAAGTTTTGCAAATTTTCACTCGGAATTGGTCAGACAAGCCACGTCATCGAAAATTAGGTGGGCCGGTCGCAGAAATCCGCTGGACGAGAGCAATCACCGACTGGATTACGACTAGTGCCGACTGCCCCATGTGAATTTCCTATGTGTACCACGTTCACGTCAGATTGGACACTTTTCAAATCAAACCGAACCCCTTCTATCAGACCTTAATAATGCTTTTGAAATCCAAGTAACGTCATTCAAAACTAAACAAGCTTCGTACAGGTTAAACTACAGATACTCCAAGATGATTGATTTTTTTTCAAGAAAAAACCATCAGCCAGTCGAAGCGAATGCTGGCTGACTTTGATCGTGCATGTGGGAATGTTGAACTGCAGGTGAATCTTGCGAAGACGATGTTCATGAGACACAGACAAGTTTCTGATGCCCCATTCTCGCTCAACGAAACGAACATCACCGAGCGCTCCAGCTATGTGTATCTGTGTCGCGAAGTCAATATGGCCAACGACCTAGCACCAGAGCTGAGCAGGAGGAAATGAGCAGATTGAAGAGCTTTCAACAGCGTCGAAGAAGTCGCGAAGAACACGAAGAATGTCCGACTCCGTGACCACCTACTCGACTCCACTGTTCTTCCTGCTTTGACATACACCTCAAAGGCCTGCGCTATAGGAAAATAGGATGAACACGCGATCAGAGTCGCGCAGCGTGGAATCGAGAGGACGATGCTTGGAGTGACACGACTCACGCAAGTGAGAGAAGGCCTCCGAAGTTCCGAGCTTCGCCGACGTCCGAAGATCAGAGACGCTGTCGCGTGGGCCAAGTTGTCGAAAATTAGGTGGGCCGGCCACGTAATGCGCTTCGCAGACACCCACTGGACAAGAGCCATCACCGACTGGATTCCGCGGGATGTCAAAAGAACACAAGAACACCCACCAACGCGTTGGTCGGACTTCTTCGTGAAAGCCCTGAACGACCGATATGACGCTCTTCGTGTCCCTCGAGCGAGGAGGATCCATTGGACCACTCTGGCACGCTGCAGGAACGAATGGATACACTGCTGGCGCCCACTCGTGCAAGTCGATGATCAGTGGAACAACAAATTTTTACAGTTGTGACAGATGACAGGTGAAGAAAAATTTGGTATAACTTTCTTTGAAATTTTTCAGTTCACTTGTCCCAATAAGTGTAATAATTGCGTGAAATTTTTATTATTTAAGAAAAATAATATACTAAACTTTGTTTTAAAACGCAACAAAGCAGCAATCGATCATGTAGTGCGTTAAGAGACTGGGTCGCACCGTGCACTCGAAAAGCTCGTCACGATGTTTAACTGATTGATAGTGTGAATGCTGCTACATGAAGCATCAAAGTGAGGAAATGTGTTTTGTGTTTTATTTTT
Organism: Heligmosomoides polygyrus bakeri; assembly: GCA_947359475.1. Classification (NCBI taxonomy): domain Eukaryota; kingdom Metazoa; phylum Nematoda; class Chromadorea; order Rhabditida; family Heligmosomidae; genus Heligmosomoides; species Heligmosomoides polygyrus. The sequence goes on from OX375868.1 coordinate 13,744,732, forward strand.
TAAAGTAGTTCATGTTGCATGTTTGTAACCGTAAAACTTAATAAAAACGGACATTTTGTTATCAATCGAATAAAAATCGCGACATCTTGAACAAGGGCTTGGAGGAAGCTCCTGTTGGCACTAAAAAATGGCCGCCTTTATGATTTATAAAACAACCTTTTTCCTCAAAATAAATTTTTTTGTAACTTTTCAAACAATGCGTTTGCTTATTGGGAAGCAAACTAAGATCTCAGAGAAAGTTATACTACAATATTCCATAAAAAACAAAAAATTATTTTAACCTGTTTGGAGAGCCTCTAGTTTAATCAGCAATCTTTTCTGTTGATAGACAGTTGAATTTTTCTTTTCCTGCATTTTGAAACAAAATTTCCATTCATTATTTTTGCTTATCAAAAAAATTCTATAAAATTTTAAACAGCATTTTAACATGCTCGGGCATATGAATTTAAACATTTTTAAAAGTTTCATATAAATTTAAAATTTTAAAAAGGTTATTCTAAACTTGTTAAACAAGATTATTCTAACCGTCTCGAAGAGCATCCAATTTAATCTGGAGACGCTCGCTTTGATTTGTAAGAGTTCGCTATGATCTAAAAAATCATAGGCTTTGGCTTTGAAGAGTGTTCGATTTTGTTTGAGAGTGTAGAAATTGATTTGAAAAGTGTCTAATTCGACGTGAAAATTGTATAAATGACCTACGCCTAGTTCCGTCCTGAGGATGAGTACGACTCTGTGACTATGCCAACGATGTTCTTCATTCCCACTGAACTCGGCGTTTCTCCCTACTTCTAAACCAAGCCCTTCCCCAGCTCAAGTATCAAAACCGCGAAGCACCAATTCGTCGTCTGTTATCGTAATAGCAGCAGATCGCTCGAGTTGAGGCGTGTCCCCAGTTCCCCAGTAATTTGCCCGGCCTCACGACACCCGAGAGATCGTTTTCGGGTTTTATCGTCGACGCTCAGTTGACGACAGAAAAAACTGGCCTCACAGACATACAACTGCGCTTGAAAAACGCGTGTCAGCCGAGTGATGGGAGGAGCTGGTCGGTGGCGGGTGAGAGAATTATTGCAAATTGTTTGGAAATTTATCGCTGAACAGAGGTGGTGGTCCGACGTGAATGAGGCTGCCTCAGCGCCACGAAGCGCTAGCAAGAAATGCATTGCGTGTGTACATGGCGAATAGAGGACAAAGGATGGCTTTACTCAATCCCTTCGAGGAATGTGCGATGCATTGTACTTCTACATGATCTGGTGGAGGCGACTTGCATCCGTAGTTAGCCTATGTAGTAATTTTTGGTGACAAGACGATTAAGAGATGCATGTATTGTCTTTTCCAGACAGGGCTGGCCTCAATTCAGGAGACCCGCATGGATTGAAGGCTTAGTTGGCCTTTTTGAATAACTTCTTTGGAAATCACGTGCTTGTCAAAATAAATGTACATTTGAACTGAGCAGCTCGAGCTCTATCTTTTGACATATAAATCTCAGTAGAGTTGAACAATGCATATCGGCCCGACAACACAAAATTCGTAATCAGCGCACCAAATAACACTCAAAATGATTTTGTTCAAGGAAATTTCGTCAATTTTGAAATATCGATTTTCGATGACCTTATCGTCCACGCAAGCTGGGCATAGGGCGCCCACGCTCTCGGTTGGAAATTGTCAAAAGTCGATTTTTCTGAAATTGATCGAGAGTGAAACCATTCGATAGAGCTTTCCAAGCTGAACAGAACGGTGCTCTTGCAAATGTTGAAAGCTCAAATATGGGCGAGTGAGGGCAGAAGAAACTTCGCCGCTGCCTTCCGCCGCTCTATAATGGCAGCTGGGACTAGGGCAGGTTAGGCAGCTGGAGAGTTTTAGGCACTTTGCCGTAAAGTCCTTTAACTGATTTGCTTGCTAATGCATTTGTAGGCCGTTAGCTCATGGCGTCTTCCCACAGTGGTCGACTGAATTTGGAAAAAAAAATCGGGTCACACAATGCTAACCTGCGTTTTCGGACCGCAATAATTTCGCCTTTTCGGAAGCTACAACGGTGTGCTTTCGCGGACTACTAAAGGATTTTACTGCCTACAAAGTCCACAAGCCGCAGGGTTGCTAAGTTCAAATGTACATTTATTTTGACAAGTACTTAATTTCTAAAATTCAAAAAGCCCGCTTTGGACCGTTCCAAAGCGGCCTATGTTAGCCTGCGCGGTCTTTCCGGCCAGTGACCAAAAGAAATGTCCGATACTGTAGCGTTCCGCCAAAACTTTCGATGCCATAACGTGGCCATTCCGCTTCGTTCGACCCCAGGGGGATCGAAATCTTGATTAGCGTGGACGGGACTTGAACAAAGAACCTTGAGTGCAAGCGAACGCCAGCGCTTCCTGCGACTACCGAGCCATGTGCCCATGTCAAAAAAAGTAAAAAAAAAATGAAGATATCTGAATTTTTCAAAACATTTTCAATTTTTGATAGAGTTAATCCATATAAAAATGTAGCACATACATATAAATATTTCAGACCTCTGTCTTACGAATTTGGACAAATGTTGCAGAATCGGACATTACTTTTTTAAACCCATCTGGCACTTCTACTTTCCTCTATTTTTGCTACTCCAAGAAGATAACGCGGAGGTAGTTTGAATATGATTTGTCAGATAATGGTGACTGAGCGACATGCGGTTGCCATGCTCTGAGAAAGTCAGTGTTCTACCTTTTTCAGAATGTTCTAGAACCTTTACGCACAGCATGGCTTCTGTTCTGGTACCGACCCACTGTGTGCGTGTGTGGGGGGGGGGGGCTGAGTGAAAGGCCTGCTTGTGGTGGACGGAAGCAGATCTTGAATCGATTCTTGGTGCAAGTGACAGCCCGCCTTTCATCTGACTGCGCTACACAAGCCCAAATGTCATAGGTTCTGGAAAACTAGCGGACCAAGGTCTATTAGGAACGATTTTGAGGGCAGCGCAGCCGGAATAGGCGCCTGCCGTTCATTGCATGCTGATTCAAGATAGTTGGCTCGGATCCGGACCAGGTCAACCAAGGCTCCTATCCCTCCAGTTTAGTTGAATTGCTATCAGACTGGTCTGGGGAGGACGAATCGGTGTGGAGTAGTAGAATTATTAATGTTAAAAGAGTATCTCTTCCTTAGCATCTTCCTAACTTTTCAAGTTTCAATAGGTATTTCAGGATCAGCCTTATTTATAAAACCAACAAAACCCTTCAGCTGTCTACTTACGGTTATTTATTTATTTATTTAACTCGAACTGTAGTTATGCCTTAACATGTGACCGCTCCTCCTTCTTTTCCATTGCTTTCTTGACATCATATTGGCTTCACGTTATCTGTTAGAATTCGAATGCATGGCACATCCCGGAAAGAGACCGACTGGTCCCTGACCTTCAATGCTCGATTCCTGAGCACGGCTTTCAAGGTCACCTCATCCGGTCAAGGGTGCATTACGGCGCACCAGAACTGCAGCAAGACAAGCTGATGAGGCCTGAACTTCGACGTTTGGTCCGATCGGAGTATGCTCAAGGAGCCGTGATAGCGCAATCAGAGGAGGCCCCGGTTTTCGTGAGCATCCGATACCAGGTTCTTGGTTCGGATTTTCCAACCGGCCAACTCAAGCCTTCTATCCTCAGGATCGATGATGCCGGTCGGTGCCAGACTTGCGTGGGAAGGATAAAACACTGCCTTGTCCATCGGCTGGCCACGGCAAGTCATTGTATAAGCCGTATACAAATTCAAATGGCCTCAACGACATTCAGCAAAAGACAAATGCATGGCGTATCCTAAAATGGATAGGTTTAAAATGGATGCCGATCTTTATTCGCATCCTTTGTCGAACTATGCTTAAGACACGTTCTTATCCACGTGTAATCGATTTCATTTCGCTAATTGATTACCTTAGCATTAAAGTTTAGCAAAGGATAAGGGATTGAGACCAACGTTAGTCAATCCATTGGAGGATGTGCCACGCATTCTACTTCTGAGGTCGCGGAGGTGTTTGGAAGCGTACTGGGCTATGCAGTAACTATTGGACAAGTCAGCGCTTCATCCTTTCCAGACCAATCTGCTACCAAATCCCCATACCAGAGGGATTTGGTAGCAGATTTGATTGGCCTGGGCGGGAAATCCCAACCAAGAATCTGGTATGTGGTGCACGCAACGGCACGCATCTCCAGCAGCTGCGCTACCACGCGCCCAACCTATCGTCATTTCGAATTTTTATATTTTTCCATTTTGTATCAATGGGTCATTCCTTCGAAATCGCTCCACTTTTCTAAAACAAAAAGTTCTCAGAAGGATTGAGCCGAAATCGACTTAGCTGACAGCGCCTTCTTCTTCCTTCTGCCTTCGTCCGGAATTCATCACTCCCACGGAACGAGCCGATTTTGCACTCAAATTATAGCCAGCCACGGTGCGCAGTAAATCTCGTCCCGACGTCGGATATCTCGTCCATCATTCGATTTGTCATCCGGTGAAATGGTGCGCGTCGTTCGTCGTGGCGATGAGGCTCGACGTCGCCGATTGGTGGGCGGCCACCATGGTAGGCCACGCCCAACGGCATCTGGTCACATAGCCGGGGACCACGACCTCACCGTCACAGAGCCTTCCGACAGTACTCTGCTCTACCTTCCACAGTCCTCCATTTTCCTAGGGCTGGAGCTTAGTCAGAGTCAGGTAGGTTTTGATAATAAGAGCCTTGAGAGCAGGGCGAAGATGTGTCTGGAGTTCTAGAATGCCGAAGGAGCAGTACATGTGCCAGTTGTGCGCTAACCATGGCATTTTCAATCAGCCGAAGAAGGGCCACAAACAGAAGTGCCCTCATCGGAACTGCATGTAGGTTAACGATAACCGACGCCTTCTATAGCCGTCAAGCTCCTCTCTTTGCTCTTCAGATGCAGTCTCTGCGCACTGAACACGAAACGCCGAGCTCTGGACCAGATCGAAAGACAGTTAAAGAGCGCTTCCAACGAAGCTAAGAACGAAGCGTCAGCTTCGAAGAGCGCTGACGGTAAGACAGAGTTTTGTTACGACAGAGCTTTTAGAAAAATTTAAATTTCTAGGAGAGTTCTTTCATGATGAAGAACTTTTTGAATGCCCTTATCATCGCGAATGAGTTACACGCCCTATTGAGCCCTTATTGGACCAAGTTTAACCGAAGTCTTCATGAAGAGGTTTCTATGAGAATGAAAAGCTATTTTCTTCGTTCACGTCTCCTTGACCCACAGTTCTCTTTCGTTCCTTCCGTACCGTGTGCAAGCCCCAGCAAACCAGTTCTCTGATAGCCTTCTTTAAACCTCTGCTAAAAGCTTCATCTATGTGAAAAACACATTTTTTACATCTGGGTGACAATCATCACAATCCTATATAATGAAATATATAATGTCATACAATATGTAGAACAAAAGAAAAATTAAAAGTTCAGAGAAAAAGGAGTAAAGAACGCTTAAATAAGAAAAACTAAATATTATCCTGGGCTTGATCATAGTAGCTTTTCACAAATTCTTCCAAATCGTAGATAGACGCACAAGAGGTGGACATTGCAAACTAGGTCACCCGCTGGCAAAAAGAGTTAAGGCCTCACGATTACCTACAAAAGATATATGTTTTGTGAATCGTTCACATTTATTTTCCCCATTTTCGTCCGTCTTTCACATATTTTGATCTTTTTTTCTTTTTTTCTCCCTACTTTTTTCCTTATCTTAGCAGCCTGTTCAATTTGTTCCACTTATAATAAAATGAAAGGGAAGGAAATAAATTTAAAAATTTTTGCATTCTTGAAAGTGATTAGTTTCGCTACCTATCTCCATCCAAAACTTTTTGTCATATACCACTCCGGTGGCTCACCAGTGAAGAGGGAGGTACTATAACTGTTCCGAATATGTATTAGGGTGTCCCATAATTTTCTGGGCTATCATACCATTTTTACTAAAATTTATTACAAAAAGATAACGAGGAAGAGTACACAATTGATATATTCTCCATCTATGGCCATAACTTTTCTTCAACGATTGGGCAGAGAGTTGATTGCATTCTCCGAGAAAGATGCTGACCTGCTACCGATCCGTTCGTCAATTGCGCACTTAACTACTTGGCGTTGCGAGCATCGTTTGTTCCTGGAAAAAGGAGCAAGACTTCTGAATGGTGCACAGTCACAAGGGATGATATCTGTTGAATACGCAGGATGTGCCACAATTTGGATAGCCTCCTTCCTCATCGTCTCCGGCGTATGTTTCGCTCGATGCGGTTGTGCGTTATTCATTAACACACGAATAGTACCAAATCCAGGGTACTTCTCAAGCAGCTTACGCTTCGTTCCTAGCATATTTTCAATGAACAAGTCTGCTGTGATTGTCTGTTCTTCTGGTAAAAGCGAGTAGTGCACAACTTCCCGACCCGTTAACCAAAACGAAAGTTAAATTTCTTTGGGCAGCAACATGCTGCACATTCCCTTCCGGAAACGATTGAACCAAGTTTCACACGTTGACTTGCTGCAGACGTCTGGACCTAACAAAGCAGCAATAGCTTTGTGAGCAGCGTACGCAGACAGTCCAGAACGAAAATGATGAAGAAGCAGATCGCGATTTCGGCAGTCAGTAATTTCATTTTCAAGAAATATTCCAGAAATAGGGCAGTAGATAGTAGACGTAGTCGATATGCTATTGTGGAATATATCCGAATCGCTTGCTGTGCCAAGAGAACATCCCATTTGGATCTAGTCTTTCTTTAGCGAGTGATTTGAGCTGGCAAAAATAAACAAGTATAAATAAAAAATCAAAGATAATCGTAAGCGATGGCTTCGAGATCAGGAACGGAGTTTGCCCTTATTTTTATGCCTTGATACGAGCGTCTTTTCTCATTTTCAGAAGTCTGCTCAAGTTTAGGGCTTCTCGGCAATCACTTCTATGGAACTGTTGGATGTGCTCACACATGGAGAAAAGCCCCTCATCAGTGTGACGGTGGAGGCAACTCTGGACAAGACCTTCTTTTCTTTGACTTTCAATCTGCCGAAGCGACAGACGAAGATCAGATCAGCATCGCCTGGTGTACCTCGACGACACACCGATGCCGTTGTCCGTTCTTTGTTGCAGGAAAAAGGTGTTGGATTTATTGGGGAGCGGAAGGTGAGATGAAAGGCACGCGCCGGTGCACCGGATGATACATTGCTACCGGAGATAACTGCAGGAACACACGACTCGCTGATCTCTTGTTAATTTCGAGAAAAAAGGCTGCGGCAAGCGTAAATGAAGTCGCACACTAGATAGATATTCTGAGACGCACCAGTGAATGAGGAAGCAGAGGCATCGTTGGACTTGTGCTCACTAACTCCGACGAAAGACGACAGATGGACAATAAGAATTAAATCAGTTATCTGCCCCGTATAAAGTGAAAGTCGGCATTAGTTAATTAGGATACGCTAGGCATTCTACTGGTAGAGTGGAGGCGATTTTAATGCGTATTTGGCCTTTACAATAACTTGTTCATCCAATAAATAAGTCAACGTTTTATCCTTGAGGCTAAATGACTAAGGGTGTGCGAGATTTCCACTTCTGTATTCCGATTTACGGTGTACGGTCACTACGATCCCTTCCGTTCCGTTTTTCGTGTCCCACTTTTTTTTGGGTGGAACAGGGAAGGTGACTCAAGAATCACGGTTCATAATTCAAAGTGATTGTTTCGCACGGACTATCCAACTTTTGTAGAAAACTGAGAAGCTTAAACAGTGTTTTGTGCATGAGTTTGTCGCGAAAGTAATCGCCGACAAGGACGTCGTTCTTCAAAATTTCACAACTCGACTTATGCCCAACCTTGTTCATCAAAATATGGTAGAAGCTACTCGATTCAATACATCATTCCCAACGGTTCTGTAATTCGTTTGTCCCTTTGCAGTGAAAATCTAGATCACAAGAACCCTAACCTTCGGAGGACGGTTTCGAGGTACTACTAGGCTGTCGCAAAATTAATCGCTTAAACGGGCCGTTTAATTCAGACTGATATAACTCAGCTTAAACACAATTTTATTAAACTAAGAAAAACTGTCGGAATCTACACAATTTTGCCAACGAACAGGTAATAAGCCTAGTCCTTTAGAATAAAAACTGAGATCACAGGAATTGACGAAATCAAGGAGGGCACATTCAACATCGGCCAAATTAGTTAATTGTTTCTGACGCAAATGAGAGTCAAGAGCTCCGAAAAGTGAAGACAGTGGGGGAAAGGTCGGGAAAATATGGTGGGCGAGGGAGAATTTCGATACCTAAAAGGGTCAATTTTCGCCGTGTGATTTGCGAGGTGTGTGGCCTTGCGTTGTCCTGCAACAGGAGCAGTCCTCCTCTACTCACCACTGCCGGCCACAATTTTTGCAAATTCTCATACATTTGGTCTAAATCATAGCAGTAAAGGCCCCCGCAGGCTTCTGCGGCGAGCGGCGGACGGCGAAATCGCTGAGCGGCGACGGCGAACGGCAAAACCGCTGAGCGGCGCCGCTCAGCGGCTTGACCCATCATCAGTGGGAGCGGTGACAGTGAGGTACTGTACTGTTTCTAGTCGGGACCGACTGGTGCTTAACAACAACGCGCCCCGATGACGATCGCGCACCCGCATCGACCGTCTCCGCTCTGGATCCCGCCGCGAAAAGGCAGAGCGCAGACAGACAGACGCTGGAGCGGCGCCGCCTGTGGAATGATTCAAGCCATTTCCGCCAGCGACGCCGCCGGTGCCGCCGGCCGGCCAGCGGGCGGCGCCGCTGGCGGCGAGCTCTGCGTCCCTGCCCTATGGTTAAGCATAGGGCAGTGGCAACGCCGCAGAAGTCTGCGGGGGCCTTAAGACTCTGCTGTGACTGCCTGACCAGGCTGCAAAAAGCTGTGATGGATTACACCTTTACAACACCGCCTGCGACCTGCGCCCGCGACCCGGTTTTCTCCGAGATCAAAATCGCCAGAAGCGGATTTTTAAAAGCTGAGCTTCACAGTTCGTTTGCAAAGATAGTCCATCCAAAAGCGCTGCTAAGGTTACGGTATGCCTCTGCCGCAGAATGTCCCAACTTAAATTCGTAAAGCACGATGAGTCGATGGTCGCATCGGTTCAGGATTTTACGAAGTCCTGAAAAAGGTCGGATGGAAAAATTAGAGCGACATACACATATGCTTTTTGAAAGGGCAGGAAAAAACCTATCCAACGGAGTGTGTGGCTTTCCCTGAGATGAAATGGTTTAGGGTAAGAAAAAACTGATTTATTTATGCATACCTCGAAACGGATATCTATTTTGCGACAGCCTAATAGTTACAGTTGAGAATTCAGTTCTCAGGGAAAGCCTACGAATTCAAAGAATTTTTTTATTCTTATAGCTTGTTGAAGAAGAATTGCACCTGGCTCTTGTGGAAGTTTGTAACCTGCAATGTAGTTATTACTTATATTTCTTTTTATAAAATCATGGAAAATTTAATGATGTAACGAACTTTGAATTGTTTCCGTTTCGGTGTTTCGTATACAGGGGCCGGATTAATTAACGATTTACAGCAATTTAACAGAGGAAATTGTAGCCGGAATTCCTGATAACGCGGCTTATCAAGCGATATGGTGAGCGATAAGCCGCGTTATCTGAGTTTTCCGCTGTGAAATCTCTGTTAAAGTTATGTAAGTCGTGATGAATCCGACCCCAGGCTTCCGCCCACTTTTAGCACTTATGTTCTGTATTCCGCGTTTCGTTTTCTGCAACAAAAAAATTGTCCGCACATCTTTGCAAGTCACTGAATCCGCAGCTAACTTTGTAGTGTATTAGAATGACCCCGAAAGACGGATTCGTGACGCATCCCAGCCAGGGATGCACATTTAACGGTTAACGATTTAACGAATTTAACGAATTAACGGCATTTTTCGTTAAAATCTGGCTTAACGACTTAACGGAAATTTTCAAAAATTTAACGAAAATTTTAACGCTACTGAAATCAGCAAGAATATTTTAATGTTTCATGAGCTTGTTTTGAATTTTTGATTTTTTTAAATACATTTCGAGGCGCGTGAAGCGCAGTCGGAGGAGATGCCGGCTGTCGTATTACCCGATAGTTCCTGGTTCGGATTTCCCGCCCAGGCCAACCAAGCCTTCCCTGCCTCCGGGGTGAATTGGTACCAGACTTGTCTCTTGTTCATCGGTTCGCCGCCGCAAGTCATTCATTGTATGACCAAATACGCATTCAAATCGCTTCCACGACATCTTGAAGAAGTAGAATGCATGGGGGATAGTGATTAAATATTGCCGCCCTTTACTCTTCTATCCTTTGATCCCACCTCGGACCTAGAAAATTCTTCACCGAGCCCTCAAGCATGCCAACGAATCCATTAACTTTCTCGTAAGATATGCCTATCCTCACCTGGCAATGCTTGTCCCAGAACACGTTCGTTGCCACCTGCAACAGTCCTGACGGAGAGAATGTTTTCGCTCACTGGACGTACATATTTTAAATGATTTAAGAAAACGCTGATAATAAAAATTAGGAAAGCTGCTTTTTCCGAACGTTAATACGTTGACGACGTATCACACCTCCTCAGCAGTGTAAGACCGTGTGACACGATGTTTTGTCACGGTCTCAACGTTGCAAGCAAATGGATTGGTCCCACACACCAGGCACCGAAAATCGTACGTTCGACAACGTGTTAACATTCTACTGATAGGCTTTAATTGTATCTCTATTAAATCTTTCTGTAATTAATGGGGTGATGGCCGCATGGAGATTGTATGTGCTTGTAGAACAGTCACTCAAAACGGTTTCGCAAAGAACTAAGAAAGGGGAACTCCGGGTTTTGCCTTATCGCACATGTTAAGATGCCTTGTCGGTGATCATCTTGCACTGTAATTCCATACCTATCTTACTCCATACCCTGTAGATAATTTGTTGCTGAAGGCTTATTTATTTTTCTGTGCTTGATGATGATGAACTGTTATTTTATATTGCAGTGGTGCACTCCGTTCCTTGAACTTCAGCTGTTGTCCTATTGAAGTTGTAAACGTATAAGGTTGTTCCTTAATTTTTCTTACATAAAAGAAAGGTTTGCAGCTAATTGTAGTCTTTAACGAACTTTATCGAATTACCGGAAAGTTAACGAAATTTTTCCGCTAAAAAATTTCATTAAAAAAGTTTAACGCACAGAATTTTTTGTGCACCCCTGATTCCAGCTAGTACAAAAACTGGAGTGCCTCTGCCTAATCCTCTAAACGTGACGTTAATAAAGCAGTTTTTGTGGGTGTAATACCAGTAGCTACAGCCGTCCGACCAGGCTCATCCAATTGAGTGGGATTGATTGGTGGTGGCGGGTGGCAAGTGTTTGCGAGAGAGGCGAAACTTTTTCAGACGGGCCCATTGAGCCATTACGGATTTATTGAGGAGTTTTATCGCTTCCCAGACCACCAAGGTGCTCCTGAGTTATGGCGAGAAATCCGTGGCGCTGCTGCTGCTGAGACTGAACTGATCCTTTGGGGCGAGGTACAAACTGCCAACGCTCTCTAGGTTCTGGGGATTAACCTCGGAAAAAACGCCACTTAGACACAATCTCATAAGGAGAAAGGAGCTCTATCTACTCGTTGGTGCTCATGTTCTCGCGACGGCAGGAGCCGCGAAGTTCGAGTTACGGTAGTTCGCGGGCCGGCTAATAATGGGCTTTCCAATAGCGGCGAGTAATGTAATGGCGCTGGCGCTCGGCAGCGGCCGGATGGTGCGGTTATCCCATCTCCTCGCAGGTTACTGTGGAAAGATTTAGGGCTCGTGTCCTTCGAAACAACAATTTTAGCCGATTGCAGAGAGTTCAAAGCGGATGACCGTCGTCATGGGATAAGCCATGCATGCAACTTTTGTGGTTTTGAGGAATGTATGCCTGAAGCTGCTAGCCTAAGCCTTTAGTTTTCAACAAGCCTAAAACTGTTCCATTGATATATGAGGAGTGGAAGGATGATAAAATTAAATTAGAAGAGAACAATATGTACTCAATGAGATGCAGCACTAAAAGTAAGAAACATGTTTTTTCACCTCTTAGTCCTGTACAAGATATTGAAAACGAAGGGCGGCTACCATGACTCCCAAAGGATCGTCCGTAGGGCAGGGAGCGGTAACGTATCAGAAACAGTGTAGAGCGCTATTTATAACCGAGCGAGATCAAAATTATTTGCGGGAAAGTGCAGTGGGCATGGACTAAAAGAAAACTTGGTGATCAAATATAAGGAAAAGTGAACAGGAAGGTAAACAGGATATAGTTAGAAAAGAATTGTAACTATAGTACCTGTTGAAATATTCTATCAATAAACTTATGAATTTCTTTTAAAGAATTGGGAAGCTCATACAATACCATAAGATTTCATAACTAGTGTCGCATTTCGCGTCGCAAAGCGTCGGAATCGTTCGCAGTGAGCTAACTGGAACGCTGACTACATCGCTAAAATCGTCTCATCGAGGAGATCTCGAAAATCGAAACAGAGTTGATGTAGCGTTTAATCTGACCTAGTTACGGTGGCTTAAGTGGATTTTTGGTAAGCTTCTTCAAAACGCTCGCATTTTCAAGCAATGCGGATATTTGGAATCCTCACAATGTCACCTTTACACTGATCTAAAAATTGTTAGTGGTTTCCAAAAAAAGTTGTTCCGTGACCTGTATATTTGCCGCGGCGACCGTCCTGCTCGAGTGAGATAATTACGCCCACAGGATACAGCTCCTTAATTGCTTGGAAACGTACACTCCTGCCGATTTTTTTTTCGGAACAAGGATTGTTTATTTTTGATTTCAAATCTGTGTTCGTAGTGCAATATCCATCACTTTGGTACCAAGTAAGACTATCTTTCGTCAACTCCAGCTATCCGCCAGTTAGAAAGATAACGATTTTCTTCGAAGTCGCTCAATCGTATCCTAGTTTGCAGCGCTCCACAAGGAAAGCCTAATCAACGTGGACCATAAAGCAGTCGAGGTGCTCAACCTGTCACGGTTTCACTTTCTAAACTTTGCATTACCAATAGATTTTTCTGCCCTAAACCCGCTGCATGTCATTATTTTGTCTTCACCAGTGGAATTTCCTCAAAATGAGCGGTCGATAAAAATTTTCTAGTAGCAGCTGAGAAGTCGAGCTTGTCCTAGTGCATAATCGACTTACTGAACTTTATAACAGGATAAATTCTCAAAATGATAGAGCCATGTTTCGATTGGAAACTACATTCAAAATGCGCGATTTCGACAGAAATTTAGGAGAGGCGCCATTTTCCTAGACAGCATTGTTGTGAGGTTTTTGCCTAAAAATTGACTTACGTTGTGTTTTTCTTTACAGAATAAGCTATCCACTGATGTAAAATTGTGCAGATCGAACGTAATAAATTTTTCTACCGTCTTCACCCAGTAGTCGAGCTCAGGCCACCTATGCGACCTAATCTGCCGGACGAGCGGCCCGGGAAACTCGATGGCGCCTAGGTGCGAGACCCAGTGGCGCTAAGCCATCTACTTGTATACATAGGAACGGGTATAATCAATTAGATATAGGTGCAACTCCTGACACAGATTCTTGATCCTGTCCTTTGCTCCACCATTCCTACTTATTCCGATTCTCGTGTTCAGGTTGCAAAATTTGCCACTAACTCCTATTGTTATGCTTATTTCCAGAATATTTCATTACAATTTTTCCTTGGAAATCAGGGTTGTTTAGACCAACATATACTCGGAAGCAGTTGTGCTTGACATTGCCACACGAAACGAGTGCTTCACAGGATATCACTATCACAATATTTATAGGAAATACTTTTGTTAATAACAGTTCAGTTCAATTCAGTTCTAGTAACTTGTTCTGTTACTTCTCAATACGTGGTGTATTCCGTCCTGTTCATATGGGTTGCGGAAATCTATATCCAACCAACATGCGCTTTTTCTCTATTGCTACTGATTATTTTTTTTTAAATTGAAACAAGTTGTAGGTCCTAGTTGCCAGTTCCATGGGGCGGCCAGCGTACCCATGTGCCGAAGTGCCGGTATCTACTCAGGGCGTCATAGCTGGCTGACGCGGACAGGCAGGCTTCGTGGGCTACAATCAAATTTAAATGCTTGCTATAAAAGATAATAAGGTTTTTTGTCTTATTCGTTTGCTTGATTGACATTGCTTAGGCTATTTTTTGAGCATGACATCATTATATAGGCTCTCGCAACCCAGACAGAGGGCTTCTGAGATTCCTGTTTTAATTTATAACGTTGTCGCTTCAATTTTGTGTTGTTTCCTGGTTCTGTTTCTTCCTTTTTTGTTGCCCGGTTTATTCTGTTTTTTGTCTCTCCCACATATAGTGCGCGTCCTTAAGACGTAAATAAACAAATAAATAAATAAACACTTGAGACGACGAGAGCGATTTTCGAGTGTCTGTCCCGTGGAACGAAGCGCACCACGAAAGTTCCTGTGAGCCAAACTTCTTATAAAGGATACTTTGGGATGATGAACACGATGGTGGTGTCTGTTTGGACGGTTACGCAAACTTATCTCCCAAATCGATAACTAGGGTGGTCATGTCAGACTCATCGTTGTGCTAAACTTCGTCTATGGGGTTATTGGAGGTGCTGATCACGATTATCACACTTTCGTTAAGTTCTTCGACATCGAAATTGGGAAGGCTCATGATGATGGTCTCAACGGCAATTCTAAAAATTCCAGCCAGAGTTCACCTATTGCCTTTCACTTGTTTTATCAATGCAGGGAAAGAAAGGGAAATCGAGAGAGAGGTGGAAGAGAGGGAAGCTGCTAAAGGGTTAAAGAAAGTTGACTGTCACAGATGTGAAATCTAATGAAATTCCGAAACGAAAACGTGAGATTTGTGACCAGCTTCTCAAATAACCTTCCACACGGACTTGCAACCACTTTGTGCAAAATCGAAGGTCTCGACACGAAAACTGCAGTTATCGATTTGGTAGAAAACCGACCGATCAATCGATACAACTGACATCGCCATCATGTTCACCATTTCAAATAAGCCTTTCCGACGAAATTTGGATTGACCTGATGCCGTCCTTCTCAACTAGATAGACCGGCCGTGTACCATTGAGCGGCATTGTCGTCAACGTGTTAAGGATGCATGAGATGATTGCTTGGAAGATAACCTTTTTACTATACTCCATACTATATTATACTTGTTAATTAAGCTACTTAATCTATTAACAAAGTCTTTCTTCGTACAATTTTGAGATATACGTAATCTCAGTATAAGTTGCTGTTTTCTAAGGGTGTAGCTGGTATAAATTGAGTTATGGGGAAATCATTCCCCATAGCTCAACTTACGCCCTTAGGATGATTATTCTAAAAGTGGAAAAATCCGTTTTATTATATTGTTTAGTGCACAATCTGTCGCCGTCTACTGTAATTGTTAAGTCCAAAAAGTTACATATTTTGTCATCTACGTTAGTTTTAGTTGAACTTGAACAATTTTGGTAATTATCATTTTTTTCAATGTGAGTATTTTCTAGATTATGTATGATTAATATATCATCCATGTATCTGTAAGGTAGGAAAACCTTATCAAATAGAGAATGGTCAGATGAGCTTTTAAATTCAAATAAGCATAAAGTAAGAGAAAAAGCCAAGCCTGGGTGCCATGTCTAACCTGAACGTTTTCAAGCCATACGCGGTCTGTTGTCCCCTACATGACGTTAAGCGACTTATAATCCCTCTTCTTCAGATTTCGTCCTCTCTTCGATGTCGATCAAGCTGCCTCCGACTTTGTCCACGCCGGTCTCTGTGCCCCATCAGTGCGTAGGTTTATTATACATAACTTTACATCCCAGTAAAGCGCATAGACCTTTTTACGTAACGAGAAAAATCGCTATAAAATTTGAACAAGCTCTGAATGTGGCCGGAATCACAACAATTGAGATTAGACTCAAAATTTCCACCGTTTTAGCACTTTGAATGCTCCTCCGTTGCTTAAAGCTTTGTTTCACCATGTCTTGATATATTTGTTTACTTGTACCTAGAGAAAATACTTGTATTTTGAAAGGCGCAGTCAGAACATGTTTACCAACAGTGGAGAAGGGGAACTGAACAAGAGCGATTAAGTGTATCAAAAAAAGTATGAGTGACGGAGCCTCTGTCTGTAAGTGACCACAAAAGTCCGGCTTCTTAGCCGTTGTTTCTTTCCTTTCTTTTTTTACAGTCCCTCTCGTTATAACGCATTTGAAGGGACCGAGGAAAATCCGCGTAATAACTGGAGTCGCGTCCTAACCGGAGCTGAACTTTGTGCACCATTTTACACGTAGATTTATATAAAATCGCATGCCATGACCAAATATTCATAAAAAGTAAAATATGACCATAATAATGAAATATGCGAACATGAAAAGAGTGTGAGGACAAAGGACATCCCTAGGTTGTTCATGAGATCCTGTCTTCTCCGATATTCTCTGTTGAATGCATAAATATAACAGATATGGGCGAGGAATAAACGTGACGAGCGTTCCACCCCTCGTTCCCCTGCCCCGCCCACTCCAACCCCTGGGCTTGCTCGAAAGTCCAGTGGTTGCCTTACGAGATAGTTGAGACGCAGACATTTTCCATGCCTATCTTTTAAGGACCGGGGTAGAACGCCACTCCGTCGAGGAATAATGAGCACCAGAGGAAAGCTATTTATTGGGTTGGTCGAAAAGTCTTACAATACTTTACGCCACTACCTGTTAAATTTATTAAAGCTGTCACAGTATTGATCTTGTGTGGCGACGTCACAGTACATTCTCAAAGCTTCCTCATGCATACCATATAAGGCCTCGTCGAATAAGAATACAGCAACAATGTCAACGATAAGCAGCAACATGCTACGACCTATCGTCTACTGCGAATTTCTGTAAGGCCATTCCCCAGGGACTGCAGCGTCCAACAACTGCGCCGCATTCAAGGAGGAAGTCATTCACTATTCCACAGTGGCCCGTTGATATCAGCGCTTCAAGGCTGGAGATATCTCTCTCGAAGGTCGACCTCGTTCCGGACGGCCCAGTGTTGTGGAATAAGACAGCTAGCGCGAAGCCTTCAAGGTGAAGCGAAATTCAACCACTCGCGAATAGGCGACGACACTTGGATGTACGCAAAGCACCGTCGTGAGGTAGCTAGAGATCCTTGGGCACTGCAAAGTTTTGTCGTCTTGGGTACCACATGAGCTGCGGGAATCTGACAAGGCATGCCGAATCAGTGTTGCTGAGTCGCTGCTTCTTCGCCCGCACAGAAAGGACTCTTTGAAGGACATTGATACAGGTGATGAAAGCTGGGTTCTTTACGTTAACCACACCCGCAGAGCCAGCGGCTCCCGCGCGGAGATCCGGCTCCAAGACATCCGAAACCTGGACACCACGAAAAGAAGGTTCTTCGGTGTTGCTGGTGGGACTCAGAAGGCATGCTTTGCTGGGAGTTGCTGGATAGTGAGATCATAGTCACAGCATCTGTCTACGCTACCCAGCTCCAGAGATTGGCCGACGCCAGCGCCAAAAACGTCCAGAACGAGAAAATGCCTACCTGCTCATGACAATGCGCATCCTCATGTCGCAAAAGTGATTTGTGAGAAAATAAGGGAATTAGGCTGGGAAGGTCTGCCCCATCCACCGTACTCTCCAGACGTCGCTCCTTCTGACTACCACCTGTTCAGAGCTCTGAAGCAGCATCTTCCAGGTAGAGAGTTCGACGATCGACGTCAACTGGAAATGAAGGTTTCTGAATTCTTTATCTCACAGTCCTCTGAATTCTGGCGGAAAGAAATTGATAGGCTGCCTGAAAGATGGGGCAGATCTTAGACTTGGATGGGGAATATATATCGTGGATTGAGTTTTTGTGTTAGCAAATAGGGACAAATTTGAATATTGTTGTGCTAGTAATGCAAGACTTTTCGATCAACCTAATAGACAGGATCAACAACAATACTGTGTAACCTGATGTTACAATATTTTTTTTCCCGTCATCAAAACTCTCGCGCCAGGTAGGGCATGGACCCGCACTCTCTACCTTCCAGGCAGGATGCTAGCCCACGACGCTATCAGCGCTGTTAAATCGCACGCCACATCCGCGATCCTCATTGCAGTGGCCTAGCAGCACACCCCCACTCTCCCACAATATCAGTGGGTTGCGAATGACTAAAAAGCGCTGTTCCTGTAATCCTGTCTGGAAAGCTTCTAATCGCAACAAAGCATCAAGTGGCAGCGTTTAGTCTCTGTAACAGCTACTCTAAGCTCAAAACAAATGTGTAGGATACTGCTTTGAATAATACAATATTCTGAGATTTAACCAATTTCCTTTCTGTCGTTTCTAATAAAGCAAACCCTTCAATTTATGGCAGCTTCTAACGAATACCGGCAGTCTTACACTGTGCGCAACATATTGCTGACCATGAACACCTTTGTGAGCCGCGCTCGCATGAAAGGCGTCTACATACATGCATCTAAATCGTTGTCGCACAGGTGCTGGTCGCGACTATGAACGAGGCAATATAATGGTAGATCGTTTGATCGAAAACGCCGTCAGCATCCTGCTCGTCGTCATTTTTCGTGTGGGACCGGAACTGAGCTCGGGCCGAGTTACACCGGGAGTCATTTTGAACGCAGTTCTAGTTCCTCTCAAAAGCGCGCTACAACGGAAGTAGCGTTGTATCCGACGCGTATTAAGCGGAGTTGGTTTGTATTGGCGTAAAGGTAGGCTGGCCGGAGTCGGAGAAAATCTACGTTATATCAGCGTCTTAGCAGCGTCTTATCCGGAAGCGTTATAACGGGAGGGGACTGTATTTTCTTTATAAAACACTATTATATTATCCCACTTAGAGTACCTGATTTGAGACCTACCGAGTCAGCCGATCCACACTTGAACTTCGACGACACCGTACGGAGATGCTTTTTAATTGACTGATCAAAGGAGACGAAAAATGGGATTTGCACGATAATCCAAAGCGCAAAAAGCACTGGCTGTCTCTAAACGAATCTTCAAGAAGTACTGCGAAACGGACTTTGCATCCAATAAAAAGGCACTCTTCTCGTTTGGCGGAATATTCGTAGAATCCTTTTAAAGTGGTTAAACCTCGACAAACTGTCGACGCAAATCTTCGCTGTCAACAAATGGTTCGAGCGAACCAAGCTTTAGTGAAGAAGTATCCGGCGATCGTCAACAGAAAAGACGTCATTCTGCAACACAACAATACAAGACCGCGCTATGCAACTGGAAAAAAATTAATGAAACACTGGGAAAATTAATGAATCAGGATGGGAGGTTCCGCCTCATCTACCGTACTCGCCCCATTGTGCACCTTCGGATTACCGCTTACTCCGATACCCTGAGAATTTCCTTAGTGGCAAAAATTTTGGAAATTTTGAGGATGTTCAAAATGTTTTATCTCGAATTTTACTCAGAAACCGCAAAATTTTTGTCCTTTCGGAAATGGTAAAAAATTGAACAATTGCTCACTAGATAGCGAAAGATTATTGGTAATAACGGTGGTTACATTGTTGGTTGAAAACAAGGTTTTGATAAAAACTTGTTCAGTTGAAGTCAACGTCGAAAAAACGACATCACTAATATGGTGGCATAATGTTTATAGGATACTATTGCTTTATACCAAATTTCATATTTATTATTACATTTATGAATTTATTTTAGCTTTTATTTTATATTATTTATGCAATATTTTGTATTATTGCTTTTTATATTTTTATTGTTTTTCATTACTATATTTAAAAATGCTCTGTTTCAAAGCTTTCGATTCAGAACGGCATCGTCGACGTCGTCCTACAGCGTGGCATTGCCGGCCACGATATCTCGACGCGACCTGCGAGGCCTATTTCGAGACGAGCTGCGCCCCGGTGTTCCACTCTCCGACGTCGTCGCACGGAAGTCGTTAGCGACGTTGTCATCACGAAGCACGACGTCACCTAGGACGCTGAAGGCCGCCGCCGCCGCCGTCTCGTTGACGAACATTCAACGCAATCACCGCAGCATATTTCATTCGGCCGAACAGCTGGCTGGGACGTCGTAGATCGCCGTTTTCCCTTCGTTGAACCACCCCCCCCCTCCCTTCCCACCGGCACGCAAGTAGAATTAAGACTGTGATCAACGGGCAGCGAGAAGCGAGCGCTCGGTGGTCTCTCGGTTACCCGGTGCGCTTCGAGAATAGGCCATGGTCGGCGAGTAGTATTGGAGGCAAGTAGTACACAAAGTGCCCTTGAAGGTGATCTGAAAAGGTCTTCGACTTCTGTGCCCAACGTCAGCTTCAATATACACGGAAATCCTTGGTTACCGTATCTCAATCGTGCCTTGAAAGTGGAAACCTGCATGAGATCAAAGCGATTCACATAAATAAGTGACGGCCGGTCTATTCCATAATATTGCCAACAGAATTAACTCTATCCGCCCCTCTCGGCCACTATCAGCGTACGGTACCAAGCCTCAGACGGCAAGTCGCATTTAGCTGTCCTTAGGTGTGTACTTCAGTTCTACGCCGTAATTTCAAAAAAAAAATTTTTTTCCAAAAAATGCTCCAATGATTCAGGAGTTGTAGATTCTGAGGGAAAAAACAAGCAATCGTTGTCAAAAAAGAGCAACCTCTTCGATGACATGATTCCATAGTCAACCTAACGACAGACTGACTACTTTCAACTTCAGCCACCCAATTCCATAACTGATTTCCTTTTCGAAACCAGAAGAAATCAAAAAAGAAAAAAGAAATTTTTATCCATTACCTCACGTGTTGCTTCAGTTTTTGATGCTGGTTACTACACCGTACTACACAAGGTTACTACACCGTAGGAACGGCACAGTCAACTTAAGAAGGGGAATGAAGCATAGCGCTCAAAAAAAGAATCGTAGGATAGAAAAGCTTCAAAATCCGGAAAATTAACTCACCTTCGAGAATCCTCCGGCTCATGTCGCTAATGTGACCATCAGGGTGTGGGAGAAAGTGTCAGAGCACCGAATGCCAGTCGACCAGATCACGAACCGAACACTCACCGATCTGGTGGCGAGGCAGTTCGTTGCGACCAGTCCAAGGGTACATGGACATGCTACCTGAGCTATCGATCAGCCGGAATGGCAAGGATCAAACGTCAGCGGCAATGCGGTTGGACAAGTGAAGGAACTCCGGGTTGCGGGTCTTCGAAAATTAGGTGGGCCAACCACCTATTTCGCAGACACTTTTTAGACGAGAGCAGTCACCGACTGAACTCCGCCGGATGTCAAGAAAACACCAGAGGCTGGATTCATGACTGACTCTACCAAGGGTCACGTGGGTAGGCGGTGCAAATTGATGCATTACCTCGAACTCACAAAAGCGTGGAAGTGGTTGAACGGTAGGGCAAAAATACATACTATTCATAGCGTATTATGAACGCAAACCTGCCCTCTGCCAACTATCCTCTTGGTAAACATATCCATTACCATTAACCCATTACTGTACCAATCGTGAATCCGGGCCAAGGACGCTCCGCAACGTGCCGACCGGATTTCTTCATGAAAGCCTTACATGGGCGATATGACGCTCTCCGTGTCCCTCGAGAGAGGAGCATCCATTGAAGCACTCTGGCACGCTACAGAGACGACCGACCGCTCGAGCAACGGAAGGATGATACAGGTGTAATGCAGGTGAGTTTAGATGTACGGTTTTCTGGAGCCCCTTTATTTCCTGGGGTGAATGCAGCTATGTGAACATACTGATTGGCTGGCGTGATTACTGCCTGTACCCTGACTCGTTCCCGCACCACCGGTACCCACCTTAGCGACATGACCAATCTTTCCAACTAGATTCAGCATGTCGTGGGGTTATACGCACCGCAACCACGTGTCACTGTCGTATCGTGTGACCCGCTAAAAACATGAAAAAATTGAAAGCAGCTATAGTGTCGCGCTCGGTCCAAGTATAAATTGAGCAAAAGTCGCTCTTCCGCAGGTCATCGCACCGCGCCGCGTCCATTTACTCTACGATTCGCCGAGCGCAGTACCGCAAAAGTCCTACAAATGAGGTGCATTACAGTGGCGAAGTATGAGGCGGGATTCATAGTTTTCTGAAAGCTGTGAATATCGACCATCTGAGCCGCCAAATCGATGTGGGTGGATTCCTTAGGAAAGGAAACTGAGTTTTGCAGCATATCGGGATGCTATGATGAACCTGGCGGGTTTGGCGAGATACCGCAAGGAGATTACTGAAAGCAGTACTGCGTACTTTTATTTCAGACGCTGTCTAGAGGGACCGCGAATCTATCCTAGTCCGGGGGGGGCACATAAATAAAAAGTACTATATGTAACGAATCCATTTGAGACTTACCGAGCGGCTCCTACAGAACAACATCTAAACCTAAACAAGAAAAGTCGCAAAGAAAAAAACGAAAAAACACATTTGTTGCGGTTGTAAGCAGGCAAAGTTGTGTGCCCTCCTTACCATGTTATAACATGTCAGCCGGCGGTCAGCACGCGACATGCCTCCATTCCGTCGCTCTTTGCCCGACGAGACGGTTGTAAGCCGGGGCGATTTTTTATTTTTATGTTTCTTTGTTCGCTTTTTAGTCCCTTTTAGGTTCCATTTCGTCCTCTAGGAGCCGCTCGGTAAGTTTCAATTTATTTTGTTACCTATTTATTAGTTATATGGCCCCCCCCGGACTAGGATAGATCCTACCTGGATCCTAGTTCCTAGTAATACCCAACAGCCGAGACGGTTTGAAATGGACCACGCCTTCAGCGGAGCGGCACCGCGGCGCCTGTCACTGCGGCAGAGTGCCGCCGAGACTTGCGATTGCACTCGCGGCACTTCGCGGCATGCGGCATCGCGACGACCCGTCCGCAGCGCAGCTCTGACCATTGTGTGAGCGCTGCTCTCACCGCGATAGGAGTGAGATCGCGGTGCGGATCCGCAAGACTCTGTTTCCCGCCTACTTAATGCCGCGTCTCTCGGCTTCTGAAGTACGAATTCTGCCTAAACCAAGGTATGCTTTAAGGCGCTTGTAACGTGTACCACTACTCGTATCGCATCTCTTCCCTGGCTTTCCCTCCTCCACGTCTAAATGGGCAAACGGCGACATTGGCAACTGATCTCTTTCAGGGATGTTCACGGGTACTCGGAGAGGCCACCGAATTGGGTTTAACTGGTGATATCCAGATAGTTGTATTTCTGTCGAATTTTTACGCTTTGAATCGACATATGATATTTTTCTATACAACCTGTGCTTTATCCATCCCAGAGAAGTCTGGTACCAATGTCATTTCTGTCTTTACCTTGTTTTATTCGCACTTCTACCTTTAATTTTATTGCCGTTGTACAGCCATCAATTTTAATTGCTGTGCTGTTTGTTTTAAATTTCAGGACCACAATACTTCTTAATTACAACATTTCTGTTCTTAGCATCAGTTGTAAAGGTTTAAGTTTAGTAGTCGTCTGCTTTTTAGTTCAACAGGTGTACAACACAACGCCAGCAATCTTCAGGAGTTTGGGTGCAAAAAATCAAAAGTGATCTACCGTAAATCTACCGTAGTCAATTTTTCAATTTCTACAAAGAAAAACACATTTAAAATATATTTTTGATGCAAAGAAAGGCAACACAAACACGTGAACGAAAACTCGCTAACAATCGAAATAGAGGAGCCCATCAAGTCGAGGTGTCTTTAAATAGCACACACTGAGCCTTTTAGTTTAAAGAGCCCAGTGTGAATTGCACCCGCTTTGGTCACCATCACTGCCTCTACAGAGTCCCAGAACAATCGAAGACGGCGAAGCGTCCATAGAATAGAAATAACAATGCTGAAGTTCGCTATTCATAAACGAGTAGCTCCATGACTGACTGTAGGTCACATAATTGCCCTTCAAGTGCTGGGAAGTTTTCAATGAAATACCGTTCTAACACGAATTGGGCACTTTTCAAGTCATACTGGACACTTTTCGAATGAAATTGGACACTTCTCTTATGTCGAATTGGACACGCTTCTAAGCACGCTTGACGCTTTTGAAATCAAAGTCAACCTCTTCTGAATCAAAGCTAGCGTCTTCCAGATTTAGCTAGAGACTCCGAAACGGTTAAAATAACTTCTTGTTCAAGGAAAATTTAGTATAAATTTCTTGAGATTGTTTAAATTCAAAAGCTCAAATATGCTAAGACACTGTCTGAAATTTTATAAAAATGTTACTTTATAAGCAACAACTCAGAATTCAATTTTGTTTTAAAGCGGAAGAAAAGAACAATTGTATAGTTTTTTCATTTAAAAATCGCAAACCCGACTAGATCGTCGCGATTTTTATTTGATTGACCAGCCGTCCGTGCGGCCTCTCGGCCGCACCGACGGCTTTTTGACGGCTTCCCGTGGCAATAACTTCTCATCATCAATTGTAGCTGACACCTTTGTCATGGTTTCTTCAGGAAGAACATCTTAACTACGTCGATTAGGGCAAGTTAGAAAAAAAGCGAAAAAATGGACGAGATCCACAAAAACGCTTATTTTCCCAATATCGATTGATGGCAATCGACAGTTCAAAAACGAACTTCAGATTCGTGTTCGGCGACCTCGATTACCCGCAGGGCTAAAGTTTTGTGCCGCTTGAACGTCATCCTCAAAAAAATCGATGATATCGATCGATATCGATTGCCTCCAAAAGCCCTCCCGTCGATGGTCATCTAAATGCCTAGGTGTCGTGACGTTCGCCACGCTCCATCACGGCTCTTCAAGGGCACACACGCTGGGAGGCGCACTGGTCCCGCCGCGCAGGGCATACGGTCGCGCGCACGCGCCGCGACGCACTGTAAACGCCTTCCCGCGCGCACCCGGCAGTCTTCGGCTTCGTCGTCGCTCCGAGCGGTCGGTCCGCTCTCCGCTCCGGCACTCCATCGTCAGCGCAGTGTCCACACCATCAGGACTTCGACCCGACAGGCCGCGCAGGACTCCAGGACGACCAGGACAGGACGCGCAGAGACGACTACAGAGGTAACCGCAGAGACCCACCGAGCCACCGCCCTCGTGAGCGCAGGCTCCAGGGTAGGAGCGAGGAAGGATCTGCGGCTTGCGCTTGGGGCTGACCCGTAGGTAAGCTGGCGGGGCTCAGCCTTAACTCGTAGGCATTGTTCTCCATACTGATGTGTATTGTCTGTATGTTGGGTTGATATGAAGTATGATGTCTGATGCGCACTGTCATGTGACTCGAGAGCGGGGGAAGGTTTATTCTGAGCGCAGTGGCAATACTGCAGAAGGTCGGCTGGTTCAATTGTATCACGCGAGTGATGTGAAGATGGGCGAGAGTCGTCGGGGGCCAGCGCAGGTGCAGACTGCGCAGGAGATCCTAAATAACATCCGCATTGGTTTGAGGTGTGCTAAGTCGGGGCAACAAGGGCCTCACCCTTGCGTGGCAGCTTAGGTAAGAGCTAGCGCGCATAGGTAAGACCTCGACACCGGTTGTGCCTCACACGTGGCCTCGGGTTGAGGACCGCAGGTTCCACCACCGATGCAGCGGACTCACGGGCACGACACCAGGCACGCTTGCCGACGTGTTCGGCACGTCAACGGCTCGCCATGCATAGTTGCCGACTCAGCGCCTCCATTCCAGTTGTGACGGAAACACACACACACACACGCACACACACACGCTTGCTCCTTTATATTAGGTTGGAAAAAAGTCTCTTCACAATTCGAAATTTTTTTTACCCTTCCCCTTGTAAACGCACTAGCCAATGTTGATTGCTGATTTCGTAATCCTATCACACTTGTCTACCGTTCGCACACGGACACAGGTTAAGACTCTTCTTATAATTCGTTATCCATCCAATCTTCCGAGCTCAATGCCAGATCTACTTCATGGCCATTTTCAGCACGGCATTCTTCATGAATTCATTAAAGAATCCACAGCACGTCAGGCAGCAGACCAAATTAACCATATATATGGCTTGGGATCTACTACTCATCGCGCCTGTTATGAGTGGTTCGGAAAGTCTTTAAAGGGAGATTATTCACTGAGGGCAAAGCATGGTCAGGAAGGCCAACTGGATTGGACGACAGTGAACTACACCATCTTCTTCGTACCGATAGTTGGCAGACGACACGTCAGCTGGCAGAGAAGCTCGAAGTGTCTCATAGGATAGTAGGAATCCATTTGAAGAATCTTGGCTTTCATGGAAATTTGGAGCTTGGATTCCACATGCCCTGTCAGACACTCAGAAAGGTCGACGGCTCTCCATCGCTGCTTCTCTTCTGTCCAGATAAGGAAGAAAATCGTTTCTTCCGCGGATTGTGACAGGCGAAGAGTCCTGGGTTCTGTGTGCCAACTTTCGAGGAAAAGGCAGTGGGTACAAAAGGGAAAGAGCCCTAAGTCTGATCTCAAGTCCAATATTCACGAAAGGAAGATTCTCTTGAGTGTTTGGTGGGATATCAGAGAAGTGATTTATCGGCAAACTCTCAGAAGTGGAGAGACACTTACTGCTGTCACATACTGCGGCCAACTCCACAAAGTCGTCGCAACTCTCTAAGAAAACAGGCCGGAGAAGTCGAAGGTGATGATCCTGCACGACGATGCAAAACCACATGTTGCAAGACTCACAAGAGAAACAATAAAGGAGATGGGCTGGCAGGTAATGCCACATCCACCGTATAGCCCTAACCTTGTTCGTGCCGACTACCATCTCTTCCATGCTCTCAAGCAAGAAATTGGAGAGAAATATTTTGGAACGGATGAAGACATCAAAAATTGGATTCAGCAATGGTTCGACTCCAGAACTGCAGTCTTTTAAGCGAGAGGAATTGGAAAATTACCCAGTCTTTGGAGAAGTGTAGTGGAACAAAATAGAGTTTATCTCAGTTGATTTGACTTTGTAGTTGTGAAGTAATAAATCTTTGAAAAAAAATGAAAAGACTTTTTTCCAACCTAATATATAGTAGGATAGCGTAAACGTTGCTTACCTCTATCAGGGGTTTGAGGATATGGGATAGCAATTGTGTATTTCACAACTGCTCTTGTCGTACCGACCGTTTACATCTTTTACTCCACGCACCTATAACGAAGACTGCTCGAACATTCTTAACCGCCATGTGTTGTCGGCGGAGCAAAAAACCGCTGACACGAGCAGGTGTAGGCAGACAGGATGGCGCCTTTTGCATGTCAAGTCGTCCAATTTTGATGGATGCCATACGATTAGACCTTCAGCATTACCGCACGGCTCGCCAAAAAACCTGAAATTATGGAAATCGTGACAACGATTGGCGGAGTTCTTTTGCTGCAATATGGGAGGAGGTACTGAAATCTAGGGGTCTTCTAGATGGACCTTAGATGAGAACGCAAAAATCTTTTTGCAAATAAAGAAGTTTAAATGAAGGGTCTAAGACTAGCTTTGCCAGCGCCTTCACGTCTAATAAGAGCGGATGTAGTCCTGGATTTGTCTTGAAATCTTCAACCGTTCAGCTACAGAACGGATTTTAAACTTGTGACCGTTGGTCCCGTTGGGTTGTTTCAATCCATTAGGTTGCACGGAAAGTTTTTAAACTAATGTCGGAAAACATTGTATAGTTAATAGCTTTATTAGCGACCACTATCGTTCAACAAAATGTTCACCATTGTGATCTATCACATACTGCCATCTTTCCGATGGAGAGCGAATACCACGAGCGAAGAACTCCGGAGACTTGGACAGCAAGAAGTTGTTGACACCACTTTTGATTCCCCCCTCCCCTCCGATTTGCAGACTTTTTTCCAGCTAAGAAAACTGCAGCGACAGGAAAACGTGGTAGTCACTGGGTGCAAAATTAGGTGAGTACGGTGGATAAGGTGTCAGTTCAATGCCGAGTTCCTCCAATTTCTTCTGCTGTGTGTGGTCTGGCGTTATCAGTGAGAAGAAGAATTTTCCTCTTCTGTGATTGAGATTACGTAGGATTTCGCTCATTTTCTCCAGCCAAGCACAGAGCATGTCGAGTCTACCATGGAACCGGTAGGAACCAATTTCCAGAATACTGGGGCATTGATGCCCGCCAGAAGGAAAACAACTCCTTTTTGTCGTGTTCAAGACGTTTTGACTGTGGTTGGGGCAACTCATCGAAGTCCATCCAGAGCTTGCGACGCACTAAATTGTTGTAGATGCAAAACTTTTCATCCATCGTGACGATCGAGTCGATCCAAGCAAATATGCCGTGACGGTTAAGGATATAAGTGCAGATATCAACACGTTAGCGTTTGTCCTGAGACGTCAAAGCATGTGATGCGACTCGAGGCAACATCGCGACTTTGCCAGAAGACCGAAGAACATCGTGTGTTGTGAACTTAGGAGTATTTGTAAGGTCTGAAAATTAGCTTACAGAAAAATCAGGTCGAGCCTCGCAATTGGCGAGTACGAGCTGTTTGTTCTGCGTATGTGGTCGACCTGTGTCCGGGAATCTTCGAGCAATTCGTCACCATTGTCACACTTGCGGTACCAATTGAAGCACATCGCTCGAAAAGGGCTTGCTCATTCATTGTCACCGGTAGAAAACGATGGGCCTCATTCGCGGATCGGTCGGAGCGGTATTGTAGGAGGATAGCTGGTCGGTAGAGCATCTTCTTGTCGTACATTGCGAAGGCACCACTGGGAACAGGAGACGAGATGTCGCACATGCTGCTAAGAGTGCCGTATACAGGACATGAAACACACATCTCCTAAGTCCGGCTCGCTCACAACTTCAGCTGGCAAGGATATGTTGTCTTGAATCTTACCATGCAATTAGTCTAAAAACTTTCCGGAGAACCTAATAACATCATTGAGCTTGTAAGCAGGTGCAATTCCAGAAACAAAATTCATCACAGAAGTTTTGTCTAGATGTATTGGTAAACAACCCTTACCACTAGCACAGCCAATCGTGTTCAGTAGACTTTTGTCTCAAAATTTAATGGAGTCACTATTGCGCTCGAAAAATGCGTCTGCGCCAACTAAGAAATCACTGATGAACAACAGGAAGTAGGCGTTCAAGCTCAGTAGAACTGTGGGAGTCACTGTCAGGGAAAGTCATGCCCGTGAAGGAATTCGAACACACACACACATCAGGGGCCCTATTCATCAAGCGCTTACCGCCCCAAACGGTGAAAATACCGCCAAATACCGATGCTGATGAACAGGGAGTTTAGCGTATTTTCACCGTTAGAGGGCGGTAAGCAGTTGATGAATCTGGCACCAGACCACACCCTGGATTCCCAAGGCTTCGCGAAAAAATTATGGCCTCATCGAACTCGCCGACAGATGTGTACCCAGACGCGGCCTCCATACATCGCCGTCAAGAAAATGATGATATCGATATTGTGCAACATTGATACCACACGATAAAGCTCATTTAGCTGAGCAGCAGTCTATGTTTGCCAGAACGGCAACCTGGCGCAAAACGTCGAGCGTTGGCGACTGCAACTCTAAAAAGGCAGCCACATGGCAGAGAGTTAAAGTAGAAAACACAAGAAAAGATAAAGAACAAAAACACCTATATGATAAACATGGATTTGGCAAACGTGCAAAACAAACGCTGTCTGCGGGATCCAAACCCTCAACTCCTCCCTCATGAGCCCGACCGTTTCCCTACTACGCCACCTGTGCACTGCGCTGAGACGCGATACGAGCCCACATCCCGCGCGCGCCTATCAGTTGTGGAGCAGTGAATCAGCAGGACTTCCGTTGTCCCTAACTCTGCGCAGAGTTGTATTGGGGTCGAGATACCTGCAGTTTGTTACTTCCCAGGAAGAGGCAGTTCTGCCGATGTACAACATTTGCGCCGTTCCGACCTACCGTTGAGATAGTATCCTGGTTAGTTGAAAGGTAGCGAGCTCGTTTTGAATGCATAGAAAGCGTTCTGCTGGACGCATTTCTATGCCGTTAGCTCGCCGCTTGTGACTGTAGTAGTCGACTAAAGTTGGAAAAACGCCGAAACCCACATGATTGCACCGCTATTTGGTTGTCCGGGAAGTTCTCAGCGTTTTGTGTTTCTATTTTTCATTCGTCTATTATTAAGTAAGTAGTTCGTCTTTCTGTACAGAATTTTTCGCTCTACTCCACTAAATAATTTATGGTTCAACGCTTTTTTATATTTCTGTTCTTAAAGTATGTCGAAGAAGCAGTTCCGAACGATGCTTCATTTTGACTTCAAATTGGAACAATCCGCAGCCGAGACAGCTCGACAAATTAATCAAGTGTAGGGGTCTGACAGTGTTGGTGAAAGCACTGCGCGCCAGTGGTTCAGTAAAAGTCGGACCAGAGATTTCAGCCTCGAAGAGGACCACCCGTAGCGGTCGACCTAGAGCCATCCTGGACGACGAGTTGAGGGAATGGGTGGAAGCTGAACCATCCCAAACAGTTAGCGGGATCGTGGAAGAGCTAGACGTTACTGAAACTGCTGTTGCGGATGCTTTGAAACGCTTTGGGAAAGTGAAAAAGCTCGAAAAGTGGGTGCCCCGCGAGTTGAGTGAGCGGCAAAAATTGTCACGTTTGGAGATTTCTTCTTTTCCACTTTCACTGACAAAACTGACCCGTTTTTGGATAGAATCATAACTTGTAATGAAAAGTGGATTCTGTATGACAACAGGAAATGTTCCGGACAGTGGTTGGACCCCGACGAACCCCCTAGGCATTTTCCAAAGGCCAAAAAAGGTAATGGTCACTGTGAGGTAGTCGGCGGCTGGTGTAATCCATTACAACTTGTTGGCAGCAGGCCAAACGATCACAGCAGAGTCCTACTGTGAGGGAATCCACGAACTGCACCGAAAACTGCGTCAACTTCAGCCAGCATTGTTCATCAGAAGAGACCCGATTCTTTTGCACGATAACGCCCGCCCACACGTTTCGCAAATCACTACTCGAAAGTTGGACGAAGCAAGGGTTGAAGTTCTGCGCCAACCATCATATTCTTCAGACCTTTCACCAACTGACTACCACCTTTTTGAGCATTTTCAGAACCTTTTCGCTGGTAAAACCTTCACCAATCAGTACCAAGCCAAAGCAGCCTTCGTAGAATTTGTCGAATCTCGACCACCTAATTTTTTCGCTGATGGAACAAGTCGACAAGTTTCCCATTGGCAAAAGTGTGCTGATTCGAACGGTGCTTATTTTGACTAAATCCGATAAGATTCGAGAAAGTTATGGTTATTCAAAGCGAAGCACTCAAAACGCTGAAAACTTTTCGGACAACCTAATATTATTTCGCCTCTTCATAAGCTACAACGCCGTACTCTAGCAGCCTGCTGAACCTTTTTACTGTTTATAAAATTTGCTTTGAGAAGTTGGAATAGGGACGGTTCGAACTGGACAATGTTATTAATCCTCCAATACGCTGGCGACACCTATATGCATTGTCTGTTTAACCTCACAATCAGTAGAAGCGTTGAAATCACTAACAGGAAACGCCGGGCTTGGAAAGTATTTCGTGAGAACACACACACACCTTGGTCTACTACCTCAAGTCCTTGGGTTTTACAAAGCAAATGTTTACGCACGGGACCCGTCCAGCACTGTCGCCGACGCTTTCGACGACGCTGTCACAGAAGTATAACACATGCCTTAGAGCTGCGGATGCGAACGATCTACGTTCTGCGCGCTGTCACTCGTCTAGATTGCCGTAGATTACTGCTGGCAAGTTGGTATAGCTCGTATACCCGAATGATTTTGCAGGTCTGTGCGTTGCTGACAAAGTGTGGTATGACGGCAATTAGTTCCATAATGTAGTAGGCCTCATCCAATTTTCCGTCTTCAGTTTAGCTCACAAAGGCGAGGAGTTACTAGTGGCACCACCGGAATAAACGGACATCTACACCTACAGTAATACTATAAGGACTATGCTTCTGCCTAAAATTTTGTGAAAGAAATACTGGAACAAAAACAAAAATAAATAAAAAAGCAAAATATAAAATAAAACAAAACCATGTCCACTCCATTTTTCTCAGCTGACTCTTTACGTTTACTCGTCGTTTGTTTTCGTGTCAGCACCTCCTCTGTTCATTTATTTACGCAGCAGCGCCTCTGCATACTTACAGTGAGGGTACTAGGAGGAGGCTCTAGAAGTCCTTTGTTGCTGTTCAGTGTTCAGAACAAAGTTGTTGTGAACACACCCGCATGCAATATTCATCGCAGCGATTTTTCTACCCAACGCAGCTAGCGCAAGCCGTGCTTGATAGATTTCTAAGCTTCGAGTTCACAATGCTGCGCTTTGGAATCGATCAATGACATATAGTAAGACTTCACTAGGAGTCCAGTGCTCCTATGTCGCCAGTTATACTTTGGCTTAGATGCTTGCTTTCTCCCACAAAGCCATAAGCAATCGTGATGCCTCAATTCACTCAGTGGAACGATCAGATCCGAATCAGGGGTGCACACAAAGTTCTGTGCGTTAAATTACCTTAACGAAATTTTTCAACGGAAATTTTTCGTTAAATTTCCGGTAAATCGTTAAATTTCGTTAAAAAATACAAATAGCTGCAAACTGTTATCTCAAATGAAAAATCAAGGAAAACGTTATATGTTCCATCCAACTTCAATAGATTAACAACAAAAGTTCAAGGAATGGAGTGTAACACTACAATGTAACTTAAACAAGGCATTATCAACAAGCTGTGGACAGTAAAATAAACAAACTTTCAGTGAAAAATTATGCTCACGGTCTGAAATAAGATATGGGATTATCAGTCAAGAGGACGTTACTTAGTGGGCTGGTACCCGATCGACAAGGCATCTTAAAATGCAGGATCACCCCGAAGTTCCTCCCTTTTTTCTGGTTCTTTGCGAAACCGTTTTGTGTGACTGCTATACGAGTGTGTACAATCTCGATGAGGGAACCAGCCCGCTAAGGACTAATAAAAATGCAATTAAAAGCCTATCAGTAGAATGTTAACACCTTGAGGAACGTAGAATTTTCCCGTGCCCTGTCCGTGAGACCAATCGCTTTTTTTGAGTCGTCGGAACTCTGACTCGACATCATGTCACACGGTCCCACACTGCCGAAAGGGTGTGACACGGTCGTTGACGTGTTTTTCGTTCAGGAAAGTAGCTTTCCAAATTTGTGCTATTAGGACGCGAGCAGCGAGACGGAGGGGGTGTCGGCTTTTGCATGCACATCCTTTATCCCTTCACTAGCATTTTTCTCAAATCATTTAAAATACGTCCACCGACTGAAAACATTTTCTCCTTTACGGCTACTTTAGGTGGCGACAAAGAATTCTGGGATATGCAGCGCAAAGTGGGGATAAGCATATCTTAGAGGAGGTCAGCGGCTCGACGAAGAACTTTTCTAGCTCCACTGCATTATTTCCAAAAATTCTAATGCGACATAGAAGGCATGAGAATAGCAAAAAAACATTAAAATATTCTTGCTGATTTCAATAGATTTCCAGGAATAGTCCTAATTGGGAGGATGAGGTCTGCAATATTAGCGAAGACTAAAGGGGAAGTGATAAACTTACTGAGGAAAAAGGTTCGTTAAAAATTTCGTTAAACTCCTGAAAAGTTCCGTTAAGTCGTTAAGCCGAATTTTAACAAAAAATGCCGTTAATTCGTTAAATTCGTTAAATCGTTAACCGTTAAATGTGCACCCCTGATCCAAATGCCCCAGCTGAGTGTTTAAGGTCGCTAAGTCAGCATGGCGACAACCTATGTAGTGCCGGAGCTTTGCAGAAAACAACAAGCATGAGCTCTGAAAAGCGTTGAAAAAATGGGAAAGAGGACCAGGAAGCTATGAACTGTATGGCTACTAATATACACTTTTGGTTTTATGCTCTAAACAAAGATCTGGAGCTTCTATCATAGAAAAGCCCAATTCGGTAGTTTCATGGCGGAAGCTGGTGCTGTAGGTAGAAGCTTCGAAGCTTAGGTAGAAGCCATACTATAAATATTAAACTAAGGGCTACCACACAAGCTTGGTCTCATATTTCTGAGATATCTAAGGTTCTGAAGTATACCTGATAGAGCGCCTATGACACCTATACATAGTTGGAATGAGTAAAGTGGGATGTGCACCACTATTCCCTATCACAATGGTTTGAGCAAGGGGTAGCACATTGGCAGAAAGCACCGACTACCGTGCGCACTACGATTCAAGGTTCTTGACTCAGGTTGCTTGCCCTAGCCAATCAAACAATCTACCCTTCCGTAGTCAGTGAATGGATACCAGACTCACAAAGGATGAAACACGCACTTGAACATCCATTCGCCTCCAGAATTCATTGCATGGGCGAGAAATGTATTTAAATTGTCTCCTCGACGTAATACGTATAGAAATAGAACGCATGGTGCATTCCGCAAATGGGTTGTCTAACGTCGTTCTTAGACTTAAGCGGTTTGTAACACAAAGGCTTAGAACGTAGGTAAGATTTGCAGGTAAGGTAGGATTGGTAGATACGATGTTTCGGCGTCAAGTCATGAAGAATTAAAGTGACGCTCTTCCTAGCCTTATCAAAACTACCTCATTAAAAAATCCGTTTTCTACCTTGCCTGCTTCTACTGAAGAATTAATTACGAGAATTTAGCCCTGAAAGGTTCAATGTTCTCTGAAGCAAAAAAGGACCCACTGGGCTCCTCTGGCACCGAGCAGGACAAAAAAAGACTTTCTGATTCGCTTTCAAACATCTCAATGATCAATAGGGCGGCAGGTATGTATTGCAGGTAATGCGGTTCATGTCGTGAATGTGGGCAGTATTGGGAGGTGAGAGCGCGGAGGCCAATCACAACCAATAAAGACACCGATCGAACAGTTGATAGCCAAATAGGTGCCGAACGTCGTACACGTTCTCTCTGACCGGTACGCTCACTCGATGTGGCAGATTGGATGGCGAGTTACCAGTTCGAAACACTGCTCATATTCGCGACATATGCGGTAATGCTCTAATATGTAGGGGTTAGAAACAAGAGAGGTAAACGAGGAGCTAAGGCGGTGCGAAAGTAAGGCTCCTTGGGATAAGTTGAGACTAACTTAAAATGTAACCAACTTAAAATGGTTTAGTTACCCAAGTTTGAGATTATAATCCAACAACATGGCCAAGTCAAAGAACCACACCAATCATAGTCGGAACAGAAAGGCTCGCCGAAATGGTACCAAGAAGCCGAAGAAGCAGAGATTCATGTAAAATGTATTCGTTTTCGTCTTCAGTGAGGAGACATCGAAGAAAATGAGTGCGACCTTACAGCTGGAACGAACGGACCAGCGAAGCATGGTAATGTTAGCTTTCTTCTTATGCAGCCGTAAAGCGATGTTCAGTCGTCATCCGATCGACGAATGATCGCAGAATGACTGTGATTTGGTGTTTTTCGTTCGGAATACGAGAACATATTGAAAGCAGGTAACATCTGTAGGTAATAGTCTGGCTCGAAAAATCAGCGACAAGGTTTCATGGGCTCCAGTGGGCGAGAAGCCCAAAAATTCTGCATTTAAATCCCCCTTCCCTTCTTCAACTTCCAATGGTCGTCTGGGCCTCGCCGTGGTCTCACAGTCGTTGCTCTTCCACCTTCAAACTAGACGCGATCGTGCTTAGCTCTCATTAACAAGTCCCACTTGTGGGAGGGCATCAAAGGTGATGAAGAAGCTATCGGCCGTCTCCGCTACTGCGAGTCTTCGGAATACATTCATAAATCACAGTGCCTACATGGCGCTCTTCTTTTCATGGCATCCGTTCTTCACACACTGGTCGCCGTTCCTCATCACTCGCGGCTTACATGAACATATTCATTTTGTCGTTTTTTCGATTTTTCCTGACGAACGGTTTAATTATCCACACATAGTCGACCATATTTTATGTGATGCTGTAATTATTCACGAGGTGATATACCGTAGACGGGTGAGTGGTAGCGCAGAAAGAGAAGACGCCGACTGTCGCGTGCACTCCGATTCTAGAAGGTTCCTGGTGCGGATTTCCCGCCCACGCCTACCATTCCTTCCATCCCTCCTGGTTGATAGTTTGTTTTATTCTTATTGAGAAAATAACTAGAAATTTATGCTATGGACGAAAATACATACACAGGCAGACAGAGCAGGCTCAAGTCAAAGATCTCCTGGTGGAGGTCTTTGACTTGAGCCTGCTTTGTCTGTCTGTATATGTATTTTCGCCTACTGTGGTGGAGGGCAGTGAGTAGGTGACGACGTGTGGGTCTGACACTTGGCCTCAATCTGCCAGTCCGTCACGCTTACCAGGAAACTATTTCATCGATAGGTCGGGACGGCCCAAATGTTGTATATGGGCAGAATCGCCTCTCTCTGGGAAACAACAAAATGCAAACGTCTCAACCCCAATACAACTCTGCGCAGAGTTAGGGGCGACGGAAATTGGGCCCTTGGCGGTGTTAGTGCTATGTCTGCAGGCGGAGGCCGGGCTCAGGTTGGCTGGAAGCAACGATGTCGAGCGAGCGGCGGTGGCGCAGTAGGTAGAGGGGCGACGTAATCCCCATGATCGCTGTTTCCAGCCAACTTGAGCCCGGCCTTCGCGCGCAGGCAGAGGGTTAACGCTGCCAACGGCCCAGCTCCCCTCGTCCCTAACTCTGCACAGAGCTGTATTGGGGTCGAGATATTTGCATCTCGTTGCTTCCCAGAGAGATGCGATTCTACCCATATACAACACTTGGGCCGTTCCGACCTGCCGTTGAGATAGTTTCCTGGTTAGACCATTCCTGTTTGTTCATGAACGAAGGTGCAGCATGGCACTAGACATATATGGGAAGTATTAGGTTGTCCGGAAAGTTCTACGCGTTTTGAGCGCTTCAGTTTAAACTACCAGAACTTTCTCAAATCCTATCGGATTTAAGCACCGTTCGAATCAGCACACCTTTGCCAACGGCCAGCCAGTCGAACTATTCCATCCGCGAAAAAAGTAGGCGGTCGAGATTCACGAAAATTCACGAAAGCTGCCCTGGTCTGCTCCTGGTTGGTGAAGGTTTTACCAGCGAGAAGTTCTGAAAGTATATGAAAAGCTGGTAGTCGGTTGGTGAGAGTTTTGGAGAATGTGGCGGGTGAGGCAGAACTTCAGCCCTTAATTCGTTCGATTTTCGAATAGCCATTTGTGAAACGTGTGACCGGGCGTCATCTTGCAGAAGAATCGGTCCTCGTCTGTTGCTGGCTGAAGTTGAGGCAATTTTCAATGCATTTCGTCGATTTAGTAGGATCGTTTGGCCCGGTGCCAAGAAGTTGTAATGGATCACACCACACAGTGGCCATTACCTTTTCTGGTGAAGGTTCGCCTTTGGAAAACTCCTAGGGGGTTCGTCGGTGTCCAACCATTGTTCGGAACATTTCCGGTTATAATACAGAATCCACATTTCACCAGGGGATAATTCGATGCAAAAACGGGTCAGTTTTGTTGTGTAAAAGTAGAGAAGAACAAACCCTGAAACGCGACAATTTTCGCCGCTCACTCAACCCGTGGGGCACCCACTTTTCAAGCTTTTTTCCCTTTCCAAAGCGCTTCAAAGCATCCGCAACAGCAGTTCTACTGACGTTTAGCTCTTCGGCGATCCCGCAAACTGTTTGGGATGGTTCAGCTTCCATCAACTTCAACTCGTCGTCCAGGATTGCTCTAGGTGACCGCTAGG
This sequence comes from Heligmosomoides polygyrus bakeri, assembly GCA_947359475.1. Lineage (NCBI taxonomy): Eukaryota > Metazoa > Nematoda > Chromadorea > Rhabditida > Heligmosomidae > Heligmosomoides > Heligmosomoides polygyrus. The sequence goes on from OX375868.1 coordinate 13,782,204, forward strand.
GGTCATTTCGAGGCTGAGATCTCCTGTCCGAAATTTACTGAACCACTGGCGCACAGTGCTTTTTCAAACACTATTAGGCCCCCGCACCTGATTGACTTGTCAAGCTGTCTCGGCTGGGGATTGTCTTTATTTGAGGTTAAAATAAAATATCTTCGGAATTGCTCCTTCGGCACACTATAATAAGCCCTTCAAGAACAGAAATATAAAACAACGCTGAATCATAAACTATTTGGTCAGATAGAGCGAAAATTCTGCACAGAAAGTAGCATTAATGCGCAGTGCAAGTTAAATTTTTACTTAATAATAGACACAGTGAAAAATAGCAACGCAAAATGCTGGCAACTTCCTAGACAACTTAGTATAAATCACGGACTTGTCCATCGCCTGAACGACCACCATGTTGGGGCAAATACGCCGTACAAATACATGGAAAACGCTGCACAATCAAAAAAGGATTAACTGAAGCCGTTATTTTCCTTCAATATTTAATTGAAGCCGTTATTTTTCTTCAATACCTTGAAAATTGGAAAGATGAGGCCTGATCCAGGATCTTCAGATTTGCTCTGCAGCATAAGGGTATTTTCTCACCTCCGAACTAGAACGCATGGCGCATCCCTCAAAAAAGATTTACCAACGAAGTCTTTTATCGCTCTAATTCCTCACATTTCTCTGACTGAACAGCGAATACAAAATCGCATTTAGTACACAGTTAATATCCGTCTGCGGTTGGCTACAATACTGGCACGACTGCTACAATTAAGTTTTGTACACAGCTTTGTCAGTCTACTCTTTGAGAACAATTCAAGTCCAATCGAACTATGAATTTTTTAGAAAAAGACATTGTTCATGAGACAGATTAATTTCGCCTTAGAGCTCTCAGTTTTCTCCTAGAAAATGAAAAATATAATTTTCCTAATCGCCCAGTGTTCGTAAAGTATAAGAAGGCGAGAAAAGTGACTCGCTCCTAGGTGAGTTCAGGGAACGGATATGGTCAAATAACTGAATAAATCATAACATTGCGTGTCGGACATTTCAGATAAATGCTTGACCAGGAATAGTTGGAAGATCCGTCATAGTTTATCCAAAAAATATAGAGTTTTTGAGCTGAAAGTCTTAGTAGTAGTAGTAGTAGTAGTAGTAGTAGTAGTAGTAGTAGTAGTAGTAGTAGTAGTAGTAGTAGTAGTAGTAGTAGTAGTAGTAGTGGTAGCGGCCTGGTAAGTCATTACAGTATAAAGTGCTCTGCGAATACCTCCTTTACACAAATTCGCTAAGAAACTCATTTCGTATATATGCAATGAATGGTGAGAACTAGGACAACAAGTTCATGGAAGTAGCGCAGTCGGAGAAGGCGTCGGTTTCGCATCTGTACTCGAATTGAATTGAAAGGTTCGGTTCCGTCAGGGAAAACGAAGACTTCCACCCCACAGGAGTCAATCGGCTGGTTCCAGGGTCGACCAGAAAGGACAGAACACAGTGATTTGCCTTTTCGCTCGCCACGTATGCCACATTGTATAGTTCAAACACTATGTAGCTTCTCTGGGCTTCTCCTATTGTTAATTTTAGTTTTTTCAACAACTTTGTGTTAAATTTCATTTCTGGCTACCTGTCTCCGTTCCATGCTACCGCGACTTTCTCGAGATTTTAGAATGATTAGTGGGACAAAAGGATAAAAGGATAAAGGACGGCGTTATTCAATCCTCTTTGGGATGCGCCACGCATTCTACTTCTACGGGATGTCGTGGAGGCGTGTTCAATGCATATTTGGCCATAAAATGACTTGCGGTGGCCAGCCGGTGTACAAGTCAGTGCTTTCTCCTTCCCAGACAAGTCTGTTACCAATTCACCGACCCTGGAGGGATAGAAGTGTTGGTTGACCTGGGCGGGAAATCCGAACAAGGAACCTAGTATCGGGTGCAGGCGACAGCCTGCGCCTCCTCCAACTGCGCTACACGCGCTCGTTAGTGGGACATCTCATTGTCTTTTTCATTTATTTCTATTTCTTATGTTAGCTTCTTATATTATGCATTTGAGGTATTCTCATTATATGATATATGTGATATTTTTATACTGTGGGTTTGATTGCCCAAGTTTGAGGTAAAAAGTCAACGGCGACTCTTGTACTATTACTATATGTTGTGTGTCAAAGAAACGGACGTAAACTGAACCACTGATACTTGCTTACTTTAAACGACGGCATTAACCGATCGTTTTTGGATCTTTTTGGATCGTTTTGCACTCTACTGCACTCTACTTCTATGCGATGCCGTGGAGGCCACCTGAATGGGTATTTGACCTAGAGAGTAATCTAAGGTTCTCAGCCAATAGACAAGTCAGCGCCTTATCCTTTTAAGACAAGTTTGGTACCAATTCACCGGACTCGGAAAGATGGAAAGCTTAGTTGACCTGGGCATGAAATCCGAACCAGACACCTCGAATCAGTTTCACGGGACAGCCGGCGCCTCTACCGACTTCGCTTCCACGTTTCCCCTCTCTTATAATATCCTAAAATATTATTCAATCCTGTTTATTGTCGTCTTGTTCCAGCGACTGGTCAACGACGTCTTTGTTGAGTTGAGTTGCATGCCAAACTGGCACACTGGGCCCTCTTCGTTCGAGACGACGAGGGAATCTTAGCTGTCGTTCTTCTTCAGCGGACAAGTTCTGGCAACAGGCTGGCTGAGGTCTTAGTTCTTCAGTGAGATTTCAAAAAATCCTGCCAGCTATGGCTCTACGAGACAGTCGCCTTCCTCACCTGTTCTTCGATGTTATTCTTTACCGGGAAACGTCGATTTTTGGCCCTTGAAATAGCTTATTGTGCAGTTTTGCGGCTAAGTTGAGTGTTTAAGGGCTATTCAAACTCCGTATAGTTTTGGTACAGCTTCTATAGCAGCTCTAAAGAATACACTCCAAGTGCGAATGCTATCTTTTTTTTGGAATTTGTAGGAGAAGTGGTTACTAGGACCTGTCCTAGCCGAGAAAGCCTCAACGTCGTCTCTCCAGTGCCACACCATCGCCTCTCGCCGTGACTTTCCCGGTGAACATTTGCACATTATGAAAGAGTGACTGAAGCTTCCAGACAAATTTATAGAAGGAGAAAATCTATGACCCTCCTGACTAGGGACACTTCTATCACCTTTCATCTGTAGTTTCGTTTCGTTGATCATCGATGTGCTCGAGCGAGCGCCGGCATCGTCTCCATTCTTCCATGTCGCGTGCCACAGTGTTCCAATGGATCGTCCCCTAGTTTGACCCTAAGGAAACGAAGAACGAGTTATGGCTCGCTCATGGCTTTTGCCGAGATATCTGTCCAACCCAGTGGGGGGGGGGGCGTTCTGGTGCCATTGTGACTCCCCGCGGCCAGTCGAGAACAGCTTTCATCCAGGGGGCTATCGTCCAACGCATTACGTGGCCGGCCCACCTAATTTTCGACGACCTCGTGCATGCGACAGCGTATCTGGTCTTCGAGAGTCGACGAAGCTAGCAACTCTTGTGACCTCCTCCTTGAGTGAAATCCGGGCATAGTCGTCTTCATTCCTCACTGGTGGCGTCAATGAAGTCGAATAGGTGGGTACCAGGGGTGTGCGTAATTACGATTTACGATTTACGATTTCCAGGCAATTTTTTACGATTTACGATTTTTTACATTTTGGGTCGTAAATCGTAAATTTTCGTAAATGTGATCTTTGATCGACAACCATCTGGCGACCAAATTTATGTGGACTAGGTTATAAAGATGTGCCCACTCTAATGTCCCTCTCGTAGCCCATTCCCACATCCCTTTAGAGTTGATTTTTGATGATTTGATGTGTTACTGTGTTAGACAATACCGTCCTGTTCACAGGCTTCTCGACTCCGACTTTTCTCTTCGCTAACTAACTTTTCTACTTCTCTAACATTGTAAGGGCTGCCATTTAGAACCGGGCAGGTTCAAGAGGAGAAACAAGTGCAGTACAATAGCAAAAATAAGCTCATTTCTAGGAGGCTGGGGAGGCTGGGCTCCTCGTTTCCGGTCCAGAACTAGCAAGGCACATCGCATTCCTACTGCCGAAGGTTGTTCCATTTCAGCCCATAAAAGGACATTGGAAGCAGTTTCTTAGAGAAAGAGAGACGAGTATTCTAGCTCCACATCCTGTTTGGTAATAACGTCGAGTCACTCTGTTGGTAACAGATACATGCTAACCCTACCGAGTAGAATTGGCGGAAATCTATGATCGAACATCATTCGTCATTGGAAGCGGGGTCTAGAGAGTTGCTACACTCATGTGGAAACGACAAACTATTATACTAATGTCTCGGTATATGTCGCGAAGACGGGCAGCATTGTGAGACGGGAACGCCACATCCAATCACACCGTATTGAATGGACGTGTCATTCACAGAGGGCGTGTACAGTCGCTACCCTGATCGGCTGGCATATGTTCGGTCTGTACTCTGGTTATTATTGTGCTCCCACCCGCGAATGCTGCTCACTTTCGCGACATGTACCAATGATATGGAATCGGTTTGCATTATGCTTTATAGGGCTGAGCGAATTGGTATAAAAAGTGCGGTAAAATCGAGCGCGTAGCCTTCAAGAAAAGGTCGAACTGGTATTGACACTCTTGATCTTCATTTTCGGTGGCGAGATTGAGTTTATCGTATTCGCTATATCCAATCCGCTTACGATGCTGCAGGTTCTCGGAGAGGAGACGGAGCTGGCGAAGGGTAGCCCGAGCGAGCGCAGGGAGTTATTAAATAGTAGAGCAATATCATAAAGTTCTCGAAATTTCATAAGTGTAGGCTTGAGCAGGAAACCGGCATATTGGTTAGTGGTGAAACGATTTTGTAATTTTTCGTTTTGACAGCGAATTTTTCGTTGTTGTTTCTGCTAATTCCGACTAATACGCAAGCTAACAACTGATAGTAAGCCAGGAGTTTAATGAATATTCAAGCAATGCAAGCTTTTTGTTAGAATGCCATGCATAGCCTTAAGTATAGTTTTTGAATATACAGTTCCTTGACTTTCCTGAAACGTGTTTAGTTGGATTTGAAAGATGTTCTACTAGCAAGAAGCCCTAAAAAAGAAATAGTTTGGAAAGAAGACTGTTCAGCTTAAGCTGAAACAGTTAAATAAATATTGAATCACATCTGATTAGCATTAGCAGAAAAAGCTTCAAGAAATTTAGTTGTACTGTAGTTAGTTCAGGTGACTCTTACGATTTACGGTTTACGATTTACGATTTACGAAATTTCGAATTTCATTTACGCACACCCCTGGTGGGTGCAGAGCCGGACGTTCTTCGTCCCCTTCACGACTCCCTCGACGCTCTTGAAAGCTCCACAATCCGCACTCCTCCTGCTCAGCTCTGGCCCTACGTCGTTGCCGTCTGGACTTCGAGACCCAGATACACATAGCTGAAGCATTCGGAGATGCTCTTTCCGTTGAGCGAGAATGGGCCATCAGAAACTTTTGGAGGTGAAAGAATGCGCCCTCGTTTCTGCCGTTCGCTGAGGCTCCTATTCCCCTCCGCCGCCTTTGAATGGAAGAAGGTGAAGCAGTGTCACAAGGACGGAAGCAACATCTTGTTTTTCCAACACCGCGCAACACCTCAGACGCCTTCCCGAGATCACTATCGACTTGTTATCGCTTCGCATCGCATTTAGAAGACACCTATAATTCCTTCCTGGTTTTTTCATTGTTTCCTCGTGATTCATTCATTTCTGATCAGACTGCTCCTTTGCGCTAACATATCTTTTAATGTAATGGGTACTTGTCGGGTTCTTGCTCTTAGACCAACGATCGGTATCGAGAAGAGTGGGCGGAACTTAGGAAAATGCGTGGCGTCCGTATAGAGTATGTAACCGTGTTCACGACACCACATCTATTTTTTTTTGAAATGCGTGAACCTCTTATAGATTGATACTTCGACCCAACAGTCTGAAAGCATTCAGCTTCATCAAATTTGACACTTTTCACGCCAAATTGGACATCCTTGTGAACGAACGTGATGTTTCCGAAATTAAGTTGCACGTCTTCCAAATTAAAACAAGCCTCTTACAGCTTAAACTACATGCTCTCCAAGAAGAGCAAATTTTTAGAATAATTTTTTGATCAAAAAATTTAGCATGATTTCTTTGAATATTTTTTTAGTTCAGCTGTCCGAGTGACTGCAATATAATAAATTTTTTTCCGAAAAAAATAATGAATTAACTTTTGTTTTAAAGCACAGCAAGGCAGCAGTCACTTGGTGCAGACAAAAGAAAGACAGGATTGCGCCATACACTCAAAAGACTTGCAGCGATTTTCATTTGGTTGAAAATGTAAACGCTGCTTACATAAAATATCAAATTAAGGATATGTTTCACTTCCCATTTATGTTTTCTATCTAGTTTACAAGTGCACACTCCTAAGCAACCAAAATCCTTTATCTTCTTCTTCTTCTTCTTCTTCTTCTTCTTCTTCTTCTTCTTCTTCTTCTTCAGCGTTTGTCCTACTTCGTGGCGGGGTCCGCTATTCTGGTGTCATGACGCGACCTTTCCCGATCCAGCGCTAGATCAGGGTGGACACCAGCTACTTTCAAGTCCGTATGTAACGTATCAGCCCAGCGCTGCTTCGGGCGCCCTCTAGGCCGTTTTCCAGTCACTACGAAGTTAAGGCCTATCTTACGGACGCTGTCTTCCTTTCCACGCAGAACGTGGCCGTACCATCGTAAGCGAGCTTCGCGCATCTTGTCAGTTATCGGCGCGACACCGAACTTCTGCCGAATAGCATCGTTTCGGATGCGATCCATGCGCGTGACTCCTGCCGTCCAGCGCAGCATCTTCGTCTCCATGACGCTGAGGCGCGTTTCAACTTCCTTGGTCGCAGGCCAACACTCAGCACCGTACATCGCTACTGACCGTATGACTGCTCTGTAGATCTTCGTCTTAAAGCGCTCTGGTATCTTCTTGTCGCAGAGCACGCCAGTCAACGAGCGCCACTTGGACCAAGCTGCACTCACGCGTGAATTCCCTTCAATCATCAGTTTGCCGTCAGACGTGACTGCTGATCCCAGGTACTTAAAGGCCGAAGTGCGTGGGAGCTCGATGCCGTTAACCTTGATGGAGCTGGACTCGGTAACGTCCGTCGTTAAATACTCGGTCTTCTTCACGTTCAATCTGAGTCCAAACCGCTCCAAGCGATCACACCAAGCTTGCACCTCTCGCTCGAGTTCATCTTTATCGTCGCTAGCGAGTATCACGTCATCGGCATAAACAACGTCCAGGGAACGGGCTTTTGAAGATCTCGTGTGATGGCATCCATGACGACATCAAAGAGGAGTGGCAAGTGACAACCAAAATCCTTTATCAATCGGTCAAATATCGCAACATGTTGGACTAAGGCATACATATGTTTTAGCACTAAAAAGGTCTCTTTCTGCCCTTCAAAATAAGCTTTGATTTGTTATTTTATCTCAGAAATAACAATTTTATACAATTTTAAACAACTCGCTTATTTATTGGGTAAGCGAATTGAAGCTTCAAAGAAAGTCGTACCAAAATTTTCCTTGAACAAAAAATTATTATATCCGTAGAATCCTTTTTAATGTAGAAGGAACTAGTTTTGATTCAGATGTTGTTTGCTTTCAAAAGAGCGAGGCTTCTTTGAAATAGTATCTAATTTAACTTGAAAACTGTCTAATTTGACGAGAAAATTGTGTATGCTCAGGACTTGGTTCATGGTAGCCCAAAGAGTATGGTTTTAGCGCCCAGGCTGCCCGCCTCTTATGTATGTTTCCCCCATGGTCGGTGAATTGAAGCCAGACTTTACTGGGGAGGATGACACAGGTGTGCCAAAATTGGCCTTCGTATAAGTAGAATATGTGGCGCTTCCCTAAAGAGGCCGACTATCCCTTCCTCTACCGTTCTTTCCTTTATGTTAAGGGTAGAGGAATCTAGGGTCTACGTATAAAAGTGCAAGATTTAAGCGGAACTCCAGGAACTGCTTGGTGCCACGTATTTGTAGCACAGACATTCTAGAACATTTCTTATACGTGGCAAGTTGTTTCTGACGGTGTATGAATACTACGATTGCAGTGAAGAGAAAGCAGTGGCTTCCATCAGTCAACTTTCCCCAAGAAGAATCACCTTCGAAGCAACCAAAGGCATACATCCACCAGAGGAGGGTAATGCTGTGCTGTTGGTGGGACTTTCGAAGAATGCTCTATAATGAGCTCCTTGGCGACGGCACCGCTGTTCACGCGAGCATCTACGCTACACAGCAGCAGAAGCGGAGCGAGGCCATGTCGCGGAAGCGGCGAGGGCTTCTTCACGCCAATGCTTGCCCCCACGTTGCAAGGTCGTCTCGCCAGAAGTTGTAGGAGCTTAGGTGGGAGCTGCTGCCCCCCCCCACTCTACTTGCCAGATTTTGCGTCATCGGACTACCACCTCTTCTGACCTCTCAGGCAACTCCTGAGGGATAGGTGCTTCAACGACCGAACCGAACTGTAATATGAGGTGGCGCACTTCTTCGAGTCATACCCGACTTCATTCTGGAAGAAAGGAATTCTTAATCTTCCCATCAGACGGCAGAAGGTTATAAATGTAAATGGTAGTAACTTTGTAGATTGAAGTCGCTCACAAAAGAAGCAATAAAATTTTGAAAAAAATACGCTGTGGCGCAGACTTTTTCACTAACCTGGTATATAATTATTTATATGTGAAATTCACGCGAAACGTAAACAGTGAAGGGATAAGGATACTGCTGACTTTTACGGAATATCATGGAGTGAACCCATAGTCCATTTTTTGCGATACTCGTTCAACAGGCAAGTCAGCGTTGTGTTTTTTTCTAGACTAACCTAATTCGTTGACACCCACACCGAGGGTTAAAGTACTTGCCTAGCTTGGCATGATCCCCACTTCCAATCGAACTGGAATACATGCGAACTCTAGTTCCTTCTCCTACTGCGCTATGTAGCTTCATCTTGGGACCCAAAGGATTCATTTTTGCTTCAATTGAATATAGAACTGAAAAAGCGATCACCATTCTACTTCTTTTCGTACTAGGTATTTTCCTTACATAGTTTCACTCCCGGCTGTAGCCTTCCATACGTACTTTGCCTCTTATCTCCGTTCTGAATCTTTTCGGTTCCTAATGTCTATGCAAGCTCAATGGATCAGAGTGATGGTCCTTCCCTACTCATAGGAAGAAGGGTAAATAACAAGCTTCCTGGGATACTCAATTGATTTCACTCCTACGCACGAGACTCGCTCAGCTTCTCGTTAAACACAACGACGACAGGTGAATGATCGTCTAGCACGAAATCGCTATGCGCCGTGTCTGCCGCTACTATATCAGGCCGTATGAGACCAGATAACGGCTCTCCATGACGTGGTCGTGTCCTTCAGATAATGGATGTGCCTTTCTATATCCTCGGTTTTTTACAGAAACGGCGGTGATTTAGCTGCACGCATGGCTGCATCGAAATGTTTGAACGTCAGTCTCATTCCTATAAGCTTATAATTTTCTACTATCCTTCCCTACCTGTAGGCACTAAAATTTCCCGTATGTCTGTGATTACATTATTTGCTTGTTCATCCACTTATGGTATTATTATTAGGTCATCCAATAAGTAATGTCGTTTTTTGTGCACTACGGTTTGAGCTCATTATTTGTCAGCAGATTCGTGCATTTCAAAAATGCACTAAAGCGATTGTAAGGTAAATAAGACTTGCTCTTTTAGAATCTACCATTCGTTGAATTGTTAGCGTGCAAGTTCAGGTGAAATAGCTTGGCAAATCTCAGAGGAGCACATTCGGCATTGCATGCTGTTCGAATTTCGAAAGGCTAGCAACGCAACGGTTGCTACCAAAAACATCTGCGATGTATATCCAGCGACATGCTGATGGCAGAACTGGAGGCGAATCCTTGTCAAACAGTGGAGGAACTTTCAAGTACTCTCAACGATCCTAAATCAACCATTCATCTTCATCTACGTCAAATTGGCAAGGCATGCAGAGCAGGTGTCTGGGTACCGCACGATTTATCCGCCGAGAACCGTACCAACCGATCGACGCTTTGCAACGCACTGCTTCAGCGACACCGAACAGACCCGTTTTTTGATCGACTGAGCATAGGAGATGTAAAACGAATCTTGTACGGTAATCCGAAGAGCAAAAAGCGGTAGCTTTCCAAAAATGAACAACCAAGAATACTGCTAAGCCAAATATTCATCCCAGAAAGGCACTCCTCTGTGTTTGGTGGAAGATCCGTGGAACTGTCCACTTTGAAGTGTTTAAATATGGGCAAACCATTGACGCAGAGCTTTCCCGTGAGCAAATAGATTGCGTGAACCAAGCTTTACTGGAAAAGTATCCGGCGGTCTTCAACAGAAAGGTCGTAATTCTCCATCACGACAATGCAAGACCGCACTGTACAAAACGGGCGCTGGAAAAAATCAACGAATAAGGATGGGAGGTTCTGCCTCATTCGCCGTATTCTCCTGGTCTCACACCTTCGGATGACCACTTACCCCGCTCTCTACAGCATTTTCTTAGTGACAAGACATTTGAAAGTTTGGAGGATATTCAAAATGCTACGTCCACATTTTTTGCCAAAAAATCACAACAGTTTTATTGCTCAGCAATTGAAGATTTGCTCATTAGGTGGAGAAAGGTTGTTGATAATGATGGTGATTGCACTGTTGGCTGAAATGAAGTTCTGTTGAAAATTTGTTCAATTGAAGTCAAGGTTGGAAAAACGACATTACTTGACTAGATGGATGACCTAATATTTTCAAGGATTATTTATTCAACTTTCACGTCGAATGTCAGCACCCACTTCGAGTTGGCCTCGAGCATATCGCGGTTGTTACATGCGGTCAAACGGCGTCGGCGTCGGTGGTGTAAGGCGTAGCATCGCTGCCAGGTGCAGGAGGTGTGGGTTCGAGTCCCGCCTGCCGCAAGAGTTTTGATCACGACAATCTGCATAAATAACACATCTTACAACAACAGATAGACTCTTTACCTGCCGCACCACGCTTAAACAAATAAGTTAAAAGACTGTTTTGAAAAGCAAGAAGGCGGCCAGTTGTGGTTTACCGCTGTTAGTAAACTTATAGTTTTTCGTTCACTTACAAAAGATATACTCCTCGATGGGCGCGAGGAGTGCAGTCGGAGGAGGCGGCGGCTGTCGCCTGCACCCGATACCAGATTCCTGGTTCGGATTTCCAGCCTACGCCAACCAAGCCTTCCATCCCTCCGAGGTCGGTGAATTGGTACCAGACTTGTCTGGGAAGGAGAAAGCACTGACTTGTACGTCGGCTGGCCACCGCAAGTCATTGTATGGCCAAATACGCATTCAACTCGCCTCCACGACATCCCGTAGAAGTAGAATGCGTGGCGCATCCCAAAGGGATTGAATAACGCTGTTCTTTATCTTTATCCTTATACTCCTCGATGAACTTGGCCCTGGACGAGCCATCGCCACCGTCCCTTCACTCGAAAAATTCCTCGTTTGAGCACTTCAGAATAAACCTAAAAACATTATTTGGGCTTAGGGAATATAAATCTTATCCCCTTCCAAGATGTGATCACACTTTTCTAAAGCGTCTTGTATAGGAGTTTTTCAACGCAGATTTTATTAAAACAAAAGAATGCTTCGCCTCTTGTTATGATGCGCTCATTTTGACAGTAGATTTTTCCACTTTTATTTGAAGAGTGACTCCGGGTACATCTTGTTTGTCTCGAATGTGTCCTCTTCATAATGGAAATTCGCATTTTACATTTTGCACTTTTTATTTATATAGAGGGGGCGCGTGTAGCGCAGCCGGAGGAGGCGCCGACTGTCGCCTGCACCCGATACCATGTTCCTGGTTCGGACTTCCCGCCCAGGCCAACCAAGCCTTCCATCCCTCCGGGGTCGGTGAATTGGTACCAGACGTGTCTGGGAAGGGTAAGGCGTTGGCTTGTTCATCGGCTGGGAACCGCAAGTCACTGTATGGCCAAATACGCATTCAACTCGCCTCCACGGCATCCCGTAGAAGTAGAATGCGTGGCGCATCCCAAAAGGGATTGAATAACGCCGCCCTTTATTCTTATCCTTTATTTATAAAGAGAATCAAACTATTTCATCAAAATCAATCTAACAAGATTAACTTCCAACCAGTGAGTTTTTAGGGATACGCTTCCCGACAGAACGTCTTTTCCGCCGTAGACGATGAAGATGACTTTGTTGACGAGATCAGGGAAGCCTGTTTACAAACACCACGTCTCATTATCACCCACTTATCCTCTGTGAAGCCGTGATAGACAAACACTAACCATAATTACACAAGACTACTGAACTCTTGATCTTTAAGCGCCTCCTCCCCCCTTCTTGAGAAGATGCATTTTGAACTTCATGATTTTCCGTCTGAAGTTGAAACGATTATTTGAAATGTAGAAGCTGTCAAAAATCCACTCCGTCATGAGGTTTGCTTTATGTAGAGTTTATTTTACAGAAATATCGCTTGTGTGGCGCTTTATCCGAAGGAGTTTTTTCCTCGTCAAAATGGTCTTTCCGAAAAGGTTGGAATAATTTATTGCTCAAAGAAAATTTTAGTATGACTTTTTAAAAGTTTTAATTCAGCTACCCAATATGTGAATATATCGTTTATAATTTTATAAAATACTTATTTTTAAAGAGAGTAATGACTTGAAGATTGTTTTAAAATGCAGGACGCAACTATGTTTCAGAGCCAAAAAAGACACTGAACAAAACAAGTTCATGACGCCCTCCTCCCATCAGGTCAAATGTGGTCGGTTCGCGTAGTGGTAGTGTTGTAGCTTCAAGGAGCATGGTCGTTGGTTCGATTCCCTTTTGTAGTGGTGTTTTTGCATTTTGTGATTTATCGTCAGTGGGACGCTTTATCCCTATTTCCAACACCCTTTTGAATAAAAACACGGCAACAAATGTCTTTTACGTTCATCGAGCTCTTTTAAAGTGGAAAGAGGAGATTTTTGATTTGCAGGTTAAGCAAGACTAAAATTGATGCCGGATTGGTGTTGACCACCCCAAGTAACCCCCATACATAAAGTTTGGGCGAAATTGGTGCTTCTGACCTCACCCCCTCACTAAGACCTTTTGGCTCGAAAATGTGTTGGAAACGGGGGTAAAGAGACCCACTGACGATAAATTGCAAAATGCAAAATTACCAGTGCAAGGTGGAATCGAACCCACGACCATGCTCCTGTGAAGCTACAACACTGCCACTCTGCCAACCGACCACATTGCTTTGGGTGACAGCAGGACGTCATGACTTCGCTCTCACGCGTCCACACACTTCTTTTCGACCACAGAAAAGCATTCCGAAAAAAAGTAACAATGGTTTTGGACTCCAGACACGGGACCCCACATCCTGTAAAAATTCCATCGCAAAAGCTCGCCGCCCGTTTGGAGGCTCTCTGACCTCACCACCCTCACTCGAGCCTTTTGCACCTTGGTCGTCCTTGTCAAACAAGGGCGGTCATTGAGGTGTGAAGCCATTCGAGGTGGAAACCAACTGAATACGTTAAGCGCTGGAGGGCTATACAGAAAGTAAAATATCGGTGCTACTACGCTCTTTTTTTGAGAAGGTGGTAGATAGAAGCGTAGATGTTCAGTTTGTGAGCAGTGTAGTGGTAGTGTTGTGGCTTCACAGGTGCATGGTCGTGGGTTCGATTCCCCTTCTAGTCCTACTATTTCTGTATTTTGGTGATTTATCGTCAGTGGGACCCTTTATCCCCATTTCCAACACAACAAAAGGACGACATCAAATTTCGTTTACGTTCATCGAGCTCTTTGAAAGTGGAAAGACTTCCAGGTTAAGCAAGTCAAAAACTGCGGCCTTTTTCGTGATCAGCACTCCAATTAACCACCACACACAAAGTTTGGGCGATATTGGTGCTTCTAACCTCATCGCATTCACTCGAGCCTGGGCCTAGAGCGGGTTTCGCATTTCGGCCGATCTTCATGGTCAAACAAGGGCGGTCATTGAGACGTGAAGTCACTCGAGGTGGAAACCAATTGAAGACGTTAAGCGGTGGAGGGCTACACAGAAAGTGTAATATCGGTGCTACTACGTCCTTTTTCTGTGAGGGTGGTAGAGAGAAGCGTAGGTGTTCAGTTGGTAAGCAGTGTATTTCACTAACGTGCTTTTTTGCAATCCTCCATCATTGTTGAAGAAGGCTGATACATCATTGGCTATTCCTACCAGTTGGTTACTAGATTTTTGACTCCATCCATGTAGAGAATATAGTAGAATTTGTTATCTACAACACTATTTCATTCAGAAACTGCTTGACTGTTCGAAAATTAAAAGGGCCCATGCACTGTACTATTGAGGTCGAAAAAAAGGTTATTCATACTTTGGTTACGGGTGTTACTTGGGGTGCTGATCATGAGTCTGACATCGGTTTCTGGATTTCCCATTTTCTTATGACAGGTTAGAGAAGGTGTGAGTAAGTAAGGGTGGTGAGGTCGGATGCACCAATTTCGCCCAAACTTTGTGCGAGGATATTTGGGCAGATGATCACAAATCTGGCATCAGTTCTAGTCTTGTTTAACCTGAAAGTTAAATTCTCGGCTTTCCACTCTCAAAGAGCACGATGAACGTAAACGAAATTCGTTGCCGTGTTTCTGTTTAAAAATGTGTTAGAAATGGGGATAAAGGATCCCACTGACGATAAATCGCAAAATGCAAAATTACCAGTGCAAGGTGGAATCGAACCCACAACCATGCTCCTGTGAAGCTACAACAGTACCACTACGCCAACCGATGACATTGGGCTGGGTGGCAGGAGGGCGCCATGAACTTCGCGCTCACGCGTCCACACAGTTTTTTCGACTACAGAAGAGCATTCCGAAAAAAGTAACTATGGTTTTGGACTCCCCACGGGACCCTACATCCTGTAAAAATTGCATCGCAAAAGCTCACCGCCAGTTCAGAGGCTCTCCTTGTTAGACCTTGTCACTCTGTGTTGTTAGTCAACGGTTTTGTCCAGTCTCTTTTTTGGCTCTGAAACAAACATTTGGAGGCTCTCCTTGTAAGACGTGGTGGCAATTTTAATTTTATTGATAGCAAAATTTTTGTTTGCACGGAGCTTTACACCTGTAAACAATACAACAAAAGCAGTTGTAAAGAACATACATATTCTCATCTTGATGCTTAATGTAAGCAGCATTTACACAATCGATCAAATAACAATCGTGACAAGGTTTTTGAGTACATGACGCGATCTTATCTTTTTATTGTAGCCTTGTTGCGCTTTAAAACAAAATTTAGTTTATTATTTTATTTTATTTATGTTGCAGTTATTGCTATCTATTTGTTCATTACCATTATTAATTCTAAATACTTTTCTCAAAAAAAAAATTGGATGAAATTGTTACATTCTATCAGGTAGCTGAAAATTCAAAAAAATGCAAAGAAGCTATACCAAGTTCCTCTTCAACAACAAATTGTTCTAATCATCTTCCAGAGCCACAGTTTAAAAACTGAGTGAACAAGAGTGCCCAAAGCCCACGTGCTGTTATCACATCGTCTACGAAAAAATAAAACAACGGAATAAGGGTGAGAGTAAAGATAAAGGACGGCGTTACTCAATTCCTTTTGGGATGCGCCACGCACTCTAGGTCTACGGGATGTCGTGGAGGCGATTTGAATGCGTATTTGGCCATACATTGATTTGCGGTAGCCAGCCGATGAACAAGTCAGCTCAAGAAAGGTCGAAGCAGAGAAAAAACAGGCCGAGTGGCCCAAAATCTGCGTTTTGCGCGTTGTACGGTAGGTGCTCGACAAATCGACCGTGGGAATTTACGGTGGGCCAGATCGAAGGTGAAGGCTCGCGTGGGATCATGGTTGACGAGATGTCAGGACATGACGGAATTCCACATCTCCCACTTCTATTCCCGTATGTAGCCTCTCACTCCAACCTTCTTCATCTAATGAGTATCAGTACTCTCACAGGTGCAATCCCAATGAGGGGTGGGGGGGGGGGGGGCGTTCTACCCCTCGTCCTCTTACCGGTCCAACCCCCGCCTCCTATCCCCTTGATTTCCTCGAGTCCACTGGCTGCCTCACTTTGTACATTATGTTGCATGCGTTTTCGTTTCACCTATTATTTGTGTGCATAAGGGTGATCTGATTGGACGCGTTTAGCGCAGTCGGAGGAGGCGCCGGCTGTCGCGTGCATCCGATACCAGGTTCCTGGTTCGGATTCCCCTCCAGGCCAACCAAGCCTTCCATCCCTTCGGGGTCGGTGAATAGGTACCAGACTTGTCTGGGAAGGATAGAGCGCTGACTTGTTCATCGGCTGGCCACCGCAAGTCATTGTATGGCCAAATACGCATTCAAATCGCCTCCCCGACATCCCGTAGAAATAGAATGCGTGGCGCATCCCAAAAAGGATTGAATAACGCTGTTCTTTATCCTTTTTATCTTTTAAGGGTGATCACCCTTAATGCGATTCTACCTTCTACCGACATACCATCGTTGTTACCACTCTCCCTTCCGCTAAAATTTTTCCCACCGACAACATTATGATGGGTGCATCCCCCTGTGGGCCAGGAACCGCGCTGCTGGTTGTTTTCAGTGGCTATCGTTGTCAATCTCCGTTCATATTTACGTGCTCGTCGTTCCAATCCTATCATCTCAATCGCTCATATCAGTGCTTGCGTAAATGCTGCCAGACATGACACATACAGACGTCTTTGTCACGTTTATCCAGCGCTCTGCATCCACGTAGCATTTCTCAGAACATTGACGAAGTGTTTGAATCTCTCCCAGGTGGCTCGTCAGAGCAGACAAACAACTAGTGCCTCGTGTACGGCTGCTTTACATAGGCCCCGGACACTTCAGTGGATACATGTCGTAAATTTGGGCAGCGTTGGAAGGTAGGGATGTGTCAATCAATCATAACCATTCAGATTTCCGACCGACACTATAGTCAATCAAGGTAATAACCGCATACGCCTTCTTGAAGGACGCGTCCATGCGATATGGTCTGATTGTTTTGTGCGCGTTCCCACGCGTTCGGTGTGCTGCCCAGATTCGAGACTAGCGCCAATTTCGAAGAGTTTATAAAGCCAACTGCTTCCGAAACGAATCAGCTGCGCTCCATCGTCTTCATCTGCCCCCGTTAAGTGCTAAGTAAGCTCAGCGGGAAGTCTAGAGTCCTTTGTAGGTCCGGAAGTTGTCGTCGGAACGATTACGTGGCCGCGACCAAATCAATTTCTTGCGGCTTTATTGAATAAAACCTAGCCAATTTTTGAAAAGGCAAGAGCTCCGGAAGTCCTGCATTCCGATTTTAATAAAGAATCCTTCACCATCTTATCTTCGTCGACAACGCTTTAAAGGCTCCTCACTTTGCTGGTTTTTCTCCAGCTGTGCTCCAGCACCGAAATGGTATTTTCAACCCAGAGACTTCTACCTTATTCCCTCAAGATAGGACTAGACAGCTACACTAAAGTGCAACGAAGCCTAAGCCATTGCATAATTTTGCTAACAGAATACCAACATTCGTTGACAGCTCCAGAAGCGATTTTCAGAACTCACTTTGCAGGCTTTCCACATGTATTCAAAAATTAACGTTTTAAGGTTGATATGGCTTCTTAGTTTCCACTTTTTTTAACGTGACTCTTTTTGAGCTGATACAGCTTCAGCTAAGTTTTCACAGAAGAGTAAAGGACAAAGGACGGCGTTAATCAATCCTTTTTGCGCCACGCATTCCACTTCTCTGGATCTCTTGGAGGCAATTTGAATGCGTATTTGACCTAGTTCTCAAAAGCTTATGTTGTAAGGGTGGTATGGTTTCTAACATGCGGTGGCCACTCGTTCAACAAGTCAGTGCTTTATCCTTCACAGACAAATTTGGTACGAATTCACAGACCCCAGAGAGATGGAAGCTTCGCTGGTCTGGGTGGGAAATCCGAACCAGAAACCCGGTATTAGGTGCACGTGCCAGACGGAAACTCCTCCGACTGCGCACCATGCTCCTGGAGAACTCAGCCAAGCTTCATCCGCTTCTATAGACTCACGGATCCATATATACCATGTTCACATCGAATCGGACACCTTCAAATCAAATTGGACACTTTCACATCAAGTGGGACACTCTTCTAAGCTCGCCTAACCAACAGCTGGTAAGACTTTTGAAATCGAAGCGAACACTCCCAAATTGGAGTGAACTTTTTCTACATTAAATTAAAAACTCTCTAAAAATGTATAAATACTTTTTTGTTTAAGGAAAATTTTAGTACAATTTTCTTGGAAGTTTTAATTCATCTACCCAATGATCGAACACATAGTTAGCAATTTTATAAAAATTTATCTCTTGAGAAAAACAACGACTTAAAGCTTGTTTTAAAGAGCCGGAAGGCGGCTATTTTTCTTTGCTAAAATAGAGATTGCGCCATGCCCACGTCCGGTGCTTTGCGATTTTTATTTGATTGATAGCAAATTTCTGTTTCCATGCAGTTTCACGCCTGCAAACGGTGCAACATAAACATCTGTAAAAAGCACACATATCCTAACTTTCTAGCAGCATATAAGTGGCATTTACTCTATCAATAAATAAACATTGCGACTTGCTTTTCGAGTGCATGGCGCGACCCTGTCTTTTAATGCACATGATTGCTGCTTTGCTGCGCTTAAGACAACATTTAACTTACTATTTTTTTCAAAAAAAATATAAAATTATTACTCATCTTTTGGAAGATGATCTAAAAAATTTCAAAGAAAGTTGTACCAAGTATTTCTTAAACAAAAAATTTTTCAAACCATCTTAGTGAGTTTGCAGTTTACTCTGCCTAAAGGTCATTTCGATTTGGAAGCGTTCGCTTTGATTTCAAAGTCTTAGGCTAGCTTAAAAGAGTGTCCAACATGACGTGAAAAGTGTCCAATTTGATTTGAAAAGTGTGAAATTCGACGTGAAAATGGTATATTTTGGAGTGACCTTGACATCAGTATTAGACCATCAGCCCCTATAGGTAGACCAATTCCTCTGTAGACCTTCAGTCGGAAGCCTCTGGAGACGACGGAACGTCGAAACGTCCTCCTAAAAACCTAGCGTGGCACAATGTATTACAAAAGTTAACAACTAACAATGCCGAGGCTTCAAGAAGGTACCAATTCAGTGGAAGGTTTGGTTAGCCTAGGCAAGAAAGCGAACCAAAAACCCGGAATCGGAGTGTGTGCGATCTGCACTACCACGCGCCCTGATGTGGCTTCACATTTATTAAAAAATTATCGATGTTGAAACCGAAGCAGGGCCTTAGATGTTGGCCTGTTACCGGATTGATCAACGATTTACAGCAATTTAACAGAGAAATTACAGCCGAAATCCCTGATAGCATGGCTTATCAAGAGAAGTCGTGAAACACTTCATCGCGCTATCTGGGATTTCGGCTATAATTTCTCTGTTAAATGGCTGTAAGTCGTTGATGAATCCGTCCCAGCACTCCGTCAAATTGCTGTAAGACGTTGAGGAATCCGGCTGTTGAATATATATCTTCTGTATACGCATGCTAATTCAACAGTGGTGAAGGCTAGGTGACGACAGCTCTTCAAAGCTGCAGCGACGGAATTTTTCAAGATGCCTAGTCTAATTAGATTTGAAATGAGACTCCTAGGTGCTAGTTGTGACGCGTCTCCAGCAAAAACGTGAGGACCTTGGTGTTCCATCCATCACCTGCGATGTCTTTATCTCTCCTGCTTCTGCCTTATATTAGGGTGTCCAGAAAGTACCTGCAGAAAACTTCGCTATGCTTCAGATTTTTTTCTAAAATGTTTTGAAGATTTAAAATAAGTGCTATATGCTGAAGCTCCTTCTGTACGGTCAGTGTATACAGGAGTCTCGAAGATGAGCCTCGCTTTGCTCGACCGACAACGATGTCTTTGTATGAACTGAGGAAACTGGCCGAGCAGTATCCATATGAAGGTGTGCGTTGTTTTGCTGCTGCTCTTGGCTGTTCCCCACCCACCGTGGACAATGGACTGCGATCTCTTGGAATGGTTAAAAAGCTCGTTCAGAGGCTCCCACACAATTTGACCGACGACAACCGGCGAAGACGACGGGACATTTGCACTGAGCTGCTCTCCCGAAGTCGCACCTTCAACTGATTGGACACCATTGTCACAGGAGACGAAAAATGGGTCCTTTACGCCAACCCCGCTCGTAAACGTGCGTGTTGCCAACGCGATGAAGTGCCGAAATCTTTCGTAAAAGGTGGAATTCATGCGAGAAAAGACATGCTGGGCGTCTGGTGGGAGTTTATGGGATCTACCATTTCGAGCTGCTGCCTGACAACACGACTATCACTGCCGAGGTCTACTCCACCCAACTGCAGAGAATGGCCGACAGGATGCGCGAGGAACAGCCCAGGCTCGACAAAGTTCGTCTGCTGCACGATAACGCGCGTCCACACATCGCGAAGACGACTTCTCAGAGAATTCTGGAACTCGGATGGGAAGTTCTGCCGCATCCACCGTACAGCCCAGACCTGGCCCCAAGTGACTACCATCCTTTCCGATCACTTCAGCTTCATCTGGAAGGGAAGCGTTATGAAGATCGTGACCACCTCGAAAATGACCTCCGAGCTTTTCTCGCCTTCAAGTCGCCGGATTTCTAGGCCTGAGGAATTCAAAGCCTTGTGGAACGTTGGCGGAGAGTAGTCGATGTTGATGGAAATTATTTGGTTGATTAATAAAATGTATATAAAAATTGTGTTATTTTGAAAAAAATGTCGTATTTCTGCAAACACTTTCTGGACACCCTAATAGAAGTTCTCCTTCAAATCTTCAATCGTCCTATTATTTTAGAGCAAGACATAGAAGCAATAGCGATAGTGCAAAGCGACTATAATTGTACAGTCCTTTTTCGTGTTCTGCAATTCGATCATTTTATAATAAAATAAACAAAATTGCAGTCAGTTTCCTTAAGCCTCAAGTGGCTGGTATCGAGGTTGTAAGCTGTCACAACGATGTCTTGTTGCGATCAAAACTTCTAGCGCCAGGCGGGACTCGAACCCGCACCTCCCTCTGACCGGGCGGGAATGCTCTACGCCATTACACCACCGGCGCCGTTTGATCGAACGCAACATCCACACCTCGTGGGACCGATCAGCACCCACCCGTATCCGGGATGAGCTGGCCGCTGATATCAGCATGGGACCAGTTAAGCTGTAGATCTAGATAGAAATGATTCAAATCAGTTTCTTTAAGCTTCAATTGGCTGGTACCGAGGACGTAAGCTGTTACAACGAGGTTTTGTTGCGATCAAAACTTCTAGCGCCAGGCGGGACTCGAAATCGCACCTCCTGCTGACCGGCGGGAATACGCTGCGCCATTACACCACCGACGATGTTTGATCGAAAGCAACATGCACTCCTCGTGGAACGCGTCAGAACTCACCTGTATATTGGGATGAGCCAGCCGCTGGCACCAGCATGGAAGCAGGGTTCGAGTTTTGATCGCTACAAAACATCGTTGTAACAGACTGCAATTCCATTATTCTTACATTGAAGAAGATCGCGGGGTGGGTTCCTTCCACGAAGGAGAATAGCGGCACGGAAGTTTTTTGCGCCCATCTGCGTCATGGGAGGTGTTGAGGACGTTTCTTCCATTCGTTGTTTTAGAGATTCCTCGAACGCGTATGAGAGTATCTTCATAATTGAGGAGTTGAGCTGTTCCCTAATGGATGGACGGATGTTTTTAGAGGGCTATGCAGAGCTGCATATCACCCACCAGGCTTTGTTCTCTTCGTTCGTATTGGTCTAACCACGTCTCCTTCATGAAATTCCGACAAAGATCGGCTTACGCTACGCGTTTTACTCCTACAAAGGATGGAGAGAGGGGAATCTTTTAGCCTCATTTGTCCTCTGCCTTTTACCTACACTTCGCAATGACTTCATATCGAAGAAATAGGGATAAAATGATAAAGGACGGCGTTACTCAATCCTTTTCAGGAAGCGCCACACACTCTACTTTTGCAAGATCTCGTGGAGCGATTTGAATGCGCATTTGTCCACTCAATGAAATGTGGTGGCCAGCGGATGAGCGAATTATTGTTTTATTCTCCCCAGCGCGATGGAAAGCTTGACTGACCCAG
Organism: Heligmosomoides polygyrus bakeri; assembly: GCA_947359475.1. Lineage (NCBI taxonomy): Eukaryota > Metazoa > Nematoda > Chromadorea > Rhabditida > Heligmosomidae > Heligmosomoides > Heligmosomoides polygyrus. The sequence goes on from OX375868.1 coordinate 13,804,290, forward strand.
ACGGAAAATCTGAACCACGAATCTGGAATCGAGTGCACGCGACAGTCGGCACTTCCTCCGACTGTGCTGCCACGCACCTGTCTTACTTCTCGTATTCTCACAGTGAAGGCAAACATCTGGACTCCAGAATGTCACAAAGTTAGAAACTATTTATAGATCCTTAAACTGTTTGTGTTTCAGCTTGTCATTTATCAAAGAGCTGTATCTAATACTTCTTCTTGAAGAAGCAGCCAGCTTAAGAACGGGATAACTGGATAATTACCCTGTAATTATCTCAGCTTTATATCTAGTATATTTAACTTTCGTTGTCATTAAATTTTAATGGGCTCGTGAAGCGCAGTCGGAGGAGGCGCCGGCTGTTGCCTGCACCCGACACCAGCTTCCTGGTGCGGATTTCCCGCATAGGCCTACCAAGCCTTTCATCTCTCCGATGTTGGTGAATTGGTACCAAACGTGTCTGGGAATGATAAGGCGCTAACTTAATCATCGGCTGGCCACCGCAAGTCATTGTATAGCCAAATACGCATTTATAGCATACCGTAGAAGTAAAATGCGTGGCCCGTCCAAAAATGGATTGATTAACGTCATCCTTTATCCCTTTTATAATTTTTTAAATTTTAAAGTCAGTTTTGGCGACATTTTTTGACGGAGGTGAAGAGAAGTTTGTTTAGCTATTTACGGTGCCGCACTCGGATTGGCTCGAGTTGTCGCTGGTGTACGATTGCAGGTTCCTGATCCGGGTAACTTAACCAAACCTTCCATTCCTCTGGGTCGGTGAATTGGTATGACATGTCTGGGAAGAATAAGACTTTGACTGTTCGTCGGCTGCCCACCGCAAGTCATTTTATAAGCGCAATAGGCATTCATGCTGCCTCCATAAGATCACTTAAAAATAGAGTGCTAGGCGTGTCCCAAAAATGGATTGACTAACGCGGTGCTTCATCCTTTATCCTATCTGGATTGCATGAAGGCTGAAATGACATGTAATGCAACTTAAACTGCCTTTGCTCTTCGCTTTTCAGGCGTTGTTAGTAGTTAGTTATTCGGCTCTAATTGAATTTCTGTCTTGCGTCTGTATTATCACCAGTATCACAGTCGTCGCGTTGATAATCGAGTCGCCCGAGCGGCGCCACCAACGTCTCTATTCGGTCCTGTCGCGTGCCAGAGTGCTCCAGTGGATCCTCTTCGTTCGAGGGACACGAACAGCGTCATAGCGGTCGTTCAGGGCCTTCACGAAAATCCCGACCAACGGGTTGGTGGGCGTCTTGGCGTTCCCTTGACATCCCGCGGAATCCAGTCCATAACGGCTCTCGTCCAGCAGGTGTCTGCGAATTACGTGACCGGCCCACCTAATTTTCGCCTGTTCTAAAGGTCGTGAAAAATATTATATCAGATCATGTCATGCCTGGTGGTTGACCTTCGAACAGCCTGCCATCCATTCCCAGGACATGGCCCATCTTCGAATAGAGATCATTTTGCTGGAGCAATATCTCTGTTCTCCTCCAGCTATTCTTAGGCGAGTATTAGAGCGAGCCTTCTTCTGAAACTCGACATCACCGTTAATAATTGCTCCTCTGTTTTTTTACAGCTCTCTGGTCATTCAAACTAGACCAATCCATTTACTTACTTACGTTGATGCTTAGATGGTCCTTTTGTCTGCTGGAGGTCTTCCCAGCGCGGACCACAACTCTTCCAGACCGCTCGATCTCTGGCAGCTTTCATCCAGTGAGGCAGACTCCGCTCTCTGAAAGATCTTGAGAATGAGTCTGCCGATCGCGTTGGCGGTCGTCCCAGTGGTCTCTTATGGTCTCTCGGGAGCCATTCTGTGACACGGAGACTCCATCTATCGTCCTTTCGTCGAAGCAGGTGCCCGGCCCAGCGATATTTGGACGTCTTCATGTAATCCATGTATTCGCTCACAAACTCAATAGACTACCTAGTCAGCTGCGTAAGAGCTAGCGAGGGCTGGTCGACTGCCTGGTGAACGTTGGTGGCATTTTGGCCAGTAATTCATCAGCCTGTTATACCCTATCCGAAGCTTGAATGACTATTGGTCCAGAAATAGTATATGAACAGATGACAGGGCTGAATAGGCTCCATCCTTTTCCCATCAAGGCTGCATTTTCTTTGCTGTCCTCCACAAAGAAAAGGAATTGTCTGGAGTGCATGGAGGCAAATGCTGCCAATCAGTTTTCAAGCGGCGGTGCTTCTTGCCTATGCTGCGAAGGATTCAATGCCCACACATGGAATCGTTGTTCTTTGTTGAGAGGAGTTTAGTCACCCTGTTTTGCCTTCTAGACAAGTCTGGCTGTCCCAGTTCACCTGCCAAGTTATGGAGCGAAACCTTGGTCACATGGTTGCTTTGAGAAAACAGACCAGCCCCCGTAAATAGCCTGCCAGCTCGTTAGCAATAAGAAGTATATTGAAGTGTCTCTTCTCCTCAGAATTCCATTCCATAATAAATGTCTATTTAATTTTCGCGCTCAACCTAAGGCTCAGCAACTCTTACCAGCTTTATGTGTTTTCATACGTGCCGCTTTCACGTCAAAGTAGACACTTTTGAAAGTAAGCTGGGCACTTCTGAAGCTAAACTGAGCATATTCAAAATGAAAACGAGTGTTCTACAAATAAAATAACACTCCCTAAGATGGTCAAAACCAATTTCATGAGATCTTATTAGAAGGAAGGTCGAAATAAATTTCCGTATAAAAAAATTTACTTTTACATTCCTGAAAATTTATAGTTTCACCTGCCCAAAGGTGAAATTTTGTAAAATTTGTATGTGAACACGATATATTGTAGAGGCAATTTGAATGCGTATTGGTTCCATACTTTCATGCCTGTGGTATCAGCCGAAGAAGAGATGAGTGTTTTATGGACAGTTTGGTCGGTTTATGCAGGGTCCAAGAACCTCGATTTGGAGTGTATGTGACAGCTGGTTTATTTATTTATTTATTTATTTATTACACGAAAAACATCGTGTGGACAACCAACTATTGTAAAGACACAAATCAAAGGAAACGACCATAGACTATCTATAAATAAACGCAAACTAAACGATAGGAGAAACTATTACTAATACAACTAAACGAACCTAAAAAATAAAGGATAAAGGATAAAGGACGGCGTTACTCAGTCCCTTCTGGGATGCGCCAGCGCACTCTACTTCTACGGGATGTCGTGGAGGCGACTTGGATGCGTGTTTGGCCATACAATGACTTGCGGTGGCCAGCCGATGAACAAGTCAGCGCTTCGTCCTTCCCAGACAAGTCTGGTACCAATTCACTGACCCCGGAGGGATGGAAGGCTTGGTTGGCCTGGGCGGGAAATCCGAACCAGGAACCTGGTATTGGGTGCACGCGACAGTCGCGCCTCCTCCGACTGCGCTACACGCGCCCTACCTAAAAAATAAGGGAGAATAAATACTAGCGAACGATTAGGCGGACAACATCAAGGCTGTGACGGCATTATGGCCTAAGATGTAATTTGAGGAATGTCTTAAAAGCATTGCAGCTGCGTGGTAAATCATGCTACTTGCGAAGCTTCTCAAACGAGGAACGTGTCCTGTGAGTAAAAAAGAAACGTCTACAATTTAGTATAGCAGCACAAGCAGTATCATATTTGATTGGACCACCTCGAGCGTTTGTTGCTCTCACAGTCACAAGATTCGCCAGTTTGATGCCAATTTCCCGATGAACGATTTTGTGAAAAAGGAGGAGGTCGTTACGCTTCCTTCTAACTGACAGAGTGGCAATCCAAAATTGAGATTCCTCTGACTGAAATTCAATACTCGAAGGAATTTGGTCATATAAGAACCCTAGCGCACGTACCATGAGCTTTCTTGTGAAGCTATTCTGAACTTTTTCTAGCAAAGCAATTATCTTCCTTTTATGGGGATTAAAAACAGGGGTACCATATTACAATTTTGGCTTGACATATATTTTGTAGGCTTGAAGAAACACATTGGCATCCTTAGTTGATAATGCTCTAAACAAATTAAACATTACCTGAGTAGCTTTATTGGCTATCATAGCGCAATGCTTATCCAAATTGAGATCGCTGTGAACAAGAAATTCTAGGTCCATCAGTTCACTCACATATTTAAGCAAAGTTCCGATAATAGTGTATTGATGCTTCTTGTTTCTATTGCCTAAATGAATCACTCTTGATTTTTCCTCAGACAGAGGGAGGTCCCAATCCAATGACCTTTGGTAGACAATAGTAACAGCTTTCTGAAGAACGTCTATGTCATCGGCGCTGGATATTGGTCTATAGACTTTGAGATCATCAGCAAATGCGCAAAACGCTACCTCGCTCTAGCCAAGAATTTTGAGTAAATCATACGTGTAAATGATGAACAAAATCGGGGAAAGGACTACCCTTGATACCCTACGCTGATAGCCGATCTAGGAGCGGAAAAGGAGGAGTTGACACGAACCATGTACTTTCTGCTAGACAAGAACGATGCAACCCAGGAGACTATGCGCGGATGGATGCCAACAGCTCTCATTTTGTTTAGCAACTTGTTATGTGAAACCCTGTCGAACGCCTTGCTAAAGTCAAAGTAGACAACCTCCACATTTCTAATATCCTTCAAATCTCTAGTTTAATGATTAAGGGTTTCTATCATCGCCGTTACAGTAGATTTACCTTTTGAAAGCCATGTTGATTTTCCGATATGATAGAGTACTTTTGAAGATGTTCTACAATTACCTTCTTTAATATTTTCCCAAACAGCCTTGCGAACTTGCGAAAAAAGAAAAGAATATTCCGCTGAACACTTGTTTGCTATAAGAAAAATAATAGAAGATCAAAAGAATAAGGCATGGCATAACTCAATCCCTCTTGGGATGCGCCGTGTATTCTACCCCTACGGGATCTCGTTGGGGCGATTTGAATTATTTGGACATACAGCGACTTGCTATGGTCAGCCGATGAACAATTCAGTGATCTATCCTTCCCAGACAAGTCTAGCACCGATTCTCCGAACCCGTAGGGGTGGAAGTCTTGGTAGGCCTGGAAGCGAAATCCAAACCAGAATCCCGGTATTACGTGGACGCGCCAGCCGGCAACTCCTCCGATTGCGCTCCACGTGCCTACCGACATAATTGATTTGCTCCAATTATTTGGGCTCGGATAATTTTTAGCTGAGTTCTGCTCATTATCGTTTTTTTTCTTTCTCACCATTTCTCTTTTAATTGCGCTAGCATTCTGATGTATTTGATTGTTTTGAGGCGCACTCTTTGTAGTGTATAAGTAAATAAATAAATGAATAAATAAATAACAATTAATTAATGTGATAAGAGCCGTTAGCAAAAATTTGGGTGTGTTGCTTAGGCCCTTGTGAAAATCAACACTTCACGTATGAATCAGCAGCCGGCCTCTGAAAATTGGCGAGCGATGCACAACATCTCCTAGAAAATTTACGAAATCACATACTCAATTTTGTAGCAATGTTTCAGACAACTAAACTCTGATAGAGTCTTAAACATTTGCAGAAGCCAATGGACGAAGAGCTGTGCATGTATTTGTAGCGCACACCCTTTAACCCATGAGAACAAAACCCGTGATTGCTTCATTACTGAATTCACTATTCGATTTCTTATTCACTTAACTGTGACGCTTTTCACTTTTCGTCCTTTGTTCTTGATTTTCCCAGCAGTAAGTGCTTAACGTCTTCATCTCATCAACAGCACAGAGAACTCTTTGAATGACGTTAAGGCTTTATCCACATGCCCTTGGCCATCCCCGTGTTTTTTAGCGACAGTCTTGGGCATTAGACTGATAGAATCACCGCTTACCCTATCTGCTCCTTTGAGATAGTGCACCACGTTTCGTCACCGTTTTCGCCTTCGTGGCTAGAGAACGGCCGCTCCACAGTTTTACAAGCAACTCTTTGACCGCAGCCTACTTCTCCTCTTCAAGCCTCTTTACCAGGTGACTCATCACTCGCTGTTTTGCGCTGCCCCCATTTACCTCTTGAACTTAAACGAAAGGCTGAAGAAAGAGATTAACTACCGCCCTTTTTGTGGTTGTGTCGCCTAAAGAACCCAATTGGATTATTTTTCCTTTTTTTAAAGCGATGTACTACCGAATAGTATGAGGCCACAGGTTTCGTGAGTGTTTGAATCAAGAATCAAATTCCTTATCCAGAGCATGCTTCTCATTTTCCTAAAAATCTTATATCTGGCCTGAAATATCAATTCCAGATCAGAGTCCTACATGAACTCTTAGGTTGCTAACAATGCGCTCCATAGGAAAGATTGGATCCATCCTAGTCGGAGGAGGGCATGAGGTGTCTTGCCTCTCCACCTCCTCCGTTGAGTTTGTTCAAGAGCTTCAGCTACTGCCAAGCGATGCTATTTGTTTATTTATTTATTTACTACGTTGCTAATGACGCGCCTAACCGAACCAAAGCTATACGGGAACAGTCAGAAACCAGAATTGAAGACAACTGCAATAGGAAATAGAAAATGGAAAATAAAACAAAATCGGACAATAAGTCAAATCAACTAGTAACTGACAGAAAATAAAAATTAATCACAACCGACTGGCCAAGGAGCAGGTTTTCTTTTTCGGCAGACACCCCACTCTCCCAAAAAAGCAACATAAAACTAGAGGTGGGTAAGTTTCAAGGATCGAATGTTCAAGAATGTTTTAAAGAAGAAATATCAAAAAATAACCAATTTTTAAGAGGGCTTGAAAATACAACAAAAAATTAGATATATCCACTAAAACCAAAATGCAAGGTGTCTGACGATTAAAGCGAGACCCAGCAAATATAACACGACCGAACAACCTGTTTTATGCGGTCCAATCCGTAACTCCCTGGGCACGCATCACCAGGCAGGCGGGTTCCATCTTTCAGGAACCTCAATATACTAGTACGCACCTCGGTGATGGCCCGAGAGGCGTGCAATCAGTGCATGAAAATCCAGTCGATAACAATGCTGGTTGAAAGTAACTATAATAGAACTAACTACGAAAAGTAGAACTGGTGATTCTAATAGGACGAAAATATATACTATGGTACCCATGCGAACTCAGAAAATCGGTTTCGCGTCGTAAAATGCCGAACGCAACTGTAACCTTAGCGCTGCCCCTCCCAATTAGGATAGATCCGGCACATTCACTGAGACCGCTTAAGTGTCATGAGTGCAGAAATCTTTGGCATTTTACTCTTCACCTGTGTTCATTGCGTTTAAAATACTTTCTATTTACAGAAGGATTTTGCATAAAATTCGATTTGTTACACTAGTAGTGCTTGAAAATTCATTTTAGTAATAATAGGAATGCAAGGATTTTTTATTGTTATGTGTTGCTAGAAAAACGTCGCATGCTGCCTTTCCGCTTCTTGAATTTGTTAACGGAAACCCGGTTTTTTTTTAAATTACTACCACTATGGACATATTTTTATGAAAAATTAAATAAAGTAATGAGTTTTGAGCTATTTACGGTCCGTGTTTCGTATTCCGGTTTCCGTCCATTTTTGAGCTCTTCCGTTCCGTATTCCGTGTTCCGTTTTTCTCGAAAAAAATTCCGCACGTCCATCTCTTTACCTTCAATACAATGGAAAAGAGTCGCCCACATCTAATATTGAATAGCATGGCGAAATAGTGCAGGGTAGTAGGGTCTTTAAGACTCCTATGAAGCTTGTTCACCCTACATCGTATTCATGTGCAGTATATAACACTTGGAGGTGTACCCCTGTCTCCATGTGCGGCAGACATACAGGATTCGGTGCTTAAATTCGGACAAATTTCGATTCAAATTTTTCACCGTGCCGCAATTCCGCCAGAGGTAGCAATGTGCATCCTTTAGCCCAAATAATGACCGCCGACATGCTCTTTAAAACAAAGCATTATTTTTCTTTTCTTGAAGCATTATTTTAGCTTGAAAAATAACAACGTGTTCACTTGTTGGGCAGGTGAACTAAAGTTTCGAGGAAAGTCGTGCTAAATTTTCCTTAAACACAAAATTATTCTGATTCTTTAAAGTGCATTTGGTTTAATATGAATGACCCGGACTGATTTTATCTAGGATTTATTATTCTTCTCAGAAAAATCAAAACGTTTCTTAAAAAATGTTGCACTCATTCGTTCTGCTAAACTAAAAAATTTCAAGGAAAGGCTATCATTTTTTTTTGGAAATCGAATTATTCTAACCATCTCGGAGAGTCTGTAGTTTAACCTGTGAGAAGCGTTGTGATTCGGAAGACATTCACCTTGATTTCAAAATGCGCTAGGCTCTTCTTGCTTAGAACAGTGCCCCATTTGACGTGAAATACTCCAACCAAGTGTCCAATTCGACGTGAAAATAGTATATATATATGCAGTAGGTTGCTACGCTAGTTATATTCAGAATCACAGAAGATCTCGGGTATAATATGAATAACAACTCGAAGCGCTTGTGCAAAAAATGCAATTACTCGCCCTTCGACGGACCATAAATGACGTGGTCGCGCGTGGCTGGTCTGCCAAAATGGTTGCGAAGGTGGTATTTATTGCCGACCTTTCTCTTCAGGAATTTTATACTTCTAACGTCAGTCAACAGAAACCGTCAGGAATATCAAGTCTTTTTGTTTTCTCTCAGCTCGTCAAAATCAAAATCAACTAAGCCTTGCTATATAATCTGCTGAAATGTCCCTGAATCCGCTTGATCCTCGTACGCTTTTCCGTTGTTATTTAGCTCGGAGGTATGTCGTCGTAGCGGCTGAACTCTGAGGTCTCTTGATCATCTGAAGTCGGTGGAGCTCGTTAAGCCTGTGGAATAATCACCGTTTAGGTTAGATTTGCTTTCAAAATCCCTACATATCCTTGCCGTGTAGAAGTACAGTGCCTGTCGCATCCTAGAAAGTTGACTACGCTGACATCTGCTCCGTTCCTACTTTCCACGTTTGCACTTTCCTACTTTACTTCCCCAAATGTTTGACGTTGGACGTTGACGTTACCTTGTGCGTGTGGTAACGAGTTGGAGGAGACGTCAACTGTCGTGTGTACTCCGATTCAAGGTTGTTGGTTTGATTTTCCCGCCCAGACCATACATGCCTTCTATACCTTTGGTTTCGGCGGATCGAAAATGGACAAGTTTGTTACGTTGTGGACAGGGGTGTGCGTTTACCGTTTAACGTTTTACCGGCTTATCGGATTTACCGGCATTTTCGCGATAAGTTCTTTTAACGAAAATTTCCGGTAAATTCGCAAATTTCCCGGAAAATTTAACGATTTTTTTATACAAAATCATGTTCCTATCTATCGAATGGAGAAGAAAACACACTGCCGATCTCAGTTTAGAAGTGATTGCTTCTATCTTCTCTGATAACTTGCTATTAGCGTTCCTCGTCCCCAACCTCATTAAAACATCCATGCCCATTTCAGGAGGCGGAAATGGTGCGCTCCAGCGTGGAAGCGCGCTCTACTGGAATAGTACCTCGCGCTGACATTCCCCACACGAGATGAGACAATTTGGACTAGAGGTATTGAAGCTCCCAGAATAGACGATCGCCAGGGGAATAAGAAGATACACTCATATATTGTTCCCGTAATTTAAGGCCCCCGCAGACTTCTGCGGCCAGCGGCGGACGGCGAAATCGATGAGTCACGCCGCTCAACGGCGGCTGCTGGCCGGCCAGCGGCACCGCTCAGCGGCGACGGCGAGGTACTGTAGTCTTTCTAGTTGGGACCAGCTGGTGACGCGCCCGTTTCCGCTCTGGATCCCCGCCGCGAAAGGGCAGAGCGCAGATAGACTCTCCCGCTCCAGCGGCGCCGCTGGCGACGAGCTCTGCGGCCTTTCAAACAATTTGACATGTGTACTAGTTCTCAACATCGATGAAAATAACATCGAGAAGCCGAGTACTAAGCGGGCCAGTGCCCAATGTACACCGGGAAGGTATGTTAAAACGGATAGAATCAGCCACACCACGGAGTTCCTTTCCTTACTTAGTTCTGTGCTCAGAAACCGTATTTATTTTAGTGTTCAACGACCATGGTCTCATAAAAGAGCGGGTACCAGCCCGCTTAGTACCAAAAGCCGTAACTTTACTGGGCGAATCCATATCTCTACGGTAAAATTCAAGGATAAAACATCCAAGCAAGATTTAGCCTTAAGAGTATTAATTATTTAACCGAAGATTTAGGAAAACGTACATTTCAGGAAATGAAAGAACTAACATAAAAACAACCTAGCTAAACTTTGTTATACCCGCATTGAATACGCACATATACACGAGTGGTCTAATCATAGCCTCAGTAGGCGTTTCTTGTACCCAACAACTAACGAAAATATAAAAAATCCCGACACTTGGACACTGCTTGAAAATTAGCTTCAGTAATGCCTGCTTCACTTAACGAATGACGGAAAGGTCGAACTCCTCATATGCTAAGCACTGCTGCTCAAAAATGACCTTCCTAATCATCACATAAACCAAAACGTCGACGAAGTCGCCCTCTTGCCCTCCTCTGCTGTTCTTATGTGGAGGCATAGTTCGAAAGCAGCGTCTTGACAGCAGCATGTCCGCTCCAATCAGCAACGTCTCTGCTCCAGTCCGAATTCCCCCTACCTCTGAGTAGGGGGACGCAATTTCCCGCTAGAGCCCCATATTACTGTATTCCTAACTTGGTGTGCATCGCGGAAGTACGGTATTTCCTCCCCATTTCCCGGCGGGGCGCCTAGGGACGAGGCATGCATACGGCCCCTGCAGGGAAGCGCGACGGAGATCCGTCTAGGACCAACACTAAACACCGAGCGCGGCGCGAAAAAGCACGCCATGCCCACAATGGGTGCGGGAAGCCATCGCGCATGTCAATTGCTGCTGTTGGGACGGCCGCGGCGAAGTTTCCTTTGGCTATTCAACCGCGTGCGGCGGAATGGCATCGCGGCGATGGAAGTATGCCCCCGGCCTTTAGCTGTTTTCCTATATAAGAAGAGAAAGAAATTCGCTATCATGTCACATTTCGTTCCTTCTTCTGAAGTGCCTGGCTTTGCTCCAAAGTACAGCTTAATTGTTCAAAGAAGTGGTTGTGTAAGGTGTAAATCATTTCTTCATCGAGTGAAATGATGATAATTGTGATAATTTCAAAAAGCAGTTAAACTGTTAATCCAAAAAGAAATACAGCAATATCCGATTGAATGTCGGATCTTCCAGAAATGTTTTTGAGTTTAATTAAGCTGTTCTAGAGTTTTAATTAGGCTTCCATCTTTTTTAAAGCACTCACAATATAGATCATTACACTTGTGCATTGTTAGGCTTCCGCTTGCTCTGTTTGCTTTAGTATGACGTATGAATGATGAAATGAAGATGATAAGGTTTTTCTGAACGTGATGACGTTTCGGTGAAAAGCTTTACGCTTTTTTTTACATTACCGCCGCTCAAAACCAATTGTTTTTAAGGGAATATTATATTTTAAAAAAATGACGGATTTACCGAAATTACCGAAATTTACCGGCGAATTTCCGCGTTAAAAACTTGCGGTAAAAAATTTACCGGCGGCAAGTCAGCGCACACCCCTGGTTGTGAAGTAGCCGTCAACTTCGACCCTCGATGAAACTAGGCGTTGATCGCTGTACTTTTTTATTGTAGTGTTGAACTCGAAACCAAGAGAGTACACGCCTTATTGACGACTGACGTTTCGGCGATGTTGCCTCCGTCAGAGCCTCAAACTTGGGTAATATAACCCAAAAAATCCAAACTGAACTTGAAACGAGATAGCACACGTTTTATTGACGACTGACGTTTCGGCGACGTCGCCTTCTTCCTAATCTCAAACGTGGGTAATAAAACCGAGTTGAGGTTTTTTTTGGGTTTAACTACCCAACTTTGAGGCTCTGAAGGAGGCGACATCACCGAAACGTCAGTCGTCAACAAAACGTGTACTATCTCGGTTTTGAGTTCAACACTACAATAAAAAAAGTACAGACAAGTTTGGGAAGGCCAAAACTTCTCCATCAGCTGGCCATCGGGTCATAACACCAAACACGCATTCTATTCGATATCCCGTTGAAGGAGAATATGTGGTCCACCTTGAAAAACATCGGCTAATGCCGATCTCTCTACTCCTGATCCACTATAAGCAGCGCGGAACATTTATTTTCACAATGATGTTGTTTTCCTTAGTTTTCTAGCAAGTACGTATTCGCTGAGGTAAAAAAAAAACTAAGACCCCTTTTGGATTTTGTGTGACACTCTACAAAAAATGGATTTTCGGTACTACATAGTTAATGTGGCCTAGATAAGGATTGGGGATGCACCAGACCAATCACGCCAGAGTAAACGGCATTGCCACCTAGATGGGACATGTGCGATCGGTGTCCTTATTGGCTAGCGCGCGTTTGGTAGGTGCTGTGATTGGTAGTGATTGACTGGTAGATTCCCCCACCTCTTGTGGGCCAACGACTAGCAGCAATTTTCTTATCTTCTCTTCCTTTATCTCGTTTTTTTTTCTCTGCCGGTATTGTTGTTTGCTTCACTTCTTATTTAAAAGACCCCCTTCCAAGGTTGCATAATGCCGACCTTTGTTCTTTATCCTTATGTTGCTCTTATCCTTACAGCTCAGGCCGTCAAACTTTAGCCGTCAAACTTTTCCTTCTAGTTCATGGCTCGATTCGGGCTCTTTCAATGGCTCAGATTCAGGCTCCTCCCTGTTATTTCTATACGAAAGACGAAGTTTATTAGCGATTGAAGGAGTCGAAAGAGTTGGCTATTCCGTCGGCTGATGAGTTCTTGCCCTCGACGATAATGATAGGGCAGAAGGCCAAGCTCGAGCGCGATCATCGCCGACTCCTCATTATCCTTCAGCTCACGTTCGTAGCAATTACGCCATGAATAATGGCCTTATAATGCGCTTTCTACTAGTCCTCGTAGCTTTTTAGTGCCATCTCGGCTGGCTCACTCAATTTATGTCCAGCTGAAGTTTCGCCCTATAGCATCCTTCTGCTGCAATTCCTTCCAGAACGGGTGCTGTACTGTTCTTCGGCATTGGAAGCCGAAAGATATACACGTAGGGGCAGGTGGACGGACGTAGCTATCGAAGAGATCGGAGTGGAATATGTGGACGAATTTTCCTATTGCTTCTGGAAGAGGTGGCGGTTCCATCAGGGCGTCGAAGAGTGGTCAACTTGGCCTTGAAGTTGGAGAAGTTCCGACAGGCATTGCGGATCCTCAACCCTGCCTCTGCAGCTTCGGCCAACACTTCCGCCCTTCTCTCCTTAAGATCCTCCTATCGCCGCTCTGCATAGCTTTGCAAGCTCGGACGTCAGTTGGTAGTTGCCTGACGTGCCTGGCGCTAGTGCTGCTCCACGCTGGCGTATCAGCTCGAGAGTTTCAGGAGACAGACGCTTCTTGGTGGTCTTCAAGCTCTCGGCTTCCTTAGCACTATCGCGGAGATGGTGCACGAAGTGGTCGTATTCCTCGTCGATGTTGTCCATAACGGCATCTTCCCAAAGGCCGGCAAGAGAGATGTACATGTCCCAGTTGATGGTCCTTGTGGGACTCCTCTTCTTGAACTTCGTGGCTTTCTCTCCTTGACGCAAAAAGCGGAACCTCGCGCGAAGGAGGCGGTGGTCCGATCCCTTGTAGAACATGGGGACAACGGAGACGTCGGTGAGGCAATACTTGCGGTTGAAGATGATGTGGTCGATCTCGTTGTGGAACTGACCACCGCGAGATTCCCAGGTCCAACGTGGAAGGAGGCTTCTGGAACTGTGATTTCCATGGATGACATGATAAACTCAGACAGCCTTTCACCTTGCTCGTTCCACTCCAAACCGTGAGTTCCGATGTGAATTTCTTCCGACGACCTTCGCGGTCCGATCTTGGCGTTGAAGTCGCCGACGATCACCTAGTAGAAGGTGTGATCTTCCTTATAGAACTTTTCCAGCTCCACGTAGAAGGCTTCGACCTCTTCGTCGTCGTGGTCGGATGTTGGGGCATACGCGACGAATACAGTCAAAGCTGGCACGGAGCCACATCGCTTCAGTCGCAGACGTCCGGTTCGGGTTGTCAGAGACTCGTACGAATCGATGTTCATGGCCAACAAGGAGACTATTCCTCTGCTGTCGCCTGTACAGAGGGACAGTTCTCAGGTGTCGCAGGCGGCATGTAGGGGTGTCTTCTCGTCTCGGTCAGTCAGACGTCGTTCTTTCCAATTTGTGCACCCTAGTCATGCAGGCCCTGAGACTCTGCAGCCGAGCGTTCTTGTCCTTCCCATCGTTGCAGGAGTGGAGCAGAGGAATGAGGTCTCTTTTGCCCTTTGCTGACTCTACTGTGTGCCTTAGAGACACCCCTTCAATCCTTGCATGAGAAGCATGGAGTTTGCGGATCCCCCAAGAAATTTCACAGTCCGCTATTTAATTTTGTTGCCTCCATTTTCCATGCACTTAGGGGGCAGCTGCACTCAGCGGGTATACGATGAAGAGCCGCTTACTACATGACGAATATTTGTGGTTCTAGTCAGTGACCTTTACAATTGAAGAACTCATTCCCGGGATACTGTGACTACGATTTCAGGCACGCAGCATAGACGAAAATACCTCCGCGAGTTTTTCGAAAGAGTCTCATGAAGCTGATTTTATCGATCTGACGTGCCTCGTCGATTACTTCCCGATGCCGACAGCAGCGACGTACAGCCTCAAATCTAGGAACAGAGCTCTTCTTTAGGCGCCTCTATACACTACTAGACAGTCTGGGCATTCGCTAAGCCATTAGACCGTCTCGAAGAAATCTATTGTTATGGAGCATTAGCATCCATTTTTATCTCACGAATTTCTATTCATTGCTACAAAAAAGGAAGAGATTTGTTACTAGTCTAATGCGTTTTTTGAGAGAGTATAGAATTCGACTTGACGAAAGGAGACGCATTTCACAGCGTTTCATCTGCTCCTAAGAAGAATCTGCAAACGTGCGGCAGTCAGGCAAAAAGATTTTTGATAAATGATGGTGTTACTCATTCCAAGTGCGACTGTCAATGTATCTTGGCATGGTCATGTTAAGATGAACGTTGATATTTAGCTTCGGCCAAGATTGTTATATATCTTTATTTCTGACGGCTGACGTTTCGGCGTTGTCTCCTTCTTCAGAGCCTGGAAGAATCGAATCGAATTCAAGAAACTATCCCCCCAAACCCCATTTCGTACTGCAAAACAAGTTCACAAAGCAAAAAGGAACTAAAACGGCACCTCAAATTTATAGAATGGACGACTTCAGATCTGAGAGTCGTCCACCGTCAACGGCCGCTGGATGTGAGAAAGTGAGTGGCAAATCCGTGTAATCACTATATATTGGTGAACAAGTGCTCCGTCACGCCTATCGGCGTGCCTCGCACTTGCGCGCTTCGCGCGATGTTGCAGTATCACTAAGCTAAGGACAATCACATCAAGCTTGCTGCTTTACTTGTATAGCTTTCTTCCCTACTTAGGAGTACAAAAGGCTCGTAGCACGTACAATATATAGTATGATAGGGCGATCTATTGGTCCCTCATTACTGTTCTACCCTTAGTGAAACGGTCTTCCATTACTGGTAGTGGTTCCCCTCAATGATCCCGCTTAGCGGATGACGCCTTCGGTACGTCTACCTGAATCCCCAAACACGTTGAGAAACGTCTTTGGCAGTCTTTTGAGGCTCGGGCCAGGGGTGTGCGTTAATTTTTTTACGGTAAATTTTTAACGACCATTTTTTAACGAAAAATATTTGCGTTAAAATCGGTAAGTTCGGTAAATTCGTCAAATAAAATTACCTTACTGCAGTCAATTTAGCAGTATTTTAATATGTGAAAAGCCAGATTTCTTTCATTATTGATTTTTCTAAGCCCTCCTACATGGCAATTATAAGACTGTCTTCATCTTCACAACAAATAACGACAGTCCATCTATGATCATCAAAACTGCTGTCGCCTATATTACCTGCGTCCCGTTGATCATCGAGTTGCTCGAGCGGGCGTAAGCAGCGTCTCCATTCGTGCCTGGCGTGCGCCAGAGTGCTCCAATCCTCCTCGCTCGAAGGACACGAAGAGCTTCATAAAGGTCGTTCAAGGCTTTCATGAATAAGTCCGACCAACGCGTTGATGGGCTTCCTGGTGTTCTCTTGACGTCCCGCGGAATCCAGTCGGTGACGGCTCTCATTCAACGTGTCTGCGAAGCGCATGACGTGGCCAGCCCACCTTATTTTCGACGATGCCACAGCGTCTGATCCTTGGACGTCGATGAAGCTCGGAACTCTGGATTCCTTCTCTCATTTGCGTCAGTCGTGTCACTGCGAGCATGTCGTCTCACGCAGCGCAAGGTGGATGGCGTGTTCGTCCTGCTTTCGTATGGCGCCGGTCTCTGAGGCGTATGCTACATACCACAGGAAGGACAGGAGTTGAATAGGTGAGCACGGAGCCGGAAGTTTTTCGTCTTCTTCACGACTTCTTCGACGTTCGAAACCTCCCTGAGCTGCTCGTTTCCTCTCGCTCAGCTCTGGCACGGTGACAAAGGCTATCGATGTCATCATCAGCGATTTTCCCTCACACTTCCCTCACACTCCTCCAACACCGGATAGAAGCAAACCGTTACCGGACCCCTTCTGGACAGACAGGACAAACACGTCGCCCTGGACAGAGTCCCCATCCCGTAGAGACTGACAGAAGTTGCACTCCCCTTAGCAGCCTATTATATAGAAAGAAGAAGGATGATGATGATCTTCACCACCTACACGGCTGAAATTTCATACCGCTTGAATGGCATCCACAAAAGATCGATAATATCGATTGACATCGATTGATTAACTTCAGATTCGGGTTCGGCGACCTTGATTACGCCAAGGCTCATATTTTAGACCGCTTGAACAAAATACACGAAAAATCGATAATATCGATCGCTATCGATATCGATTGATCAACTTCAGATTCGATTTCACGTCTACGGCTCGCCATGCACGGTTGCCGACGTGTTCGGTACGTCCACGATCGCCGTGCACGGTCGCCGACGTCTTCGGTACGTCTACGGCTCGCATGCACGGTTGCCGACGTTATCTGCACGTCTACGGCTCGCCATGCACGGTTGCCGGCGTGTTCGGCATGTCTACTGACTTTCCATGCACGGTCGCCGACGTCTTCGGTACGTCTACGGCTCGCATGCACGGTTGCCGACGTGTTCGGTACGTCTACGGCTCGCCATGCACGGTTGCCGGCGTGTTCGGCATGTCTACTGACTCGCCAGGCACGTTGGGCAACGTGTTCGGCTCGTCTACTGAGTCGCCAGGCACGTTGCACAACTACAACCTACCCCCCCCCCACACTTCAGAACTGGATCGCCAGACAGGCCATCACTGATCCCCCTGGACAGACTCTCCACCCCGTACAGACGCTCCGCCCCGTACAGACGTTAGCGGCTTATTATATTAGGAGGATAATACAGCAGGTCAAACTGTCGAAAAAGTTCGAGCTGAACGAATCATCGAGACATTGTCTCACACCCCCCCCCCCCATCAGCGATATCACGACGTCTCCTCCGCTGTTCACCGGATCGCAGCGTAACTATCGATGAAGCTAATGAAAAGCAAGACACCCAAAAAGCAAGTCGAACTCCTCAAAATAGAGAATGAATCCGTCGACAACGTCAGAGAGTGCCACCGCGCTTTGATTAGGAGAAAATGAATCCGTCGACAACGTCAGAGAGCGCCACCGCACTTTAATTAGGTCCCGCCTAGATTCAAAACTCTCGCGTAATTTTAAATTCAAAACGTCAAGTCAATAATTCTTGAGAAATAGCACTGAAGGGAAGTAGAGTGCAGTGTCTGCACCCTCCTGCTTAGAGATCGCTCACTCCAGGGGTGGAGTAGAGCTTCACATCAAACATTCAGTCATTTCCGTGGGAAAAAAACCACTAAGGAGACGAAGTGTGGGAAAACGTAAGTGAAATGGCTCACTCCGAACGTTTGCACTCACATAATAACTAAAACAGTCACCAAACATTTAGGTCATTCTATTATAAAACAGTATACAACAGGTCAAACTGTCGAAAAAGTTCAAGCTGAACGAATCATTGAGCCGTTGTCTCACCCCCCCCCCCCATCAGCGATATCACGACGCCTCCTACGCTGTTCATAGGACCGCAGCGTAATCAATGAAGCTAATCAAAAGCGAAACACCCAAAAAGCAAGCCAAGCTCCTCGAAATAGAAAATGAATCCGTCGAAGACATCAGAAGACGCGTACAGAACATCAGAAACGATCAAAAACAAAAGAAGACACTCACGCTTGAACTTCTAACCACTTCACCCGGACTTTTTCAACAGTTTGATTTCTTCGGAGCGATTTCGCTGATAAAATGACTCAGCCTCTGACCGAAACGAATCATCGAGCCGTTGTCTCACCCCCCCCCCTTCATCAGCGATATCACGATGCCACCTTCCGCTGTTCACCGAATCGCAACGTAATCAATGAGGCTAATCAAAAGCGAAACACCCAAAAAGCAAGTCAAACTCCTCGAAATAGAAAATGAATCCGTCGAAGATGTCAGAGAGCGCCACCGCGCTTTGATTAGGAGAAAATGAATCCGTCGACAAAGTCAGAGAGCGCCACTGCGCTTCGATTAGGTCCCGCCTAGATTCAAAACTCTCGCGTAATTTTAAATTCAAAACGTCAAGTCAATAATTCTTGAGAAATAGCACTGAAGGGAAGTAGAGTGCAGTGTCTGCACCCTCCTGCTCAGAGATCGCTCACTCCAGGGGTGGAGTAGAGCTTCACATCAAACATTCAGTCACTTCCGTGGGAAAAAAACCACTAAGGAGACGAAGTATGGGAAAACTTAAGTGAAATGGCTGACTCCGAACGTTTGCACTCACATAATAACTAAAACAGTCACCAAACATTCAGGTCATTCTATTATAAAACAGTATACAACAGGTCAAACTGTCGAAAAAGTTCAAGCTGAACGAATCATTGAGCCGTTGTCTCACCCCCCCCCCCCCCCCATCAGCGATATCACGACGCCTCCTACGCTGTTCACCGGATCGCAGCGTAATCAATGAGGCTAATCAAGAGCGAAACACCCAAAAAGCAAGTCAAACTCCTCGAAATAGAAAATGAATCCGTCGAAGACGTCAGAAGACGCGAGCCGAACATCAGAAACGATCAAAAACAAAAGAAGACACTCACGCTCGAACTTCTAACCATTTCACCCGGACTTTTTCAACAGTTTGATTTCTTCGGAGCGATTTCGCTGATAAAATGACTCAGCCTCTGACTGAAACGAATCATCGAGCCGTTGTCTCACCCCCCCCCCCCCTTCATCAGCGATATCACGATGCCACCTTCCGCTGTTCACCGAATCGAACGTAATCAATGAGGCTAATCAAAAGCGAAACACCCAAAAAGCAAGTCAAACTCCTCGAAATAGAAAATGAATCCGTCGAAGACGTCAGAGAGCGCCACCGCGCTTTGATTAGGAGAAAACGAATCCGTCGACAAAGTCAGAGAGCGCCACTGCGCTTCGATTAGGTCCCGCCTAGATTCAAAACACCCGCGTAATTTTAAATTCAAAACGTCAAGTCAATAATTCTTGAGAAAAAGCACTGAAGGGAAGTAGAGTGCAGTGTCTGCACCCTCCTGCTTAGGGATCGCTCACTCCAGAGGTAGAGTAGAGCTACGAAAAAAACTTCGTCCACACTTCGCCTAGGGGGGGGGGTGGTTAATTAGCGTGCTGATCACGAATCTAACATCCTTCTTCGAAATTTCAGCCGATTATGGTAGGGTACGGTAGGTAACGGTGACTAAGGCTGTCGATGTCACCGTCACCGATTTTCCCCTCACACTTCCCTCGCACTCCTCCAACACCGGATAGAGGCATACCGTTACTGGACCCCTCCTGGACAGACAGGACAAACACGTCGCCCTGGACTGACGCCGCATCCCGTAAAGACTGACAGAAGTTACACTCTCCTTAGCAGCATATTGTATATAAAGAAGAAGAATGATGATGACCTCCACCACTTACACGCCTTAAATTTCATACCGCTTGAATGGCATCCACAAAAATCGATAATATCGATCGATATCGATTGATCAACTTCAGATTCGTGTTCAGCGACCTCGATTACCCCCAAGGCTAAAGTTTCGGAGCGCTTGAACGAAATACGCGAAAAATCGATATTATCGATCGATATCGATTGATCAACTTCAGATTCGTGTTCAACGACCTCGATTACCCCAAGGCTAAAGTTTCGGACCGCTTGAACGAAATACGCGAAAATCGATATTATCGATCGATATCGATTGATCAACTTCAGATTCGTGTTCAGAGACCTCGACTACCCCCAAGGCTAAAGTTTCGGAGCGCTTGAACGAAATACACGAAAAATCGATATTATCGATCGATATCGATTGATCAACTTCAGATTCGTGTTCAGCGACCTCGATTACCCCCAAGGCTAAAGTTTCGGACCGCTTGAACGAAATACGCGAAAAATCGATATTATCGATCGATATCGATTGATCAACTTCAGATTCGTGTTCAACGACCTCGATTACCCCAAGGCTAAAGTTTCGGACCGCTTGAACGAAATACGCGAAAATCGATATTATCGATCGATATCGATTGATCAACTTCAGATTCGTGTTCAACGACCTCGATTACCCCCAGGGCCAAAGTTTCGCGCCACTTGAGCGCCATCCTCAAAAATCGATAATATCGATCGATATCGATTGATCAACATCAGATTCGTGTTCAGCGACCTCGATTACCACCAAGGCTAAAGTTTCGGACCGCTTGAACGAAATACACGAAAAATCGATATTATCGATCGATATCGATTGATCAACATCAGATTCGTGTTCAACGACCTCGATTACTCCCAAGGCTAAAGTTTCGGACCGCTTGAACGAAATACACGAAAAATCGATATTATCGATCGATATCGATTGATCAACTTCAGATTCGTGTTCAGCGACCTCGATTACCCCCAAGGCTAAAGTTTCGGACCGCTTGAACGAAATACGCGAAAAATCGATATTATCGATCGATATCGATTGATCAACTTCAGATTCGTGTTCAACGACCTCGATTACCCCAAGGCTAAAGTTTCGGACCGCTTGAGCGAAATACGCGAAAATCGATATTATCGATCGATATCGATTGATCAACTTCAGATTCGTGTTCAACGACCTCGATTACCCCCAGGGCCAAAGTTTCGCGCCACTTGAGCGCCATCCTCAAAAAATCGATAATATCGATCGATATCGATTGATCAACATCAGATTCGTGTTCAGCGACCTCGATTACCACCAAGGCTAAAGTTTCGGACCGCTTGAACGAAATACACGAAAAATCGATATTATCGATCGATATCGATTGATCAACATCAGATTCGTGTTCAACGACCTCGATTACTCCCAAGGCTAAAGTTTCGGACCGCTTGAACGAAATACACAAAAAATCGATATTATCGATCGATATCGATTGATCAACATCAGATTCGTGTTCAGCGACCTCGATTACCACCAAGGCTAAATTTTCGGACCGCTTGAACGAAATACACGAAAAATCGATATTATCGATCGATATCGATTGATCAACATCAGATTCGTGTTCAGCGACCTCGATTACCACCAAGGCTAAAGTTTCGGACCGCTTGAATGTAATACACCCCCCCCCCCTACACCCCCCCCCTCTCTCTACTCCAGCACCGCATCTCCAGGCACGTTTGGCAGCGTGTTCGGCACGTCTACTGACTCGCCAGGCACGTTGGGCAACGTGTTCGGCACGTCTACTGAGTCGCCAGGCACGTTGCACAACTGCAACCCCCCTCCTCCGACGACTCCCCCTTACAGGACTCCAGCACCGCATCTCCAGGCACGTTTGGCAGCGTGTTCGGCACGTCTACTGACTCGCCAGGCACGTTGGGCAACGTGTTCGGCACGTCTACTGAGTCGCCAGGCACGTTGCACAACTGCAACCCCCTCCTCCGACGACTCCCCCTTACAGGACTCCAGCACCGCATCTCCAGACACGTTTGGCAGCGTGTTCGGCACATCTACTGAGTCGCCAGGCACGTTGCACAACTACTACCCCCTCCTCCGACGACTCCCCCTTACAGGACTCCAGCACCGCATCTCCAGGCACGTTTGGCAGCGTGTTCGGCACATCTACTGACTCGCCAGGCACGTTGGGCAACGTGTTCTGCACGTCTACTGAGTCGCCAGGCACGTTGCACAACTACTCCCCCCCCCCCTACACACACCCCCCTCTCTCACTACTCCAGCACCGCATCTCCAGGCACGTTTGGCAGCGTGTTCGGCACGTCTACTGACTCGCCAGGCACGTTGGGCAACGTGTTCGGCACGTCTACTGAGTCGCCAGGCACGTTGCACAACTACTACCCCCCCCCCCCCCCCCCCTACACACACCCCCCTCTCTCACTACTCCAGCACCGCATCTCCTGGCACGTTTGGCAGCGTGTTCGGCACGTCTACTGACTCGACAGGCACGTTGGGCAACGTGTTCGGCACGTCTACTGAGTCGCCAGGCACGTTGCACAACTGCAACCCCCCTCCTCCGACGACTCCCCCTTACAGGACTCCAGCACCGCATCTCCAGGCACGTTTGGCAGCGTGTTCGGCACGTCTACTGACTCGCCAGGCACGTTGGGCAACGTGTTCGGCACGTCTACTGAGTCGCCAAGCACGTTGCACAACTACTACCCCCCTCCTCCGACGACTCCCCCTTACAGGACTCCAGCACCGAATCTCCAGGCACGTTTGGCAGCGTGTTCGGCACGTCTACTGACTCTCCAGTCACGTTGGGCAACGTGTTCGGCACGTCTACTGAGTCGCCAGGCACGTTGCACAACTGCAACCCCCTCCTCCGACGACTCCCCCTTACAGGACTCCAGCACCGCATCTCCAGGCACGTTTGGCAGCGTGTTCGGCACATCTACTGACTCGCCAGGCACGTTGGGCAACGTGTTCTGCACGTCTACTGAGTCGCCAAGCACGTTGCACAACTACTACCCCCCTCCTCCGACGACTCCCCCTTACAGGACTCCAGCACCGCATCTCCAGGCACGTTTGGCAGCGTGTTCGGCACATCTACTGACTCGCCAGGCACGTTGGGCAACGTGTTCTGCACGTCTACTGAGTCGCCAAGCACGTTGCACAACTACTACCCCCCCTCCTCCGACGACTCCCCCTTACAGGACTCCAGCACCGCATCTCCAGGCACGTTTGGCAGCGTGTTCGGCACATCTACTGACTCGCCAGGCACGTTGGGCAACGTGTTCTGCACGTCTACTGAGTCGCCAGGCACGTTGCACAATTACTACCCCCCCCCCCCACCCCCCTCTCTCTCACTACTCCAGCACCGCATCTCCAGGCACGTTTGGCAGCGTGTTCGGCACGTCTACTGACTCGCCAGGCACGTTGGGCAACGTGTTCGGCACGTCTACTGAGTCGCCAGGCACGTTGCACAACTGCAACCCCCCCTCCTCCGACGATTCCCCCCTTACAGGACTCCAGCACCGCATCTCCAGGCACGTTTGGCAGCGTGTTCGGCACGTCTACTGACTCGCCAGGCACGTTGGGCAACGTGTTCGGCACGTCTACTGAGTCGCCAGGCCACGTTGCATAACTACAACCCCCCCCTCCCCCCCACGATTCCCCCTCACAGTTCAGCACCGGATGGCCAGGCAGACCGTCACTGATCCCCCCTGGACAGACACTCCGCCCCGTACAGACGCTCTCCCCCGTACAGACGCTCCGCCCCGTACAGACGCTCCGCCCCGTACAGACGTTAGCGGCTTATTATATTAGAAGGATATTACCGGTCACAATCCACACATATCGGCGAATGGTGCAAGATCTTGAGCTATTGCAACGCACTCGTTCCTTCTGTTAATTCTAGGTGTCCTAGCCGCAATATATAGCGGCTAGGACTCCTAGAATTAACAGAAGGAACGAGTGCGTTGCAATAGCTCAAGATATTGACCATTCGCCGATATGTGTGGATTGTGATCGGTAATATTCACCAACATATAGTGATTACACGGATTTGCCACTCACTTTCTCACATCCAGCGGCCGTTGACGGTGGACGACTCTCAGTTCTAAAGTCGTCCATTCTATAAATTTGAGGTGCCGTTTTAGTTCCTTTTTGCTTTGTGAACTTGCTTTGCAGTACGAAATGGGGTTTGGGGGGATAGTTTTCTTGAATTCGATTCGATTCTTCCAGGCTCTGAAGAAGGCGACAACGCCGAAACGTCAGCCGTCAAAAATAAAGATATATAACAATCTTGGCCGAAGCTAAATATCAACGTTCATCTTAACAGGTGTTACTTAATCCCTTGTAGGATGCGCCACGCATTCTACTTCCACGGGATGTCGTGGAGGCGATTTGGATGCGAATTCGGCCATACAGTGAACTGCGATGGCCACCCGAAGGACAAGTCGGCGCTTTGTTCTTCCCAGACAAGTCTGGTACCAATTCCCGGAGGATGGAAGACATGTTTGGCCTCGTCGATAATGCGATCCAGGAGAATTGTATCTGGTGCACCGGGTGCCGTCACCTCCTCCGACTGCTCTACAATTCAAATACGATAGTGGAATTCTACTGAGTGGAGATTTATGGTGAGGTAGGATAAATACTGGCGTTACTCAACCCTTCTTGGGATACGCCATGTACTTCTCCCTTATGCGACTCCAATAATCGATGACAATTAATCGAAACAAACAAATATATTAATCGTTATAGCTGGTTTTGCATATTATGCTGTCATCTTCTTCTTCTTCTTCTTCAGCGTCTGTCCCGCTTCGTAGCCTGGTCCGCTATTCTGGTGTCATGACGCCACCTTTCCCGATCCAGCGCTAGATCAGGGTGGACACCAGCCGCTTTCAAGTCCGTATGTAACGTATCAGCCCAGCGCTGCTTCGGGCGCCCTCTAGGCCGCTTTGCTGTTACCTCGAAGTTAAGGCCTACCTTGCGGACGCTGTCTTCTTCTCCACGCAGAACGTGGCCGTACCATCGTAAGCGAGCTTCGCGCATCTTGTCAGTTATCGGCGCGACAACCGAACTTCTGCCGAATAGCATCGTTTCGGATGCGGTCCATGCGCGTGACTCCTGCCGTCCCAGCGCAGCATCGTCGTCTCCATGACGCTGAGGCGCGTTTCAACTTCCTTGGTCGCTGGCCAACACTCAGCGCCGTACATCGCTACTGGCCGGATGACTGCTATGTAGATCTTTGACTTAAAGCGCTCTGGTATCTTCTTGTCGCAGAGCACACCAGTCAACGAGCGCCACTTGGACCAAGCTGCACTCACGCGTGAATTCACTTCGACCATCAGTTTGCCGTCAGACGCGACTGCTGATCCCAGGTACTTAAAGACCGCAGTGCGTGGAAGCTCGATGCCGTTAACCTTGATGGAGCTGGACTCGGTAACGTCCGTCGTTAAATACTCGGTCTCCTTCACGTTCAATCTGAGTCCAAACCCGCTCCAAGCGATCACACCAAGCTTGCAACTCTCGCTCGAGTTCTCCTTTATCTTCGCTAGCGAGCATCACGTCATCGGCATAAAGCAACGTCCAAGGGACGGGCTTCTGAAGATCTCGTGTGATGGCATCCATGACGACAACAAAGAGGAGTGGGGAAAGCGCAGAACCCTGGTGTACCCCGACAGAGATGGGGAACTCCATCGAGGTTCCAGCTGCAGCTTGAACTCGACTCTTTGGACAAGAGTAGAGAATTCGCACCCACTCTATGAGCTCTTCGGAAACTCCATGATGTCGCAAGGCGTATCATATCACTTCACGCGGTACGCGGTCAAAGGCCTTCTCCAAGTGGAGGAGGGCGATATGCACTGCCTTCTGTTTCTCGCGATGCTTCTCTATCAGGAGGCGAGTGGCGTGTATGGCATCATAACATAAACGGTGCCACTACCAGCCACGAAGCCGCACTGATTGCTGGACAGCTGGACAATGTCCCGAATTCGTCCATCGACAATTCGCTCAAAGATCTTCATGCTGTGCGGAAGCAAGCGAATCGGACGGTAATTGGAGCAGTCTGCAGGACTGCCCTTCTTCTTCCAAATCGGGATCGCCGTACTTTGGCGCCAACACTCAGGCACTTTCTTCTCCGCAACAACCTGATTAAAGAACGTCGCCAACCACTCAGCAGGGTACCAGTACTTGGACTTCCACAAATCAGCTGCCACGTCATCGGGGCCCAGTCGCTTTGCCTGGCCTCATCTTCTTCAAAGCCGCATCAGTCTCCTCCACGGTGATCTTCTGAACGGGGCCGTGGATTGGAGCCGTTGAAGGGATGGCTGGATGAGGGAATTCTACCGTAGAAATTTCCTCAAAGTAATCGCGCCATCGCTTCAATGCCTTCTTGCGGTCCGTAAGAAGATGGCCGTTCTCATCATTGATGCCGAAGAACTTTTCGATGTCCTCGGTCTGGCGATGGCGATTCTTTGCAAGTCGGTACAGATACCGCTCACCATCGCGAGACTCGAGCTTCTCGTTGACATCTCCATAATGAGTGGCTTTCGCAACAGCCTTTGCAGCTTTCTTCGCTTCTTGGTACTTCTGCCAGTTATCGGCTGTCTTTTCGCCGAGAAACACGTGATAGAGCGACTTCTTCTCTCGAACCTTCGCTTTCACGTCGTTTGTCCACAGCCATGTCTGCTTGTCGACCTTGCGTCGCCCAGGCTTCGTTATGCCGAGTTCCAACCTTGCAGCTTGGCGTATCGCGTCGGTCGCCTTCTTCCAAGTTTCGTCGACAGTTGTGACTGTCGGTAACCGCACGCGAGAAATCACAGCTGCTTCCTTCTCTCTGATTCGCCACCACTTGATTCTTGCAGCACCGCATCGCTCGACCTGCTTCAGCCCCGGAGATGCGATCTTCAAAGTACAGATCAGCGGACGATGCTGTGAGGCGACCGTTTCATACGGCACGATCTTCGCGTCTGTGACGAGATTTCGGTCACGATCCTTCACAAGCACAAAGTCTATCTGAGACTTGGAGCTCCCACTATAATATGAGATGAGGTGGGAGTCGCGTTTTCGGAAAACGGTGTTCACAATGGTGAGGCTATGCGATTCCGCATACTCAAGAATACGCTCACCATCGGCGATACGTGATCTGTATCCGAACCCACCATGACAGCTGTACCCGTCTTTCGTAGCACCTACGTGCCCATTAAGGTCACCAGCGACTATGATGACATCTTTCGACGGTACCACTGCTGTCTTCTCATCAAGCAGGCTCCAAAACTCTTCCTTGGCTTGATCCGAGCAGCCAGTCTGCGGAGCATACGCTGAGAAGAAGTGATAGAGTCGCTCCTTAGCGGCGACAACGATCTTCATCAATCGATCGTCAAAGCGCTCGACGCTTATAATCGAGTCACGAAATCGTTCGGAGACGATTATTCCGACACCACTGGTGGTCCTGGGACTTCCACATAGAACGGCCTTAAAGCCACGTCCTATGTCCCTTGACTTGCGGCAGGATCACCTCGTCTCCTGCACCGCACAGAAATCAACTCTTCTACGCTCCAGTGCTTCAACCGACTCGCACGAGCGGCCCGTCAACGTACCCACATTCAGCGTTGCCACGCGGGTCCTGCTTACGTTACGGGACTTTCGGACTAGCTCAGTTGCCCCCCGATGCCGTCCTCGCATCAGGGACCCTCGCATACTTCTCACACTCGCCGGGCTCTGCGAGTGCGCGTCGGCTCCCGCGGACGCCGTAGCACTATCTCGAAACACTTGAGCTGTCATACACCATGTGATGTGACATGGGCTGTTCGTAGGCCGGCCTGTCATAAGGGCCTGTCGCCTGCAATCGAGTGTCCGTGTTCGGCTTAACTCGCAAAGTGAGTAGTTTCCAGTGGCACCACGTGGAGGAACGGACATCGCCACCGCATATTATGCTGTCATAATAAACAAAAATATCAATGTAACATTGACAAGCCATTTAACCACGTACTTGGCCTAGAAAATGACGTTCGCAAGCGAGACAATGCACAGTCTTCTTCCTCCAGAACAATACTTGGAGCAATTCGTACACTCATAGAGATGAACGCCTCGATTGGCGAAGACGGGCGCTGAACCATGAATCGATTCGAAATGTAGGGTGGGCGTTTCTTCCCACTGCGCTGCATGCGCTTTCAGATAATCCTGCTTTTACGAATAGTTAGCAGTTCTCACATATGGCCAAATATGTAGCCAAGTGGATAACCTCAAACCTCAAGCGAAATCTGTGCTAAAATCGATAACATGAATCAATATTGAGTGTCCGGTCGATAATGTTTAAGTCGTCTTATTTAAGCCTCGAGTAGATGTCATTGAAGTTATAAGCTGACTGATCCCGCGAGGTATGCATGTACGCTGCGTTCGATCAAGGAGCGGCGGTGGTGTAATGGCGTAGCATTCTGCCCGGTAAGCAGGGAATGTTCGTTCGAGCGCTACCCATCGCAACAAAAAACGTTATTACGCTAATTTTAGTTGTTTTTGAGTTTTTTCGTTATCATTCGTATCCCTGTAACAGCCCACCCCTCTACTTCACGCGACCGACTCTACCATAAAAAATCGACGCTATCGACCGTGTCGATTATTAGTTAATCGATATTGTTTATACTAGAATATTGTGAACTCTCTATACCGGCCATCACGAGTGTGTTTATCGACAATGTTTATCGATCTGCTAGTTAGTTTGCGTGTAAGAAACGTGAGCTGAATCTGTTCCCATCCAGCGGCTAATAATTTTCGCAGACATACTGGCACACTGACAGACGGACAGACTAACTCCTTTATATCTTGTCAGATGGATTTCATTCCACTCAAAGTTTTTTCTATTGTTTTGTAAAGCGCACAGTAGCTGTGTTGTGTGCTTCTAGGAGCTTTCAGCTCCGACTTGATGATAGGGGCATGGCGGCGCAGGCCTAAGTCCTTCATCCACTACTAAAAGTGGAATGTGCTCAAGCGCGTAGTTCTCCCGAAGAAGGAAAATCGCTGTAAGAGTGCCAGACAATAATTAGGACATCCGGAAAAGTGTCGGGAGCAAGGCCTACTCCATCTTGACACTACGTGGAACGCTTTATCGCCAGCTTCATCAGCCGGACCACGTTTCGCTTCGCTGTTTGTGAATACGTAGCACGCTGTCATAGCCGAAGTAGATGTCGTCTTCTCGAACCCGTTTGAGTGACAGATGAGTGTGTCGGGCAAAACAGCGCGCAAAAAACAACACACAGACACATACTCAGCGGCCGTTTGGCGGGTCGCATTTCCGCGGAGACGATTAAGAGGATCCGTCCTCGCCTGTAACTGATTACTTTGAAAAACTTCCCGAATTCCCTCCTAGCTTGGTTCAAGCCCTGAAGTCAGCCGGAAGCAACTAGCTCACTTCATCGTCAATTGCCGTCATTCATTCAGAAGCGGATGTTGTTCCAAGAAACACCTGTTTTTGCTGTTTCTTCCGTCAACTCAGCAGAATTCTATTGTTCAATGTCAGTGTTTACTGTTTGTGGAAGTTTTGCAGCCTTCCCAATGGAGACGTCACTGACGCAGTGCAGCATCTTTGAGCTTTTTTGGAAAATGATATTGTAGGCAGTAGAAAAGGGATCCATCCTAGTAGATGAAGATGAACGCTAGGTGAACGGAGCAGTGCGATCTTACGTGGCTAGAAATTTAAAAAGAAAACGGAAGAAAAAACATCTACTGATTCTTAATCACTGACTATTCAATTCAAAGTCAATCGTACTGTAGGAATTTAGATAAATCTTTGTGCTTATTTTAACTATACTACAGTTTGGGCATAGCGCCGCTATGTTCTGCTAATAGTGTGATTTGTTTATGGCACGTTATTTAACTAACGTATTAGATCGTTGCGTATGAAATGACCGATTTTACTGTCTCAAATTCTGGTAGATTTTTCATGGCTACGAATGTTCCCGTTTGAGGCACTGTATACAGTTTCTGAAAGTGAAGAATCTCCGCTTTCTTTTTTTTATAACTCTTGTGACATAATTACACTTGCCGAGCTTCTTCACGTCGTTTTTGCAGCATGAATCAACGTGATATTCGGGGGCTCTACTTATATGAGTGGAAAAGTCGCAGTCGCAGCTCGTAACACCAACGCTGCATTTGGGGGATTTTGCTAAGGAACGCACAATAAGCCACTGGTTCGAAAGGTTTCGATCTGGAGATGAAAGTCGCGAAGATGAAGACCGAGGTAGGCCGACATCACTCATTAACGGCGGCCAACTCAAAGCCATGATGGAAGCGTATCCTTATCAAACAGTGACAGAGCGAGTACAGCATTTCGGCGTTGACGGCAGCACCACGGTAAAGAATTCGGATAAATGGATCCTGCACGAACTGACCTTCGGCCAGATTCTGAAGCAGGACGACACCTGTGTTTCGTTAAGGCTGCGCAATCTAAGGGAGCCTTTTTGCATAGGGTCTTGACATGCGACGAAAAATGAATCCCTTATGACAATCGTCGTCGCTCTGCACAATGGCTGGACAAGAATGAGAGTCCCAAGCAGATGCCAAAGTCTCCATCCAAAGAAGACTATGGTGGCCGTATGGTCGATAGCGGCTGATATAGTCCATTACAAGTTCTTGAAGACTGGAGAGACTATCATAGCGGAGAAGTACTGTGGCGAAATTGAAGTGATGCACCAGAAGTTGGTTGAAAACAGCCGGCTTTGGTCAGTCCTACTCATGACATACGCGCGTCCGCACATTTCAAAAACTGTTGTCCAGAAACTGGATGAATTGGGATACGAAACTGCTCCACATTCAGATTCAACAGATCTGCCCCTACCGATTGTTAGTCCTTTTTTCACTTAGTTCACAGGCACTTAGATGGTCACGTGAAGGGTAAAAATTCAGCAACCAAGATGATGTCGAAAATGACTTCTTATGTTTCATCAATGCTCGTAGTTCTGGTTTTTGTAAAGATGGATAGTCTAAGCTATTATCGTGTTGGGAAACAAGAATATTAATTGTAGCTGCGCTTATTTCGATTAATAGAATTGCCTCAAGCAAACTTATGATCTGTCAAAGTTTTCCGTCAGAATCGGCCATTTTATATGCAACGACCTAATACATAAATAAATGAATAAATAAATTTGCGAAGAAAATTGTCTCGTAGGTAAAGCAGTTTACTTTCAATTTTGACAAACCGACAGAGTGAGGTGTTCCACCTCTCCAGGATAGATCCGAAAATTCCGATTCTTACAGAACCCTGCAGGAAGCGTAAGCCGTACATGCGAGACACTGGGGCGAAGTTTTAGTAGCCTTGACAACTTCACCACAAATCAGAGTGCAGTTCAAGTTGAATGGTGCAAACCGTTATAACTTGGCATAATTCAACGAAGTATGATGACGTCAAGTCTGCGAGTTTTGTGTATGTAACGAAGTCGTACACAAGAGCAAATCGGTGTAAGATTCATCTATCTCGGGGTAAAGAAAAAGAAATCCTCGTGGATTATCGGAGATACTCACGAAGTTCGCGCCTCTTAAGGTATGTATACCATTTTACGTCGAATTAGACACTTTTCAAACCAAATTGGACATTTTTCAAATCAAATTGAACACTTTTCACGTCAGATTGGACACTCTTCTAACCAGGATACTATCTCAACGGTAGGTCGGAACGGCGCAAATGTTGTGTATGGGCAGAACCGCCTCTTCCTGGGAAGTAAGAAACTGCAGGTATCTCGACCCCAATACAACTCTGCGCAGAGCTAGGGGCGACGGAAGTCGCGGGTTGGCGCCCTGTTGATTCACGTGCTCCACACTTCCGTCGCCCCTAGCTCTGCGCAGAGTTGTATTGGGGTCGAGATACCTGCAGTTTCTTACTTCCCAGGAAGAGGCGGTTCTGCCCATACACAACATTTGCGCCGTTCCGACCTACCGTTGAGATAGTATCCTGGTAAGACCTATGCACTTTGAAATCAGATTGACCGCCTCCCAAATCAAAACAAGCTTCTTACAGGTTAAGCTAAAGACTTTCCATGATGTTTAGAATTATTTTTTGTCAAGGAAAACTTAGAATAACTTTTTTAAATTTTTTATTTCAGCTGCCCGAATGAGTGAAATAATTTTATAAAAATTTTATTTTTGAAAAAAAAATAAGAGGTTGAATTTTTTGTGTAAACAAATCAAGGCAGCATTTATGTCGTGCATCAAAAAGCTGAATCGTGCTATGCACTTGAAAGTTCAACGCAACGTTTATTTGAGTGATACTGTAAATACTACTTACATGCAGTAAGAACGTTAGTACAGCTTAACTGGTTCCATGCTGATATCAGCGGCCAGGTCATCCCGGATACGGGTGGGTGCTGATCGGTCCCACGAGGTGTGGATGTTGCGTTCGATCAAACGGCGCCGGTGGTGTAATGGCGTAGAGCATTCCCGCCCGGTCAGAAGGAGGTGCGGGTTCGAGTCCCGCCTGGCGCTAGAAATTTTGATCGCAACAAAACATCGTTGTGGCAGCTTACTACCTCGATGCCAGCCACTTGAGGTTTAAGGAAACTGATTTGAATTGAGTTGGTACATGTGTTTTATAATTGTTCATGTTGCCGTCTTCCTCCTCTTTAAAACAAGTTTTAATTCATTGTTTTCCCTCGAAAAATAAAAATTTTATAAAATTTTAAAATAAGCGTCTTTTTATTGGAAAGTAAGCTAAAACTTCGAAGAAAGACACTAAAATTGTCCCTGAACAAAAAAGTTATGCGAACATTTTTGGAGAGGCTCTAGTTTAATGTAGATAAAGTACGTTTTGATTTTCTTTGACTTGAAAAGTCTTAGGTTAGCTTAGAAAGTGAAAAGTTGGTTTGAAAGTGTCCAATTTGGTTTGAAAAGTGTCCTATTTGATTTAAAAAGTGTTCATTTTGATTTCAAAAGGTCCAGTTCGACGTGAAAATGGTATATATGATGAGTTCAACATCGTGGGTATGCTCCTCCTTTCTTCCCCGTTTTATCCAGAGTTTAATCGTTGATGGAACCTGTCCCAGGTTCAGGTAGATTGGTCTTCCCTAACATGAGCTTCAGAATCTTATACAAGTTTTGATTTTCGCATTCAGAATTACCTCTGCGGAGTGTTGAAATTTTAGTTTTAATGCTTTTAGTTTATAAATAAATAATCAATTACTGAACCTTTTCTATTACTTGTCTACCTAGAATCAAAAGGCTCCAGTGGGGGACTGAGCTGGCCTAGCTGATGTCAGTTAAATAAAAACGTGACCAACCAACATATTTTTCCGCGGCTTAAGCGACACCGTTTCAGACTTCACTTGGAGCAAATTAAAGTCTTAGGTGAAAGGCTAGCAAAGTGGATCCGCCTTGATTTTCCTCCAAGACGTCCGAGAACTATTTCCAAAAATTTATGAAATAAAAATGTAAAGCCAGGTTAAATACACAATACAACTGCAGCAGGGAGATCTGAGCCTGTTTTGAACGAAGCAAAGATGTCAGATTTGGAAGAAATGCTGAGTGGACCTCAACCCGTCTCCAGATATGCACAAAATCTCGTTAAAATTTTGATATTAAACGTCTTCACTGATCACTAAATCGGCTACGTGCAGTTGGACTTTAATTATTAATGTCATGATGATCCAAATACGAAAAAGAAGTATTTCGTATTTCAACTGGAAAAGCGCTCGGTATTTCAAAACAGTGTGGATTTCGTGATCGTTTTGACGTCCCAAACTCAGGAAGGTGACGTAAACTTCTAATTATGGTGGGAAGATACACGATATTGCTTTATAAAGAACCGCATTCAAGCAATTCTTGAAGTAATTATCACTCGGCCCACTCGCTGCGTTGTTATGCGGTGAGCCTTTCCATTTTCGACGATGAGAGCACTACATACATTTCTGCTGATTATCTGGCCACAACGCTCTTCGCTCTAATTCGCCGCTGAATCGTGGCGGATATTTTGTTTTCAACCAAATTTCTAAGCGGATTTCCGCGTGGTTTTAGATCATCGTGTTGTCTTGTATGTAGGAAGAATGGACAGCAACGATCGGGAGTGATTGTCTTGGGACGCGCCATACACTCAACCCAGCTTGATAAAGCTCTGGCAGCGAACAAGGTTCAATACCCATCCTTTCGTTCTTTGAGTACCCTTCACTGGTTTTCCAGTTTTTACTTCCCTTCATTCAACTAGTGCAAGGCATCCTGATTCAGCCACGCCTTAAGCGTTCCTCTAGCAGGTTCGCCTATCAAAGTCCTTAGCAGCACATGGCTACGGTAATCTACCCAGTCAGAGCACCACCTCTTATCAGAATGGCACCCCCTTTCGATGAGGCGTGATTGGTCTGGTGCTCCCATGACCATGTAGGCCACATTAACGTCTATGTAGATTCAATATTCAAATAAATTTAAATATGATCTCATTCTTTTTTATATGATTAATTCCGTCGACGTTCAAGAAAGCGATCTACGCTACCAAGCGTTTCCCCTCTTTCGTTACAGGCTTTTCGGGATCTATCCTAGTCGAAGGGGCAC
This sequence comes from Heligmosomoides polygyrus bakeri, assembly GCA_947359475.1. Taxonomy (NCBI): domain Eukaryota; kingdom Metazoa; phylum Nematoda; class Chromadorea; order Rhabditida; family Heligmosomidae; genus Heligmosomoides; species Heligmosomoides polygyrus. The sequence continues at coordinate 13,838,768 of OX375868.1, forward strand.
ACAGTGTTTCTACTCACAATTCCCTCCCTTAAAGTTGTTAAAGAGCTTCACCTTTCCCATGATACTGACGGATCTTGGACAAACTCAAGTGAGGTGGAGGTGTGGCGTGAAGTGCAGACGCAAGTGCCACTAAGGGTAGCCCCCTAGGATAGATCCAACTTTTCTTGTAGACCAAATTGACTTCTTGGTGTTGCTACTCCGCGTTGGCATTTCGCCAGAGGATCCTCTCCTCATTCTCCACTTAATAAAGTTTTCACACTTGTGGATCTCATTTTATAAACGGTAAAGGATAGAAAACAGCGTGAATCAATCCCCATTTGGGATGTGCTGCGCATTCTTCCTTTGCGGGATGTCGTGGACTCAATTTGAATGTGTATCTGGCCTTCAAAATGAACTACCAGGCCAGTCGATCGACAAGTCAGTGTTCTGTCCCTCCCAGACAAGTCCATTCAACGACCACATTGTGATCGAAGGCTTAGTTGAGTTTGGCGGGAAATCCGAACCAAGAACCTTGAATAGGGTTGCACGTGATAGCCGGCGCGTCCATCCGTCTGCGCTAATACGTACACGCTTAGGCCATCTAATAACATCCCAATCAGAAAACGACACAGTAACCGTATATACCAGAAGAAAACTACTAAAAGACTGGACAACTGGGGAATATCTGTTATGCAGTACATCTGACGTACTTAAAAAGTGATAAATTTTATAAAGCATAAAGATAAAGAACGGCGTTATTCAATCCCTTTGGAATACGCCACACATTCTACTTCTACGGGATGCCGTGGAGGCGAGTTGAATGCGTATTTGCCCATACAATGACTTGCGGTGGCCAGCCGATGAACAAGTCAGCGCTTTATCCTTCCCAGACAAGTCCGGTACCAATTCACCGACCCCGGAGGAATGGAAGGCTTGGTTGGCCTGAGCGGCAAATCCGAACTAGGAACCTGGCATCGGGTGCAGGCGACAGCCGGCGCCTCCTCCGACTGCGCTCCATGCGCCCTAATAAATTTTATAGCGGTCGTTAATATGGCTCACATGAGGTGGTGGAAACGAACCAGTCACAAGCGCCAATCGAGCTACGAATACACTGCGGACAATCAGGGCATAGAGCTACTCTTCCCTTTGGATGACACCCCTTTCCGATGCGTCCTGTCTACGTCTGCCCCCTGACACCCCTATATGTAGCCCACATCAACGACTAGTACCAGAATTTCTCTCATCCGTAGGGGCTATTTGATTCTGTAGTCATATTTCGTTTGGTGGCTGCGTGGAGAGAAGCCGGAGGAGGCACCGACTCGCGTTTGCAGTCCGATGTTGCAACCGGTTCATTTTTCTGCTCTCGCTCAGGCCAATCAGGCTTTAATCTCTTTGGGTCGGTGAAATAAATAGTAGATTAGTTCGGGCGTGGGAAGATGTGGGAGGGGTATAAATCCCTAACATTTCTTCCTGCAATGTCATTGCGCAGGCCAAATACGTATTTGATCGAACAGTGTGTGGGCTTCCTTTGCCTCTAACACAAAATTATTTAATAGTCCGTTTATTCGTAATTGTGCAACTAGGGGCGGGCCACCAGAGCGGAGGAACTCAACAAGATGATACATAAGAGTCGTCGTGTGCTTTCTGCTTCCAACGAAGAATACACTGTAGTCGAACTGTGAATGATTATTTTTAGGCCGTCTGAGGTTTCGTGGATGAGGAAATCTTGAATAGAAGCGGCTGCTGGTGCTTGACGCGACAAACTGCCTCCGCACTGCCACGTAGAAATCGAATGCGTGGCGCATCCCAAAAGGTCATTGATTAACTTTAATCTCTACGATTTTTTGTTGATTCAATCTTCTAATTCAACTTTAATTTAATCTTACGTTGAATCTAATCAATTTAAGAATTAAATCATTTTGCAGATTTTTTAGATTTTGTATTGATTGGTACAATTAGTAATATAGACATCGGATGATGTTGTATCACGTACTAAGGCTATTTGAGGAATATTATAAAACGATCCCTTCAAATACTCCGAACGTTCTCTGAACGAGTAGTGCGCCTCAGGGCATGGCGCACTCGCCAAAGCAATTGCAGGCGACACTAATATACTCTACTCAAGGAAATTGCTTAATCAGAGACAACACTTGGTGGCCCGGACATCCACGATGCCCTTGCGGTCGCGTCTGGTGCTTCCTCGGCAGTCAGACAGGCCGATGGCTTCGTTGCAAACCTTCCGTAATCGAATGAATTGTGCCCCCTATCGAGTTGTGCCGATTTCTTCTCGACAGGCGGAAGCGTTTCGAGGAAGCAACATTTCCGATGGAAGGACTTTAATGGATTAGATTCAATGGCAAACCGGCTCTGCTCCTACCAATTCCTCTGGACGACGGTCAATTCTGAGGAAGACGTTCCGTCACTTTACGGCTCTCTATATTCTCTTTCCTTTTACTCGACAAGTGGAAGAGGTCCAGCTGGTATTTGTAACCATTAATTGACGTCTTCAGCCGGCGAAAAACGGGGCCATTCCGCTGCTGCACTTCTTCGGTGAATAGTGTCTAGTCGTTGAAACTGGCATGATTTACATAGCCATAAATCGCCTCCTAACGGGATGGGGAGTAAGGGAATCCGCTAAGGGTAGTAGTGGAGGCAAAAATCAATTCAAACGCTAGGCGACCGAGTAGCGTTGGTCAAAACAGTTTCTCCAACGTTTCCCCCAGACGTGACCAATCGATTATTGATTGCATCGATCTGGGCCAGATACACCAGTTTCACATCGAATTGGACACTCTTCTAAGCTAGCTTTAAGGCTTTTGAAATCAAAGCGAACTCTTCCAAGCTAGAGTGAGCTTCTTCAACATTAAACTAGAGGCTCTCCAAAAAGGTTAGAGTAATTTTTTGTTCAAGGAAAATTTTGGTATAACTTTCTTTGATATTTCAATTCACCCACCCAATAAGTGTTCCAAATCACATAGTTAGACATTTTATACTAATTTTATTTTAAGGAAAAATATTAAGGCTTGTTTTAAAGGGCGGGAAAGCGGCCATTTTTTAAGATGATATTGCGCTACGCCTCTTCCAAGACGCTGTGATTTTTATTTGACCGATAATAGAATTTCTATTTGCATGGAGTTTGGCATCTGTTACCAATTCAACAAAAACAATTGTAAAAAACACATAATCCTAACTTTCGTTGTTCATGTAAGTGGTAAACATTCACACTTTCAGTCAAATAAAAGCGGCAGCCAACTTCTTGAGGGCATGATGCGATCTTTCTTTCAATGTGCTATATGCTTGCTTCGTTGCTGCGCTTTAAGGCAAATTTTAATTTATTATTTTTACTCTGAGAAGAAAAATGTTATGAAATTATTACACTTACTGATGCAGATAAACTAAAAAATTTAAAAGAAAGTTTTACCAAAGGTTTTTTTCCTTAAACAAAAAATTATTTTAACCATCTTACTGAGTCTGTAGTTTAGCCAGCCTGAAGATCATTTTGGTTTGGATGAGTTCGCTTTGATTCCAAAAGTCTTCGGCTAGCTTAGAATAGGTTTTGATTTGAAAAGTGTCTAATTTGATACGAAAAGTGTCCATTTTTGTTTTAAAGGTGACCAGTTCGATGTGAAATTGTTATGAATGGTTTGCTGCCGAGCGGAGGGTCTCAAATCCTCGCTCCTACCTCTGGCCCAATCTTTTTCGAATCTTTTCACTATTTATTGCAAGGCACTGAATATTTTATGTAATCTGTTACTCAATATACTGGCCTTCGTCCTAATAGTTTTTCTGCTCAAATACGTATTGTTTTAACGCAGACTAGGTTAAGGGTGGACGTTACTGGAGGTAAACGGAGGCTTTCTAGCAGTTAAGCTTACACACTGCAAGCCTAATAAGTCCTAGTCCTAGTCCTAGTCCTAGTCCTAGTAATCTCCAGAACGGAATCGCATAAAGGAGTTATTCATCTGAATGGCTCATCTCGAGCTAATCGTAAGATTTCTAGGGAAATATCCTTTCTGGGGAATGATGGTTATGTATTACACGTCCGTTTAGTCCACTCAACCTCACCCTTACTCATTACCTCCTCGAGTAGTACGAGCCACTTATCTCGTGCTCATCCCCGGAACGCGTGCCGAGTTCAGGTGTTGTTCGCGAACGCTCGAGATGCGCTAGAAATGCAAATGACTGCATAGACGGGTAACAAGGCCAATAGAAATGTGCTGCATGAGGGTTATTCCTTCAAGGAATAGGAAGTGCGCCTGTTCTGTGAACTGCGCACTAATATTCCAAAAAACATAACGCTCTGTCAGCGCTTCGGGATAAAACCCGTGTCAATAGACACCCAAAGGAAGCTCGCCTTTTAGATGGAGCGAGGTTCTATAACGATGGTTTTTTTGACTTTTCCAAATAATGTTGAAAGGGGAAACTTCTTCTTCCTCTTTTCCATATTCTGCTGCGTTTGATTCTTTTTCTTCACTTTATCTGACGCCTTCGTTTCCTATTCGTTTCGTTTGCCTTCTCCGTGTCGTCTCCGTTGTCGACGTCGTCTTCTCTTCATTTTCTTCGTTTTCAGCTGGATTCACTGCTGCTTCCCATAAAAGGTGTGGAGACATGTCACACTTCCCTTGCGTGACAGCTGGATTAAATTTATCACTTCGACCTATTTGATATTCTTTGGCTGCTGCAAAAACCTTGCTTCGATCACTACACTCACATCATCCTTATTATATTGTATCATCCAGCGGTAACCAAAGATAAATGCTCAGCAGTCAGCCCCAGGAGTGATGTTACTGATCGATGTCGATTGGTGGATTTTTTAATTGCAATGAAGTCTTCAAAGCTGCTTTTGCATACTCGCCTTCTATCTTGGTTGATCAAATACGAATGAAAATCGATAAAATCAATTAATATCAATTGTCTTATCAAACATTTGAGCCCAGTAAGGCATCTGACAGGGCTTGGCCAACTCTGAACGCTTTTAATTCAGTGGCAAACCCACGTTCAGGTAAGTCTGGTACCAAGTTACCGACCCCTGAAGCTATTTAAGGCTTTGTTGGCCTTGACGAGAAATCCTAACCAGGAACGTATGAGGCACAGCTGCCACCTTCTCAGACTCGCTATCATTCGCCTACGTACAACAAGTAAATAAAACAGCCTTCTTCGCTTTATTCACCATCACCATGATTCTCTTCTACTTCGCCCTTTTCGTTTTGTTGGTTCTTTTTCATTATCGTGGTCTTCTTCGTCCTCTTCTCGTTCCTTTTTATTTTTTCTCTTCATCGTCGCTTTCTCAGCATTCTTCACCTTATCTATCGCCAACGTCTTCAGTCTTCCTCGTCGTCGCCGTTGAATTCTTCTTTATTTTCTTTGTGTTTTTCCTTTCGGTCTTCTATTAGGGGTGGCCAAAAGTAATGAGACAAATTCAACAAATTTCTTTATCTCTTTATAACTCAATTACAACTCAACGGTGCTGAGGAGTGTATTCGCCACCAAGGTCAACGACCTTGCTGCATCGATCAGCCAACTTTCTGATCCCATCCTTCCAGAACTGCTGGGGCTGATCGATCCACTGCTCGTTATGATTGTCGAGGTCTGCTTGGGTCCTTGTGCCCCTTCCGACCATGAAGCCCTATAGGCTTTCGTCTAGCAGGTATCTCTCAGGCTCAAGAAGTAGTGGTAGTTGCATGGAGAGATGTCGGGCGAGTACGGTGGATGAGGTATGTGAGCGTAGCCCAGCTGAGCAAGCTTATCTGCGGTCATTTTTGTCCGATGGGGTGTGGCGTCGTCGAAGAGAAGGACCTTCTTGAAGCGCTGAGACGAACAAGTGCGAGTCGTCAGTTTATCTCTCCTATTTTGTTCACTATGAGATCTATTTTAGTCGCGAGGGGCAGCGCAACGATGACAGCTCCGTCCAGCACCCCACGATACGACAGCACATTCTCTGAGCTCATATGAGAGCCATCGTATCATTAGGTAACAGGTGAAGCACTGAGACAAATTCACGAGGAGGGATGGAGATACAAAACACCGCATACTCCCTCCGACTAGGATCGATCCGGAAATTCTGTCCTTCCGTTTCGCTCCGTTACCCTTCGCAGAAACAACGAACTCGAGGAGCTGGGCTAAAGCGGGTGCAGTCGGCACGCGATCTGTTGTGCAGCAACGCCCGGTGGTGTATTGCATGCATGCTTGATCATGCGATTATCCCGCGTCATAAGACCAAAATCCACGGCCAGATGGAGGTGCTCTTGGGGCCGTAGTAGTCGTAGTCGTAAAGCTCGCCAACACTCTACGGTCCGCTCGTGGCCAAATCTCTCCTTCACCTCGCTTCGACTAGTGTAGGTAACTCAGGTAGCTCACGTCGATTCGACAAGCAACACATAGCGATTCCCTACTGCTTCCATCAATTCCATTGGGAAAATGCTCAAAAATGAACGCTATCGCTGCGGAAGCTCAGTAAATCTCAAGGCCGAACTTGGATTTGTCCCAGTGGGGGATGGGACTCTGAAAGCTTCGATCGAGGTAACGTATGTGCCTGGTAGTCCCATGTCAGGTCAGACAAAAACACTTCAGACATCTTCACATCTGAAGGTTTTCCTTGTCTAGCTAGTGCACTTCTGCCATTAGACTCTACAATGAAGCTAACGGCTCTAGCGAGGTTCTACTTCAGACGTCCTTTCTCTCTCCGCCTCCCGTCTCCAGAGGAAGGCTCAGATCCTTTCTGAAGCTTCTTCATCTGTTCAGCTGCTCCTATGGCCGTCCAGAGTCCATTTTTGCAGGCGCTGAACGCTTCACTTTTTTCTAATTTTCCAATTTCACTCTTAATTTCTAAATTCATTGGGGCGCGTGATAGCGCTGCCAGAGGAGGCGCGGGTTGTCGCGTCACCCAAATCCAGGTTCCACGTTTGGATCCGGTCAACCAAGCCTTCCCTCGCCCCTTTGTCGCTGAATTTGTACCAAACTCGTCTGGGAAGGATAAAGCGCCGAACTGTACATATGCTTGCCACCACAAGTCAGAGCGCCGTCCAAATATGCATTCGAATTGCCTCCACGACATCCCGTAGAAGTAGAATGCGTGATGTATCGCAAAGGGATTGAGTGATGCCGTGTCTTATCCTTTTTTAATTTCTTTTTTTCTATCTTTTAGAGATAGTGATTAAAAAGGCCTTCCAATATGGACCTCTTCTTCACTAGAGAGCAACTGGAAGAGCATTGCAAAAGGTCTAAAACCAGTGGCGAGGCGAGCCTTTCCTGTTTATTTTTATACTATAATTACACCTTCTACTTTTTCTGTATGGAGTTTTGTCTAGTTCTCTATTGTTTTGTTGGCCACAGAATACGCTTAGTCGGCCTTAGGTCAGGAGGACAAGGCATCGGACACGTCCGCATTTGAAGATTGTCCTGGTTCAGCTATTGTACTTCTGGCTACAATGAAGCTGACGGCTCTAGACGAAAATCGAGTTCCGATGTCCTTCATTTCTCCGCCTTCTTCGTCTCGATGGAGGGTCGTATCTTTCTGAAACGTATTCACCTGCCCAGCTTTACCTGTGGCCGTATTGGGGAATTCATCAACGGCTAAATCCGGCACTATGCGGGGTGGATGTTTGAAAAATACCCATGGTCTGGTCTACATCATATGCCTTAGCCGCCCTTTTCCATGTGTACTGACTGCTACGCGAAAATACTCGACGATTCTCGAGGGCCGCTCCTCCACCTGGCAAGGGATTTTTATTTGTTTGTTCTGTACATAGGATAAAGGACAGCGTTATTCAATCTCCTTTGGGATGCGCCACGCATTCTACTTCTACGGGATGTCGTGGAGGCGACATGAATGAGTATTTGGCCATACAATGACTTACGGTGGCCAGCCGATGAACAAGTCAGCGCTTTATCCTTCCCAGACAAGTCTGGTACCAATTCGCCGACCCCGTAGAGATGGAAGGCTTGGTTGGCTTGGGCGGGAAATCCGGACCAGGAACCTGGTATCGAGTGCGCACGACAGCCAGCACCTCCTCCGACTGCGCTACATGCGCCCTATTCTGTACATAGACAGCTGCGCAATTACAATTAAGGAACGAAACAAGATCACATACAGCTCAAACACACAGAAACGGTAGACTAAGCAAGTGATTCTTACACAACAAAGCAAACTATAATGTTTGCTCGTAAGAACTAGTTTTTTGAATAGCCTCAGAGTGTTTGGCAGGTTGTTTTTTCTTTGAAAGCTTCAGAAATATGTACAGTACCTGCTCTATGGGTGAAAAGCGAGGATTGCTCCTTGCTTTCGAAATTTGGATTTTCCATTGACCATCTTGCAGAAGCGCCTTCTCGCAGCAAAAAACTTCGCGCGATGAGGTCTAGCTTGCAACAGGAAAAGAATTTAGCGCTTGCGCAGGGAAGCAAAACATGCGCTCTGTGTTGATAACTGGTAGCCTCGCCGGAATTCTGTTCATAATACCGCCCTCGGTCGAGGAGGGATTAGTTTTTATACCTTCATATTCTTCTGTAGTTCTGGGACGATTTTAGTCTTAATTTTTGTAGTGTCTCGCGATTGCATATTTTGTCCGGTCGATTGTTTGCCGCATTAGTTTTGATATGTCCGGGTTTAATTACCCAAGTTTGAGGTCACTTAAATTGGTGGATTCGATTGTGTACACACACTGCCTGGCAACGAGACAGACAGAGACACCTCCTGTGTTAGAAGAGGAGACGTAGTAGTATTCTTGAAGATGAAGGTGCACCATATCTACCCTAGTCGGATTGGAGCAACTCTAAAGTGCCATTTGCCTAGGTCATCGCATGCCATACAATCATATTCTCTGATTTAAAATGAAAGCACTCGCATTATGGAACAGCAGCTGAAGCTCTCGTAGAACCTCAAGGTGTGACTAGACCATATTTTCTTCCACGACACGCAAGAATGCGTAGGTCATCCCATTTTTTGCAAGTACGGTGGTTTTCTACATATTTTCTATATAGGATGATGTCTAAGTCAACCATAGCCACTGCTTTCCTCTGCAGACGCCTCCCACACTGTTCCACTAAACCACAGTTGCAACCTACGCTGACGACTTGTAGTTCGTCAAAGATTAGGCCGAAATGTAGCTGTTTTCCAAGAAAACCCCATAAATTGTTCCTTGAAATTGTAGCTACGACGGCTTCTTTGTCACAGAACGTCTATGAGGTGTGAACTACGATTTTTAAACTTTTCGCTTGTAAACTGCAACTAGGCCTTCTCAGCTAGATGAGAAACTTGTGCGCAACGTCGATTTTTCATTGTGAATGTTCAGCATAGAAATGCTCATGCTTTCAAGGTTCTTGAATTAGGTTTCTGCCCATGCCGACTGGGCCTTTCATACCATGAGTTCGGTGACTGATACTGCACTTGTTGATACAGGATAAAACACTTTTACAACGATGGGAAGTCGTGTACTGTGTAGGCCGATCAGAAGTAGAATGCGTGGCGCATTCCAAAAAAGTTTGAGTAACGCCGTGCTTCATTCCTTATTCATGCAGTTTCAGTTTTGCATAGATATTGCCCATTCTATAATGGTACAACAATTTTCGCTTCGAAATATTGTAAAGAAACTGCCGGGCTGGATTTTGTGCAAAACAGCTTCAAAAGAAGCTTTAGACACGACTACATGGGTATGCAACACCATCCCTTCACCAGATTTACGAAACAGATTCTGAAATCCACACACCACACTTGAATGTCGTGGAAGATGATATGATTTAATTATGATATAATAAGGGGATTAGGGTGTCCAGAAAGTATCTGCAAAAAATTCGCAATATTCCAGATTTTTTCTAGAATGTTCTGAAGATTTCAACATAAGTGCTATATAAAGACCCTATCCTGCTGTATCTACGTAACATACCCAGCTCCGTCTTCCTTGCCCATTTCACTGTACGATGGCCGAACTGTCTACCCATATTAGACACGAACTCCTTTACGAGTTTGAATCTGGGCACTCCGCTGCAGAAGCCTGTCGAAGCTTGTGTCGTGTATTCGGCTCTGAAGCTCTTTCTGTACGGTCTGTGTATAGCTGGTTCGAGCGCTTCAGAAGCGGGAACAGGAGTCTCGAAGATGAGCCTCGCTCTGGTCGCCCGACAACGATACCCTTGGATGAACTGAGGAAGCTGGCGGAGCAGCATCCTTATGAAGGTGTGCGCTATTTTGCTGCTGCTCTTGGCTGTTCCCGATCCACCGTGGACAATGAACTGTGATCTCTTGGATGTTAAAAAGCTCGGTCAATGGCTCCCACACGAATTGATCGACTACAACCGGCGAAGACGTCTGGACATATGCACTCAGCTGCTCTCCCGAAGTCGCACCTTCAACTGGCTGGACACCATCGTCACTGGAGATAAAAAATGGGTCCTCCACGTCAACTACGCTCGTAAATGTGCGTGGTGCCATCGTGATGAAGTGCCGAAATCTTTCGTAAAGGGTGAAATTCATGCGAGGAAAGTCATGCTGAGCGTCTGGTGGACAGTTCATGGTCGTGTATTGTGACTATCATTTCGAGCTGCTGCCTGACAGCACGACTGTCACTGCCGAGGTCTACGCTACCCAACTGCAGAGATTGGCCGACAAGATGCGCAAGGAACAGCCCAGGCTCGACAAAGTTCGCCCGCTGCACGATAACGCGCATCCGCACATCGCGAAGACGACTTCTCAGGGAATTCTGGAACTTGGATGGGAAGTTCTGCCGCTTCCACCGTACAGCCCAGCTCTGGCCCCAAGTGACTACGACCTTCTTCCATCACTTCAGCATCATCTGGAAGGGAAGCGTTATGAAGATCGTGACAACCTCGAAAATGACCTCCGAGCTTTTTTCGCCTCCAAATCAACGCCAGGAGAGTTCGAGTTCTTGTGGAACGTTGGCGGAGAGTAGTCGATGTTGATGGAAATGATTTGGCTGATTCGTAAAATGTTGATAAAAAATTGTGATATTTTGAAAAAATTGTCGTATTTCTGCAGATACTTTCTGGACGCCCAAATATTTATAAGGGGCTCTCGTAGCGCAGTCCGAGTAGGTGCCAGCTGTCGCATGCACCCGATACTAAGTTCTTGGTTTGGATCTCCCGCTAGGCCAACGAAGTCTTCCATCCCTCTGGGGTCGGCGAATTGGTACCCGACTTGTCTGGGAAGGAACGAGCGCTGACTTGTTGATCGTCCGGCCACCGCAAGTCATCGTATGGCCAAATACGCGTTGAAATCGCCTCCACGACATCGCGTAAAAGTAGAATGCGTGGCGCATCTCAAAAGGATTGAGTAACGCCATCCCTAAATAAGATGACGAATGGTCTCACTTGTTTTCACCTTCAAGAATCCTATACTACGAAGAGTGGTCGGAGGAAGATCCAATTTCCCACAGCAAAAATGTGTAGACAACTTCAATTTTTTAGTTGTCGAGCTGGCTCAGAATTTTTGAAATTGTCAAAGAAACACATCCCACTGGAGACTCTTTAGGGTTCGATAGGGTGTGTTTGTTTGATAACTTAGTTACACGATCTTCAGTGACGATATCTGTAGGACACAGCTTCGTAGTTCCTATTTATTATGTTTGATCTTATTGATGACTTTTGATTTATGCTTCTTTGCGGTGCTTTGTTTGCATGTCTCTTCATGAACTCAATAAAAAAGTAAACAAATATCCTTTAGTTTCAAATAAAAAGCTACTTCTTCATCAAGCTCACATTGCACTGAGGTCTTGCTCCTCCTTGAAACCCTCCTGTTTTCTGGGAACGTCGCTAGAGTACAAAACGATGAGGAGCAGGAGAAGTTCATATTAAATGGAATGTCTGAAGAGTCTTGTCCTATATAGTGGGTCCGCCTTCATAGAGATTCCTTCGCCTCAGCAGCGGATACATTCGTTCCACGTTCCGGTGCTTTAGCTCTTCACTCCACCATTGCTTCCGGACCTTCTAGAGTCTTTGAAATGAAAAATCTCTCACAGGAAGAGACTTAAAAAGTGAAAAGTTATATCTTCCTCGCGTAGACCCAGATTGCTAGCAATGTTTGTCACTTATAGAGCTGGTAGTCTGCACTAAGAACTTGCTAAACACATTCAGTTCCGAAACGTCGCAATGTAAACGTAATCATACCTTCATAAAGAGAAGCTCTCTGAATTGTTTCGTAGCGTGACTGAGCTCACGATCAGTTTAACCCCTTTGTTCCTCGCCCCCTCCGCTTCCCTGAATGCTCACCGCTTTTCCTGATCTTCCTAGATAGTTGACCTTTCGCTTTCCGCAGAAGAACCACAAACTTCCAGTCAGAAGCTCATTAACTGAATAGATTCTCTAATGCGCCATTTTCTCGTCATTACCAACTGGTATTATTTATAGAAAATTGAACTTCGACGAAGTCATGTCGTTTTTTCGTATTTCAACGGCTCAAAGCCGTAGATCCATTATGACGTCTTCATTCAAATGACTTGGCATCCTTTAGAAGTCTTTTGCGTTGTTTGTAAAGAAGCTTCTACACTCCCTATCAATCACTTTTGAGAAAATAATGAGCATTTTGTTCATATTCTAGGCTTCTAAATTTTATTGTTGTCGGCAACTGAAGTGTGCGTAAGGTGTTCTTCGAGCAACTGTGCTTAAATATTTAAGAATTTTTGTATTCCTGCATTCCAGCAAGGATCAAAGGCTTACTTGTAGTCGAAAAAGTTGAGAATATTTACTTATTTATTTATTACATGGGAATCCATGATAGTTAACAAGTTCTGTACCTGCAAAGAACAGAGAATCCAAAAGCGGTGTTGAAGTTCTAGAGGAACGTAACATTAAAGGATAAAGAATAAAGGGCGGCGTTACTCAATCCTTTTTGGGATGCGCCACGCATTCTACTTCTACGGGATGTCGTGAAGGCGATTTTGAATGCGTATTTGGCCATACAATGATTTGCGGTGGCCAGCCGATGAACAGTCAGTGCTTTGTCCTTCCCAGACTAGTCTGGTACCAGTTCACCGACCCCGGAGGGATGGAAGGCCCAAAATTAGGTGGACCGACCACGAAACGCGTTTCACAGAACTCGCTGGAGGAAAGTCTGAACAACATGTCTGGTAAAACGCATTCTGCGAAAGAACTAGTTTGAGCAGAGGTGTGGTAGAGTTGCATACTGATATGTATGTTGGTTTCTTTTATCTTTTTCCTTGTTCTCTGACGTGTGCCTTATAAATAAAGGGTAAAGGACGGCGTTACTCAATCCCTTTTGGTATGCGCCACGCATTCTACTTCTACGGGATGTCGTGGAGGTGACTTGAATGCGTATTCGGCCATACAATGACTTGCGGTGGCCAGCCGATGAACAACTTAGCATTTTATCCTTCCCAGACACGTCTGGTACCAATTTACCGACCCGGGGGGATGGAAGGGTTGGTAGGCCTGGGCGGGAAATCCGAACCATGAACCTGGTATCGGGTGCAGGCAGCAGTCGGCGCCTCCTCCGGCTGCGCTACACGCGCCAACGTAACATTATAAAACATATAAAACAATCATATAAGATCAGCTAAAACAATCAACAAGCTCATCATTGCGGACCCAGCTGTTTCACAATAATGTGTTTGAAGCGAATGGTTTTTACTAATTTTGAAATAAGAGGAAGTTGCCCTATTGACGAAAAAATGAACCCTACACACTGAGCTTGGCTTTTCGCACAACTAACTTCAACGCACCGCCCCTTGTAATGGGCGACCTCACAGCCAGGAACATGTGGAAAATGGGATCCACTACTCCTTCAACTGCCTGCTGAATGACCGCTATTTACCGAATATGGTAGGTTTTAAAATTTCAAATTTAGAGCAAAATAGAACGTCCTAGAGGTGTAGGTAGAGCTGTGGTTTAGGGTGTGCGGCTTCTCCGTTGCGGAGTATAATAATTAGTTCGCAACCGCAGCTAGAGCTAGAGTTTTCGTATGGTTCCCTCTTTGAAGACGTTAGGATTAAAGGATTAAGGACGGCGTTACTCAACCTCTCTTGGGATGCGCCACGCATTTTTGCCCCACGCGATATGTGGAGGCGATTTAAATGTCTGTTCGACCAACAGAATGACTTGCAGTGACCAGCCGATGGCCAAGCCAGCGCGCTATCCTTCCCAGACAAGTCTGGTACTAATTCACCGACCCCGGGGGGGGGGGGGAGGGGGGTGGAGGGCTTGGTTGGCCTGGGTGGAAAATCCGAACCAGGAACCTCTTACCTAATGCACGCGACAGCCGACACCTCCTCCGACTGCACTCCACGCGCCCTTATGAAGACATCCACCTAGTATAATTGGTTAAATACAACGATATATGTGTGAGATAAAATATGTTCAATATTTATTTATTTATTTATTTGTTTGTTTATTTATTTCGTGACACGAGCAACAGTCGCGTTTCATAACAACACTTGTAAAGACCAAAATGAAAACGAACTTTCGAAACAGACAACAAAACAATGGATAAAAATACACAAAAGTGAAGCAAAAGTGATAGCATGAAATCTAATTATTAAAACATAAGTAAAGGAGCGGAGGTACGCAAATATACTTGGAATTAAATTACATCTTCTTAAGGCATCGGTCATGATATCTCTTAAACACATTAATAAAAGGATAAAGGATAAAAGATAAATGACGGCGTTACTCAATCGTTTTTTGGATGCGCCACGCATTCTACTTCTACGTGATGTCGTGGAGGCGAATTGAATGCATTTTTGGCCATACAATGACTTGCGGTGGCCAGCCGATGAACAAGTCAGCGCTCTATCCTTCCCAGACAAGACTGGTAGCAATTCATCGATTCCGGAGGGATGGAAGGCTTGGTTGGCCTGGGCCGGAAATCCGAATCAGGAACCTGATATCGGGTGCACGCGACAGCCGGCGCCTCCTCCGACTGCGCTGCACGCGCCGTTCTTAAACACATTACTAGACATTATGAGCAACTTGTTTTTAATCAAAGGTACAAATAAGCGAAACGTTCTGAAGAGAAGCTATCTGACGTGATCCTAGTTTTTGCGCCCTGGCGGCAAGTTTTAACGTTCTAGCTCTAGTTCTACTGAGGGTTACATAAAAAAGGTCGGACAAGTTAAGCATAGTGTTCCCTGTAAGAATCTTATGTATCATCATTAAATCATATCTTGTTTTCCTCCTTCTGAGTGTGACTAAGCCAAGCTGTTTGTGCTGATTGTCAAGTTTTCTTTCTGTACTTAGCAACTTGCGTTAACTTTCTATAATATAAGCATGTACCAGGCTGTGCAATATTTCTTGTCCGAAAATTCCACCATTTTAAATTTTTTCCACTTTATTGAAAAACAAGTCTAATCAACAATATAATCACCACAGTTATCCACAACAGTGGTCCATCGATTGGGCAGGTCGCCGATGCCCTTCGCCCAGAACTCCGGGGGCTGCGACTCGAAGAAGTCCGCGATGTCGGATTTGAGGTTGCCGTAGTTGGTGAATTTTCTCCCGGCCAAATGGTGCTTCAGCGGGCGGAACAAGTGGTAGTCGGAGGGGGCGAGGTCCGGGGAGTACGGCGGATGGGCAACCGTCTCCCAGCCGAGCGTCGTCAACTTCTGCTGGGTCTCCTTCGCCGCGTTGTCGTGCAGCAGGTGGACCGAGGCCCGTCGGGGACGCTTTTCTCGGATGGCGGCGGCTAGTTTCTCGAGCTGATCGGTGCAGATGGAGGCGGTGACCGTCCTGCCTTGCGGGAGCAACTCGAAGTACAGCATGCCCTTGGCGTCCCACCAGCAGCAGAGCATGATCTTCAGTGGGTGCAGGTCGGCTTTCGGCGTTGTCGGCGGCTCTTCTCCGCGCGGGATCCAGACGGCACGGCGGGCGACGTTGTCGTAGAGGACCCAGCTCTCATCCCCAGTGACCAGGTCCTCGAGAAACTCCTTGCGATGCGGATGACACTCGTAGTACACGAACGTACGGATTCGACCTTGGTCCATTTTAGCTTGTACTGATAGCTAGACGCGGCGACTGCGCCTTATGTACCCCTAGCGTGGAACTCTGGAGAACCTTCTAGAAGGTTTTTACACTTGCCCGATATTATAACACTTCTAAGGAAAATTATAGAATTTTGAAAATTTTCGGACAGGAATTATTGGACAGCCTGGTATTATATTGTAGGCTTTGGACGGCTTTAGTTAATTATGACTGCTCTGTTGGTTATCACTGTGCTACTTTTCACAAGCTGTTTTCGCGTAGTGGAACATGGAGTGGCGTCATCACAGCACATGTCATTCCCACACTTGTCGTCGTTCCCCTTAGGCAGGAAAACTGATTGTAACCAACAAGTTTCCCATCCGCAAGCAAAATATCAAGGTAAAATGAAAGTGAAGGGTATAAGATCAGACAACTTTGCCTTTTCTCAAAGTGGCTCGTTTCGCCACTTACCTCCAGACGGACGACCTTTTTTATTATAACATATCCCCTGTGGTTCGTCAGTGAAGAGGACTATTACAGCCTTTCCTGAGTATGTATAAATTATCAAGGTTAATTTAAGAAAATTGTTTCAAGAACTTTAATTTTATATTATGTTCATTATAAAAAGGCATAATAAAAGTTGTATTACAAATAATATAATAAAGCTTTATATACTAACAAAGACAATGGACTTGCATACATAGGGTCGATCAGCTGATCCTAGCCCTCGGTTCCCCAAAAACAAGTCTACTGTAGTACACCACTCTCCATCAAAGAGGGTAAATGGAACTACAGCATAAGTCACTATGCTTCTTTTGAAATTCTTCATACATGGCGCTATTTTATATGTTACCGTAACTTTTGACTTTTATTTATTTATTTTTATACCTAAAATATTTTTAATTAATTAGTAATTCCATAATGTCACTGGTTCAATGTACTACGGGTACGAAAAGATAGTGTTTCTATTCCCTGGAACCGTAGCCTCATTTCCCGGTTCCAGATTGGCCGCGCTTTTCGTTTGAGCTCACTCTTTGTCGAGTGTATAAAGTAAATAAAAAAAATGATTAAATATGTTCTTATACGAGTATTGTTATTTATCTTTTTAATAAATTATTTTTATTATTATATTTTTATATCGATTTTACTGATTGTTTAACTAACGTTGTCGTTCTACGATATCTCTACGTTCTGACCTGTAAAAAGGGATTCCTAACCTATTTTAATTTGAGAGCTATACAGAGTATTTATATGCAATGTATATACATAGTTACGTATTAGAGTCCATAACTTATTTATTTATTTATTTATTTATTTATTTATTTATTTATTTATTTGTACACTACAATGAGTCTGCCATAAAGTGATAAAATGCATGGAAATATAGGGAGCAGAAGACGGAAGACGATAAAAAACGAAAAACTATGAAAGCTATGAGAACAGGCGAGACCAGATTCAGCGCGATGGAAGGAGCCCTCAAAAATGACGATAGGGAAAACAGCAGAAGTATGTGTCCAGGTGGTTGCCAATAGGACAGGCTATTAAGAAAAACTGTATCCGTACCAGTTGGCCATGGTACCCTAATACCTTTAGGTATATAGGTCTGTGCTGGAGCTTCGGGACACGGGTATGCCAACCACCCTCGTGGAACCAGCACATTAGGATAACATAGTAGTGGAAAATTAGAATAGCATGCAATAGTATAACAACCACCACATACTCCTTGAAGTGAATAATTCTAGAAATAGAGATCATACTGGCCCCCATCTACCACTGAACTTTGGGCATACAAAGAATGGAAAAACAAAAACACCAGGGAAGGTAAACGTTAGTAAGTACAAAGCGAAGGTAAGCGGAACATAGCAATCAAAAGCGCAGTAACAGGCTTCGTAGCCTACTCCTCTCACCGTAATATGCCTGTCGTTTAAATACGAAATAAACCAGTTTAGAGAACACCATCAATTCTTACAAGCTTAAGCTTGTTCATCAGTTTGGAGTGATTCATCGAAGGACTTCGACAGATCAAGGTAGCTAACGTCAATGGACATTCCCTGGTTGAGGGCTAATTTCCAATCAAACAAGGTGTCAACTACATTTGTTGCTGTTGAAAGTCTTGTGAGAAAGCCGTGTTGTTCTGGAGGGAGAAGCTGGAACTTTTCGATCCATAATAATAGTCTCTGCCTGATAATTTTTTCTATCACTCTGATATGTGAAGGAGTAATGCTGATGTGGTGGTATTGGCAAACTAGCTGTGCACCGGTGTTCTTTGGAATTGCCGTAACAAGCGCATCTTTCCAAGCATCTGGCACTTCTCGGAACATCAATGATGCGTTGAAGATGAAGGCCAGACGTTTCGAAAAGCGCAGGCATCCTCCCAACTGCTCTTTTTACCTCGGGCACTATCGTTTAATCATAGAGAGGTCAGTACGAGATCTCGGTGTTACGTACAACGACAGGCTTTCGTACGAGGAATATATTGAGAAGATTGTGTCGGTAGCATATGCAAAGTCAAACTTTATCCTGCGAGCTTTTAAAACACGAAATAAGGAAACACTTTTTAAACTCTTCGTGACTTATGTGAGGCCAATCCTGGAGTATTGTACGCCGCTGTCGTCTCCTTCTCGAGTTCAGTACATTAGCAAAATTGAAGACGTTCAAGAAAGATTCATAAAAGAGATATTCGCAAGAAACGGCTAATTTTTGCCCTCAGTTATCGTGAGCGTCTAACTCGACTCGGTGGTAGTTCACTCAAACTGAGAAGAATGTTATATGACCAAGGGTTTCTATTTAAGCTGCTCATGGGATATGTTGACTTTAGCTGTGAGTCCCCACTAATAATGTCGCAGTCCGTCATTAGAACAAGAGGTCACCATTTTCGACTACTTCCTGGAAGAGCCCGAACGAAACTTCATGCAGAGTCCTTTTGGTGCCGAGTGATAGGTACATGGAACCAGCTCCCAGCGTCGCTACTTATGTCGCCATCTCCTGCTAGCTTCAGTCGACAACTTAAAAGCTTTTTAAAACAAAGGGATGTTTTTTGATTCTAACATCTTCTGGCTCACTAAAAAAAACTACGCTATTATTTTAGGCAATTTTCGCATCACGCAATTCATCGAGGAAACCATTTTTTCGCTGATCTCTAAAAAAGCTCCTTTCCTTGCAATTTTTTGTGATCAACTGTTTTCGCATCACTTTTGAAACAATAAATTTCTTCCACTTTTGCTGGTCTTTTAAGAACCAATCTTTGCTGTATTCTTTTGTGATAAGCAGATCTTGCAATACTTTTGGCTCAATAAATATTGTATTGTAAACATTAAAAAACTGCTGAATGAACACTGTTTGAATAAAAGCACTTTTCGCATCACGTAATTCTTCGAAGAAACCATTTTTCGCAGATCTCTAAAAAAAGCAACCTTTCCTTGCATTTGCTTTGTGATCAACTGTTTTCGCATCACTTTTGAAACAATAATTTTCATCCACTTTTGCTGGTCTTTGGAGAGCCAATTTTCGCTGTTCTTTTGTGATAAGCAGATTTTGTAATACTTTTGGCTCAATAAATATTGTATTGTATTGTAAAAGAGACTCAGTACATTTTTTAAACACCATGGGAGGAATTCCATCATATGGCTCAGTAATGGAAGGTTTAGTACGTTTTAGAAGTTTGCAGACCTCTGAGGGGTAAAGATTAACATCACACAACTGGTAAGCAATTGTTTTTGAATGATTCGCTAGTATGGAATCTTACATTGTACTCTGAGAAAAGAAGCTAGCAAAGAAGTTTCCCAGTGCTGCAGCTTGCTTTTGTCCGCGAGACAAGAGGATCCATCTGTGTCCATCTGAGAATGGCATACTCCCAATAGAAGATGTCGTCCTTGGTACATGAAAATGAAGCTTTCTCAAGGAGCTTTCAGTCGAAAGTCGACGCTCTTTGTAGGCTCAGAATTTCTTGAGGTGATAATGGATATCGGAGGACACTTTCCTGTAGCTACTATATAGATGTCGCTAACTAAGCTGTGAATCATGTCTGGCTGTTGCGCTTTCGTGGTTTTCGAAGGAACGTATTAGAACTTGATGCTTTCGCTTAAAGAATATGAGCCCTATGTCATGTTGGAGAAGGCCTTGATATCTTTATTATGTGAATTTGTTTATCAATAAAAATATAATAAAAGAGCTCTTTATTTCTTTCGTTAGTTCCTTGAACTGCTATATTTTCCTATGTTCTATACGGTGCATGAACATCAAAAGACTGGCGACTGCGGTAGCGTTTGACGTCCACAACGGAGAAAGGACGGCGTTGATGCATAACTTCGTGGGATGAGCCACGCTTTCTACTTTTACGGGATATCGCGGATTCAATATTAATGCGTATTTGACTTATATAATGACTTACGGTGGCGAGCCGATGGACAATTCAGTGTTTATCCTTCGCATGGGCGCGTGTAGCGCAGTCGGAGGAGGCGCCGGCTGTCGCTTGCACCCGATACCAGCTTCCGCGTTCGGATTTCCCGCCCAGGCCAACCAAGCCTTCCATCCCTCCGGGGTCGGTGAATTGGTACCAGACTTGCTTGGAAAGGATAGAGCGCTGACTTGTTCATCGGCTGGCCACCGCAAGTCATTGTATGGCCAAATACGCATTCAAGTCACCTCCACGACATCCCGTAGAAGTAGAATGTGTGGCGCATCCCAAAAGGGATTGAGTAACGCCGTTCTTTATCCTTTATCCTTATCCTTCGCATAGAAGTCTTATGCTAATTCACCATCCTGGACGGATGGCAGGCCTGGCTGGCCGGGAAATCTGAACCAAAAACCTCGATCAGGGAACGCGTGTCAGCCAGCACCTCCTCCAACTGCGCCACCAAGCTCTTCTCACGAGGATACCCCTAGATGTTGCCTAGTAAACCATCACGAAACTGCAAAACTACTGTACAATCGTCTCCTTCCCATCCTAGCACACCCATTGGGAGTGACGGCGACAAAGCGGTACGGTGTTGCCGAAGCTGGTCACTGCAGCTAGTAATGAGGTGCGTAATGAAATCGCTGGAATGGAACAAAAAGGGCACACGTGGCGATGAAGGCTTCCCTCATCGCCACGTGCGCCGTTCTGAGGACATCGTTGTACTTTTTCCGAATCTAAGCGTTGGCGCAAAGCTACATATGGCCGCCTAGAACCGGGGAGATGGGAGAGGATTATGGAGATGGAATGAATTCAGAGGATTCTCAACTAACTGAGATATCGCCCTATGTGTAGTTTCGAAGATCACCGAGCAGGGGGACGTGGGGACCAATAGCTGCATGGATCGCTTCCAGGTCTCACAGGTTCAGATCCTTGACCGACCCGCTATGTATCTTCGAGCTGTACCAAGGCCCTATGGGCCACATGAGAATAAAGGGTAAGGGTCGGCGTACATTTCCCTCCTTCAGCTACATTGGGCGTGGCAACGATTTGAGAGAGCTGTTAGAATTTTAGATTTTGAGGAATATAAAACGTTTTAAATGTGTGAAGCTAACAGGCATGGTTTTGCTCGCAATTCATCCCTTTTGAAATGTTTGAATTAGTTGGAAATTAGCGGCTAGAACTAGAGTTTTCGTGTGGTTCTCTCTGTATAGACATCAAGAACGAAGGATGAAGGACGACATTACTCAATCCTTCTGCGGTACATATGCGCTACGAATCCTACTTCTACGGGATGGTGGTCGTTTCAAGGCGCATTTTGCCTATAAAATGACTCCCGGTGGTAAGCCGGTGAAAGACCAGTGTTTTATCTTCCCCACATCCAGTTTTTCGTCTATAGTCTTCTAGGCAGAAAGGTTTCTTAAGTACAGACATTAACTGCCTCCCCTATATGTTCTTGCAAGATGTTTTGTTGTGCTCAAAACTCTTGCGCCAGACGGGACTCGAGCCCGCACCTTCTACTTTTCGGGCAGCGATGCTATGCCTTACACCACCGGCATGTCAGCCGCTCCAAGCTTAAACAAATGTGTTAGAAAATTGTCACCTCTTTAGCAGGTGCGGAACCTCTCCGGCAGGGTGATACGTGGAGAAGCAAACAGTATTCTAGCTTGAGCCGTCAAGGTGAGCCAACAAAGCGAAGGTACTCTACCGAACTTGGTGACGAACGTGTTCCGAATTGTGGACTTTCGAACTCTCGTTGAAGTGGCAGCTGATTCTCGGGAACGAACTTGTGCGACCGCTTTTGAGCATCTTCTGGGTACATTGGTGGCTAAAAAGGCTAGATACTGTGAATAAGACTGTAGGTACAGTACTGGGCATACTGCTCCGTCGAACTGGCAAGAGCGGCACGAAAGATAAAAAACGGCGCAAAAGTGTGGCGGAAAGAGCCGCTTTCCGCTCGCCACGCGTCGCGCCGCACGCAAATCGCTTTAGTGCACGGCATCCTCAATTTCTAGAAGTTGCGCCCACTTATTGTTATTAGCCAACTTATTTGTTTAGTAGAAGAGAAAGCATGGCCTTACTTTTTAGAATTGACGATGAATGCCGCTATTGCGCGCTCCGTGAGTAGCGCCTATATGCCCGGCAGAATCAATCGAGTGGGCAAATAACAATAAGTAGGTGCAACGTCTAGAAGTTGAAGATGCCGTGCCCTAAAGCGATTTGCGTCCGGCGCGACGCGTGGCGAGCGGAAAAAAGGCGCTTTCCGGCGCACTTTTCTGCCGCTCTTACTTGTTGAGCGGGGCGGCAGGTCCAGTGCTGTAGCAGGGGCACACGAAAATTTTTGCGCGAGAAGCTCTGAATCTGTGTGCCTTAATTGCGAATGGAACTGTCAAGAAGCCGATTAGATTGCCTCAACAAAGGAGCAGTCCAAGGAGTATAGATACAATGATAAACTGGAGGGTGCAGACCAAAAAGAAGCCGCTGTATTCGGTATATCTGGTGAAGTTTTTGAACCTGCATGTGAAAAATGGTCTGATTATGTATCGGGGGTTCTGCATCATCGTCCAAATCTGCCCAGTGATACCTTATATTGAGCAAACCTCAATAGAATACACTACTATTGATGGAAAGACAAGATGACTTAACGACAAGGGTCAGAAATAAGTACTTCTCAAAGGAAAAACGGTACGCACGTTGGAGTACCTGCTTTACTTTTATGAGGTTGACCGGATTAGGTGCCGACTTTCTGTCGGCAGTGGTTAGGTGCCACCTTTATTTCCAAATTGGTAACCTAACCATAAATGAAATAAGAGCTGCAAAAATCTGACCTCCTTCTTCGAAGCGCTGGCAATCTCCGAGATGATTGGCGGAGGCTCGTCCTCCTTGACCATACCTGTGGAGAGAGCAGTGTCCGCGGTTTGTTAGCGCAGTCCACGCGTGTGAAATAGGCGTCGGTAGGCTTGTTGAGAACCCTCAGGGAGTGTACTGCGAAAGAAAACCTACCAAGAGGAGAATAGAGGAGTGCAGGAAGTTCCTAGAATATCGTCGGTAATTTGTCAGTCGATACATGGGACAGTGTAAGTGGCGGAATTTGATTTCTTGCCATATTGATATGAGACGGCCTAGTGTCTGATGGCGGACCTTGATCACCACGAGAATGATCGCATGTTCAGCAGAATCGAACGACAAACTCTGCTGAAGCCTTCAAGGGAAGCTATCCAGGGTCTTCCCCAACAGCATTCATTAGCCATGTGGCGCAGAGCCCGGTAGGAACCATTTTCGTGCTTTGTCACTCTCGAGTTCGAGGTTCAACAGGCCAAGTCCAGGCGAACCTGGATCCGTGCCAATCCCAGGTCAATGGATTGATAAGAGACTGTCAGGTGTACCTAACTGTAAGAACCTGGGGCTAAGCCCAGAAAATCCGGAACTTGGGAATCAAGCCCCTGCGCTGACCCATGACATAATAGAGCGATTTCGAAGGTGCGGATAATGCAGCAACTTAAGATAGGATGGGATAACTGGGCCTTTCTATGAGCTTGAATGCTGTCAGGAAAGATCTCATCTATTAACACAGTGCGCATGTCCTTATCTTCAAGAACGCCTGCGAAGACTGGGTGCCCGCTATGCTCGCGTACTCTTAATCCCTGTCGACGAATTAGTCGGGCTTTTTTATCATGCAAATTGGGTTCATTTATTATGCCCATTTAGCGCCTAGAAGGACTCTTCACCTCTTCTGGAATTCCGCACGTGATGCATCCAGCTCCTTGATAGACATGAAGCGGGAAGTTCACTCTGAGATTCTCACAATTCTGCGGCGTCTGGGATGGCATACATCATTGCGCAGGAAACCTCCACCCAGAATAGATTCGAGGTGCTTTGTATTCATTAGCACACCCTGGCTAAGAATAGGTATAGGCTATTCCTAGGCTCACGCCAAAAAAATACGCTGGTATAATTATTTTAGAAATACAAAAACATAACTGCACAGCTCCGGAGGTCGGTTAAGGGCATCTATTCTAATCGGAGGGGGCACATAGTGATTCGCGTCTCTAATCCCTTCCTTGAGTTTCTACGAGGCCTTCAGGTGCTGTTCCATGGTGTGGGGGTTTTATTTCAACTCACAAGGGAATGTGGTTATCTGGCATGGGATGATGTACACAGTTGATTTTTTAATGTTGTCCCTCCCAACTAGGACAAATCTATTAGGAGACATTTTGTTTGAAGTTCTTTCTGTGGTCTCATCTTTGTTCTCCCTTTTTTACGCTATCGTGCTGTAAAAGGGCGCGTGGTAGCGCAGTCGGAGGAGGCGGCGGCTATCGCGCGCACTCCGATTCAAGGTTTCTGGTTCGGATTTCCCGCCCAAGCCAACCTAGCCTTCCATCTCGCCGGAGTCGGTGGATTGGCACCAGACCTGTCTGGGAAGGATGAAACGCTTACTTGTTCCTCGGCCGCCAGCAGTATGTCACTGGACAAGCCAAAGGATACAAATTGCGTCCGCGACATTCCACCGATGTAGGATGCATGGCGCATTCCAAAAAGAAATGATTCACGCCGTTTTGTAACTTTATTCTTACCGCTGTATAATTTGTAAATCCATACCTCTACGTAATGAAGTACTTTTAGTAGAGGAAAGTGAGATCGACTATGTCCTACTGAACCGTCGTATGTATGTTGCAGTATTCAATCCTCATGCTGTCCCTTCATTGTTTTGTTGTGTTACCCAGCCTCTGAGGAGCCAAATTAATTTATTTACTTATTTATTTATTTTTATTATTTATTTGGGCGCGTGTAGCGCAGTCGGAGGAGGCGCGACTGTCGTCTGCACCCGATACCAGGTTCCAGGTTCGGATTTCCCGCCCAGGCCAACCAAGCCTTCCATCCCTCCGGGGTCGGTGAATTGGTACCAGACTTGTCTGGGAAGGATAAAGCGCTGACTTGTTCATCGGCTGGCCACCGCAAGTCATTGTATGGCCAAATACGCATTCATGTCGCCTCCACGACATCCTGTAGAAGTAGAATGCGCTGGCGCATCCCAGAAGGGATTGAGTAACGCCGTCCTTTATCCTTTATCCTTATTTATTTATTTATTTATTTATTTATTTATTTATTTATTGTACGTTAATCAAAAACCTTACTGCCGCAATATATGCAAAAATTGTGGTGTAGCCTAAAGACGCACACGAACATTTATCTAAATTTCTAGAGGAATTGGATTGATTAGTCAGTGATTAGATATCGCCAGACGTTTTTTCCTCTTCCTTTTCTCATTCCTTCCTCCATTCTCTTTTCTTCCATTTTTTATTGAACTAGAGAAAGAAAAATATTCCTACTTGCGAACAAATACGACCTAAATTTAAATAATTCTATGAATCTCTAGGTTAAACTTAAAAAATCCTTGGGGTATATGTGAAGCTACCCACGGGAAACCTCCACTTTGCAGCATACGTGAGTGGGTAAAGTGTACGATATTTGCCAGATCGTGGGTATGTTGAACAATAGAATCAGATGTAAATCTATGTGTAAAATTATTTAAATCGTTATTATATTATTCATTCACATCAAAAATATTATTCTCAAAGACATTATTCTCAAAGATGTCTTGTTACGATCAGAACTTTAGCGCCAGGCGGGACTCGAACCAGCATCTCCTGATGACCGTGGCTGCGTTCGATCAAAGAGCGCCTGTGGTGTAATGGCGTAGAGCATTCACGACGGTCAGCAGGAGGTGCGGGTTCGAGTCCTGCCAGGTGCAAGAGTTTTGATTGCAACAAAACACTGTTGTAACAGCTTGCAACTTTAGAACCAACCACTCGAGGCTTGAAGAAAATGGATTCAGACCGTGGGCGTGTTTCTTCCTTCTATCACATCTACCTCCTTGTCTATTCGTTGATGAGTACGGCCAGCCAGTATACGTTTACCCAGCACTTTGCTCACAATAAGCTGTTAAGCTGTATAACGAATTCGGCCCCCTTGATAGGTTTCTGCCGTCTTTATACGGTTACTCAGGGTAAACGAGTTGATGAATACTTATATTTCTGGCATGTTTTGGTGATGCTCTAGAAAGTGCAAAGGCTTTCAAGGCTTTATTTTTAGCAGGCCAATGAGCAGAAGGACTCAGTGTGCAACGGCAGCAAGGCCACCGTAATGAGCTTCATCAGTGGGCTTGCTTAATAGGGCAGGGTGGCGTTGTCAGCAAGAATTCAAAGAGTCTTCTAAGCGGAGCTTTTTAGGGCATTGGCGGCTCGTTTTTAGCCGCTTCACTTCGCTGGAGGCAACTGTAGTCTACCTCTTTGCCTTTCTTCTGGCTTGTCATGGCGCCGGATGGACTTGTACTGTTGCATCGGACCAATTAGATGAAACGACTTAACGACTAGTCCGAACTAAAACTAAGGTCTCTTCCTGCTGAGCCGTGCCTCGCACTCATTTCGTTGAGTGAGTACTTTTTGGAGGAAATGAAACGGCCTAATTGAATCTCCTTGAGTGTAAACCAGTTGGAAAGCGTCGTCTAATGCTTTCGGGGCCATTGGTAGGAACTGAGTCTTGCTGCCGCGTGGAATTCTTCGGATTTCTCGCATAGACCTCCAAGTCACTCTATCATTATCTGTTGTTACAGAATGTTTTGTAACAAAGCTCCTGCGCCAGACAGGACTCGAACCCTTGCCTTCTGCTTTCCGGTCAGTGATGCTGCGCCCTATCGGTCGTTACCATGGAACGTACCACTAATCTTCTGCAGGGAGGACAAAACACCATCTCGTGGAATGACTGTAAGTACGCAGTCCAGCGATCTCAATAATCTCCCGTAGAAGTGAATGGGCGACCTAGAGGGCGACCGAAGCAGCGCTGGGCTGATACGTTACATCCGGACTTGAAAGCGGCTGGTGTCCACCCTGATCTAGCGCTGGATCGGGAAAGGTGGCGTCATGACACCAGAATAGCGGACCCCGCTACGAAGCGGGACAGACGCTGAAGAAGAAGAAGAAGAAGAAGTGAATGGGCGACGCATCCCACAGGGCGACTGACTCACGTCGACCTCTATTCATTTTTCCTCTATTGATTAGTATGTCGTGATTGTCTACTTGTTATCAAACCTCAGAAAGTCTTATGTCCTTGGGCGCGTGGAGCGCAGTCGGAGGAGGGGCCGGTTGTCGTCTGCACCCGATAACAGGTTCCTGGTTCGAATTTCCCGCCCAGGGCAACCAAGCCCTCCATCCCTCCGGGGTGGGTGGATTGGTACCAGACTTGTCTGGGAAGGATAGAGCGCTGACTTGTTCATCGACTGGCCACCGCAAGTCATTGTATGGCCAAATACGCATTCAACCCGCGTCCACGACATCCCGTAGAAGTAGCACGCATGGCGCATCCCAAAAAGGATTGAGTAACGCCGTCCTTTGTCCTTGTCCTTACCAAATCTCGCTATCATATTCGCATGATCTTCACTTCGAAAAGTTGCTCCTTGATAAAAATCGATAACACTGTGACTGATCGATATTGATTACTTGTTGTGAAGACGAATGAGAAGAGATTGGTCGATACAGACTAATCGTTATTAATTGCTTGTCGGGAAGGCGACCTGCCGACATTGTATCCGCTTCATATCGACGAAAACTATTGCTCTTAATCGATTGGTTAATTCCGTTAGCGAGTTTTAAAACGCGTTGAGCGGCCAGTAATTTTGCGTGGCACATAGACAAACGTATGATCAGCTATGCTGTATTATTACGTAGTGGAATAGAATGACTGGACAATAAATGTACTTATCTGTCTATTTATAGTTTCAGCTTACTGATAGCGGATGATTGGAGATTACTTTGGTATACCGTAGCGTTGAGACTTTCACCTACGATACTATGTGCTTCTTCAAGCGGCTTTGGGCACTACGATATTTGTTCTAGTTCCCTGTCTACTTTACTGCAATTTTTCTGTCGTTGTTTAGCAATTTTTCCTAAGCAAAATTTTTGAAAGAAGCTCCTTTACACTATAGTATAATTATGCCCGAATGACTTTATCTATCAATACACTTTACACTGTACTTTAATTACATTATACTTTAATTATTCCTATTCGAATATGTGAAAAACCGCACTTTTCGGATACATTCCAGTTCAAATATTCAGAAAAATTATTTCGAACACATTCGAACCCGAATCCAATAAAGCCTTTGAGCATCGTGACTCTAAATTTTCTGAGTATGTCTATATGCAATAGCTTCCGTTCACTACGTTTGAAATTGGAAGACTGTGGTCTTTCCTTCCACAACTTCAGATTAATCTGTATAAGCTCCCGATGTCGGCAACGTTTCCTACAACATTGAGAAGGCTTTGAGTAAAAAATTTGCAGCGGTAGCGCAGTCGAAAGGGCCGCTTGCTGTCACGTGCACTCGATGTCAGGTTCCTGGTTCGAGTTTTCAGCCAAGACCAACGAAGCCTTACATACATCCCTCTGGGGTTGGTGAATTGGTACCATCATTGTATGGGAAGGATAAAGTACTGACCTATTCACCACCTGGCCACCGCAAGTCGTTGTATAAGCCAGGTATACATCCAAATGGCCTCCACGATAACCCGAGAAATAGAATTCGTGGCGCATTTCATAAAGTTCGTAAATTCCACCCACGGCTTTGTTAGGATCGCGTCAAAAGATAGCCTATGCTTGCTGAACGAGACATTGGCGTACTTCTGGTGAATCGAAAGGAAATTTAATTGAATTTCTGGAAAGTCCTGGGAAAATGCGACACATAAACGAGCACGTTACGTCAGAGGGACGCTTGATGAGATTTCATGCTTGTCGTCCTGTAATGGATCGTTGAACAGCAGAGGGCACTATTTCTGCTTGCACTTCGTCTACAAAGGGGTCAAAAAGATATAGGCGTTATTGGATCACTTGAATCGCTTGAAATGCTCATCAAGATCTCAACTTCAAAAGGGAGGGCAATCTCGGATGCCAAGAGCAGGACGACGACTACAACGTCGGATGTTCATGGTATCTTGACTGGTCACTGGGTTAGATCATCAACTGGTATTAACGTTTCTCCTATAGTTCGAGGTCTTCCAGTGATTTTATGATGAGGTCCAAACGCGTGTCGAAATCTCTAATGTCAGTCCGAGGGAGCTATGTGGCTAGTCCATTGCTTTCCTTCCTTCAAGACAACATCTTGAGAAATCGGCCTCTTAATATAAGTAGTGGAGTTACACTGTTAGTCTGTCAGTCTGTCTGTACGTCCACGCAAACCAATGGCTGCCAGATGGGCTTCTGATCTTCATCGATGCCGTCGATTGGGAACTGAACTTGATATTTCATCGATAGCACCCACAATAGGCGCGCAATAGCATCAATAACGATCAATTAATGTCGATTTCTTAGACAACAGAACTTCGTAAATTTATTAAATAAAACGTTTCCTTTTTTCGTTGTCTACTGAAGAACCGATAACTAATGCACTGTTTTTATTCTTACAAGGGAAGGGTCTGAAGCGCATGTCTGAACGGTGGGAGCGAGTCATATAAGGAGACTCCCCACCCCTCAATTACTACAAAAATGTGTTCATTTTTTGTCGTTGAACCCAAGGAGTAGCGGGACCCTGAAGTTACTATGGAATACGGCGCATCACGAGTTTAGGGGTCTGTACGCCCGCGATACCTCTGTCGGCAGACGGCTCGAAGCGCAGTGGAAGCGAGGTTGCTTCGTGCGAGGAAGGTCGGGGGTTTGGTTCTTGTGCACACCTGCATTTTTGCATTTTGACTGACTGGCTGAGGTTTGGGGGATTCTGACGTCTATACCATTTTCAGATGTTTTCTGCGCATTTTTTCAGCTGTACGCTGTGGAGAGTACCTCTCTTACTGACCGGTCTTTTTACCGCAGCGTCTTCGTCAACTTCAAGTTGACGTGCTTTGAAGTCCTTGCGTATGCTGGCCATTCGCTTGGCCAGCTTGATTCCTTCCCTCGAAGGATCCTTGTCTAGAGATGGGCCACACTTCAGCGTGAGCAGGTTTATCACCACTCGAGCATCTGTAGACATTGTTGGTGTTAGGTTTTAGAAAGTCTTTAGCAGACCTCTGATTTCCAGATGACAGGCAAAGATGGGGGAAAGAGTTATCGATGCCGTTTAGGTTAATTTGTGGGATCCACAGACCGTGTTTCTCACTTGAACCACCTCCGACGTCACATCCTGGTCTCTTTTGAAATACGAGCAGGATGGCTTTTTCCGAGGTCGCTGTTCTGTGTATGGTAACACACTGTGAGGAGCCTGTAGCCTTTATACACTACCCGTAAGGTGCCCAGTGTTGCATCATGCACCTTGTACCTGTGTATCACTGATGTTGAACATTTCTACATTCTCATGTTGAGTACCACAGCATTCAGCTGGAAAATAGGTATAAAACGTCTGAAAATGGAATAGACGTCAGAATCCCCTAAATCTCAACCAATCAGTTAAAAAGCGAAAATTCAGCAGCGCAGAAGAACCGAACCCCCGACCTTCCTCGCATAAAGCAGCGTCACTTCCACTGCGCTCCGAGCCGCTTGCCGGCAGAGGCATCGCGGGCGTACGAGACCACCAAACTTGTGAGGCGCCGTATTCCATTGTAACTTCAAGGACCCCCAACTCCTTGAGTTCAATGACTTGGCAAAAAAGAAACACAATTTTACACTAATTGAGTGGTGGGGATTCTCCCTATATGACTCGCTCTCGCCTTCAGACACACGCTTTCCCTTGTTAGACCTTTTTGATTTTCCCCTTTGTCCTTGTTAATACTGGATCTCAGTCTTAGGATTAAGATTCCTTTGTAGGCGCACCTTGACGTGCACAAACAAATAAATAAAGCCTAATATTGCCGATCGGTCAGTCAATTTCGGTCGGCATTTATATATTTATCAGGCTAATATGTTGATAAGTAGGCAGGTTTTACAGCAAGCAAATGAGGTCAAATGTGATCAATATCGATCAATATATATTTTATTTACAGGGCATAGACCAGAACCTAGCGTAGGTAAATTTAGAATCAAAACAATACAACACAAAAAGCTTCGAATCACAGCAATATATGTAAATGAAGGCCTCAGCACCAGTCCATATTCTCGACTTTGGCCCATAATCGGTTGGTAGAGTTTTCAGCAAGTCAATATTAGCGAGGGAGCAATCTATATCAATCGATGTTTTCAATTTTTAGTCAGGACTGACCATGTGAAGACGCTGTCTCGGAAGGCGAACAAGCTTTACAATAACTAGAGAAGTACAGTAGACATTTAATGTTGATCGCTATTAAAAATTTGTGTTCAGGAACGGTCTTTTTCGGAGGGAATCACGCGCGCTATTGATTTGGCGAATAATGTTGATCGATAAAATCGATTTTCGCATGGAATTGACCGCTTGGAAAGAGAGTCACTCTAGGGCGATGTTGGACGGTGGACGTGCTTCGCAATAAGTAAAAAGTAACAGTTAGCCAATCAATATCAGTCGATACGCTCGACTATTAGGGCGGAGCCACATATGGTAACCTAGGGAATGGACTGATCTTTGGCGCGGTTCACCAGTGAGCCCCATTCGATGTCGAAGCCTCTAGCCTTCCTGCCCCATAGGCTGTACAGTGTCAGGATATACCCCCATCGGCAAGTTTACAGCTGGAAGCGGAATGCTCTCAACTGCATCCCGTTCCGGAGCCGATGTTCGCGTGATGTTGATGAGCCGTGTCTCCTCGATTCGGAGGAGTGGCGAGTGTTTTTCAATCAGAACCACTCCTGACACAGCGTTCCCCGTTCACCCCGGTCCATATGGGGCCGGCGGCACACCGCGCGGCGAGCAGATGAGTGGAAAACAGCCTGCCAGCCGGCCAGCCCATCACTGCCGCCCTGGCGAACCTATCAGAATCCGATTTAGCTGCTGCGTTGTAGACGACACGGCGACAACAACGGCATTTAGCCCTTCTGACGCCATACGTCCGGTCTCCTCCGACTGATCTATGACGGTGAATCTGCCTTATGCCAGGGTGAACGCCCTGAAGGCTTTGGGGGCCTTTGAAACAGTCTCTAAGGTGCTCCTCTGTGGATACGCTTTTCAATCAGAACCACTCCTGACATAGCGTTTCTCGCCCATCCCGGCTTCTTTAGCCCTGTAAAGTGCTCAGATAATTGATAAGGATGGGTTAATCAATCCCCTTTGGGATGCGCCACATTCTACCTCGACGGGTATCGTAGAGCCAAGTTCAACACGTCTTGGCCTATACAGTAACTTGCGGTGATCAGCTGATGGACAAGTCAGCATTTTATCCTTCTCAGATAAGTTCATCCGTCAGTCGTCAGATGGACGGAAGAATTTGTTGGCTTGGGCGGGAAATTCGAACCACTAACCTGGAATCTTGTGCAAGCGACAGCCATCGCCTCCTACAACTGCGCTACTGCGCACCTGGAGTACTAAGATTGCCGAGCTTAAACCGCTTCTGACCCCTTTGTAGACTTATGGAACCCTTATTCTGAAGCGACCTTAGGCACAGCCCAACTTTGTTCTACACCAAAAAATGAGGTGGTGTATACTTCTCTGACCGAATTACCCTGATGCACCATTTCAAGGCCAATGCATGACTTCATTGTTCTGATGGCCATAACATCTCTTCAGTGGATCTTTACGTCAAATAGAATAAAAGGACGATGTCGCTCGTTCCCTTTGTTGTATGCGCCAGGCATTCCACTTTCACAGGATTTTGTGGGGGCAATTTGAACGCATGTTTGGCCTACAGAATGACTTGCGGTAGCTAGCCGATGAGGAAATTTGTGATGTTACCCTTCGGAGAGAAGTCTGGTATCAAATCGCCGACCCCCGAGGCATGGAAATGAGTTTTTGATGAATTTTAAAATGGACAATAAATTTCCACTTTTAGTTATCCTGTGCAATCATCGGTCCAAGGTGAACAAGCTTACGACGGTCTTCTTAAGATCCGGTACCAGTTTTGGGAAGCAGCATTCACCTCAGAGGGTAGTAATACCCTTTTGATGAAGCTGCGATTTACGAAACTTTTCTGAACACTCTTCAATTAATTCAATAAAGAATAAAGGGTAAAGGTAGCTGTTGATCAATCTCTTTGAGGGCTGCCCCAGGAACGTTACTTCTGGAGATCCAATTTCATTCTGCTTCTGGGATATTATGGAGACACTTCAAACGCGTGATTGACCTATATAACGACCTGTGGGTGGACAGGAGCAGTGTTTCATCGTTACCATAAGTGTGGTACCAACCCTCCGACCCCGGTGGGATGGTAGACTTCGATTGCTTAGCTGGTAATCGAAGCAAGAACTTTCTATCAGGTACACACCTCAGTCAGAGCCTCCTCCGACTGCACTACCACACGGCCAAAAGCCGACGTCTGCATTAAGTGAGAAAAGAGCCACGATGGCCGGATTCCAGCCAAGATCCAGGTTGGGCGTACTAGTATTGACGAGCATGCGGGAGCGATCCTTGATTCAACCCAATGAAAACTCGGGACGAGGTCCAATTTCGTTGCGGTTTGTTTGAGTTGCTCCACCGGGCAGCCGCCGTCCCGAGCTCATCGTCGGCTGATCATCAACGGAAGCTATTTCTCTTGCTATCCTTCCGATATTCTTCTCTTCGTGAACGACGATGGCTAGTTCCGCTGCCACGTCTAGCAAAAGACACATCGACGGCATCTTCTGCACCTACAAATGAATGACTCTCCGAAAACTTCCACTTGCCAAGGCCTTTGCTAGCAGAGCAGTGGGAATTTCATCAGAGTTCATCCACTTTTATGAAGCACAAACGGCGTGGAATCTATCGTGGAAAGTTTGCTGCAAAGTCAGAAGTCTTGGGATTCTTGTAAAGTTCTGAGGAATCGACCACTAAGACTGAAATTGTTGTCGCGTGCAAAAGAGGCGCAGTAGGTCCTCCCAGCTCGAGAGAACTGAAGAGTAGTATAACTCTTAAGATCCCTAAAGGTATTTAGGCAGATGTTCGACCAATTGGTTTAGTTTGACAAACCGACCACGTCGTTAATACGTCGTGGAATCATCGTGTTTTCTGATATCCTTAGGAATCCAACAATTCACTGCTGTGATTGCATGACTGGACCACCTAATTTTCGATGACCTAGCCGAAACGACGGATGTTGACGAAATTCGCAAACTCGGAGACAATCTCATGCCGGGATCACCTGTTGTCTGTTTAATCGTTGAGCTGACAAGTGAGCGCCAATAACGTCTCCACTAGTCCCCATTTTGTGCCAATGTGTGCCAGTGCCTGCTCCCAGATCGAGAATCACGAATAGCTTCATTAAGCCGTTCACGAAGAAGTTTTAGCAATTTCTCTGGCGTGCGTGTTCTTTTGACAGGGAAGACTTACGGCTGTCTATGTGTGGGTGACCCACCTAATTTTCGACAACTCAGTCCATGTGACAGTGTATCCGATCTTCGAACTTCGAAGAAGCTTTCAGTTTCAGAGGCGTTCTCGCAATTAGGTGTTAATCCGGGCTACATAGTAGTCTTTATTCTTCACTGGCGGCGTGATCGGTCTGCTTTCCTACGGCCCAAGTCCCTGAAGCGTATGTTAGAACAGGAAGGACAGTGGAGTCGAATAGGTGGACACGGAGATTCTTCGCCTTCTTCACGACTTCTTCGATGATCTTTGAAGGCTCTCTAAGCCGCTCGTTTCCATCTACTCTGCTCAGGCGCTAGGTCGTTGATCATGTTCACTTCGCGACCCGGATACACGTAGCTGGCGCCCTCGGAGATGCTCGTTCCTTCGAGCGAGAATGAGGCATCTGAAAATCCTCCTCTTCTCCTCATGAACGTCGCCTTCTCAATAGTTTCATACCGACCTTTTCGTGTGTGTCGTTGCCATCGTTCCTTTTTAGTTCGCCCAACTCCGCCTCGGCCTCGCTTCTTGTCGATTTGCGTCCGCCAACGCTTTTCTGTGGTTGTTTTCTGAACTCTGAGCGGAAATTCCTGAAGTGCTTCTTTCTACTGTTGGTGCACCTGCTGATGCATGAGATCGAACAGTGCGTCGAAAATTTGAATTTAAAATCGGAATTGCAATTCAGAACACAAAAGGCAGAAATTTCCCGTGATATGTGCATCTCGAGACCACGACAAGAATCAGAACTGCTCTTTCCGTGGCCTCAGCAAGGTGAAATCTCAGACTCTTCTGAATCTTCCTGTTTCCTTTTCCTTTTGGGTTTCTATTTTTGGTTGCTATATATGTAGTTTGTAGACGGTGGTTAAGTCTAGAAGAGTGTTTAAAGGATCCAGTCTTGTTCTGACTTTTTCTATGTTCTGACCGCTCCTACACTTCTTCATCATTGCTCTTCCGCTTCCCCGAAATATTACTTCAATCATGTCAAACTTTTTAAGACCTACTAACGTTGTAAGCTGTTATAATGATGTTTGTTGCGACCAAACCTCTAACGTCAGACGGGACTTGAGCTACCTATCCACCTCATGGTTT
The DNA here is from genome assembly GCA_947359475.1 of Heligmosomoides polygyrus bakeri. Taxonomy (NCBI): domain Eukaryota; kingdom Metazoa; phylum Nematoda; class Chromadorea; order Rhabditida; family Heligmosomidae; genus Heligmosomoides; species Heligmosomoides polygyrus. Next base: position 13,874,497 of record OX375868.1, read on the forward strand.
CCCCTAGAAGATAGGAGATATGTCTCCAGTACGTTCCCCATAACGTCCTTTTCTTGGCCATCAAAACAGCACCTAATTCAATTTCTATTCGACTATTTTTCGTCCTCGAAAGAGCTCTTTCTCACAAGCTTGAAGTTGGTTTCGTCCGACGATTGTCTTTGTGAAGTGTGGAGCACTTCATCTCCAATGCTGCATGAAGCTGCCATTGTTAAGAACTCTCTAGTGTTCTCAGGCGGAAGATCAGTGGAAAACATGGCCGCTCGCAGATTTTTTTTGCGCCTTTATTTTTTCATGCTCATCATGTTTTGCCTACTCCTCCTTGTCTTCTTACTTCTCTTCTTGGTGCTGCTGTTTCTTTCCTTTTCTTTTTCCCCCTTCAATTTCTTGTGTTCGCTTTCTCCTTCTTCTTCATCTTTTTGTCGTCTTCGTACTTTTACCCTTCCAAATCTTCCTTCTCACATACCTACTTCCTCGATTTTTTCTCTCCAATTTTTCTTGTTCAATATACCCTCTTCTTCATTATGGGTCTTCCTTCTCTTCTTTCTAGGGCGCTTGTAGCGCAGTCGAAGGAGGTGCCGACTGCCTCGCACACCCTACATATACCAGGCTGCTGGTTCGGATTTCACCCCCCCCCTTCAGACCATTCAAGACCTTCCATCCCTTCGGGGTCGGTGATTGGTACCGGACTTGTCTGGGAAGGGTACAGCGCTGACCTGCTCATCAGCTGGCCATCACAAGTCGTTATATAGCGAAATGAGTATTCGCCTTCACGACTTCCCATAGAAGTAGAGTGCATAGCGCATCCCATAAGGGCAGTTATTTATCTTTTTGCTTTTGAACTATTCTTCCTCTATTTTTCCTTTTCCTCGCATACCTCCTTTTCTCATTCTTGCTCTTCCTTGTTTCGTTTTCTTCCTTGTTTCGTTTTCTTCCTCGTCTTCGTTTTGTTCCTCTTCATCTCTTTTCTTCCTTTCCTTTTCATTCCTTTTCTTTCTTACTTCTTCGTTCTCTTTTCACTCGTTTTGTTTTTCATCGTAGACACATCCTTCCTAATCATCATCATTTCCATCTTCTTCCTCGTGTTTTTCTTTATTCTCCTAGCCCTCTAGCTCTTCCTCTCTTTACTCTTCTTTTCCTTTCCCTTGTTTCTGCTATTTACCTTTTTTCTGCTACTTTTCTTCTTATACCACCTTTTCGCCTTCTTCTTCTTTGTGTTCCTTGCCTCCTCTATCTTCCTTCTCACGTAGAAAAGCAACTGGCTGAATGGCTACTAGCGTCCTTTCACATTTGAAGGCTATGCAGTCTGTTAGGGTGAGGATAAAAGTACAAAGATCGGCGATAGTTAATCATTTTTAAGATGCGCCATGCATTCTACCTATACGGGATGTCGTGGAGGCGATTTGAATGCGTATTTGGCCATACAATGACTTGCAGTGGCCAACCGTTGGAAAAATCAGTGCTTTCTCATTCTAAGACAAGTCTGATTCTAATTCATCCGACCACGGACGGATGGAAGCCTCGGTTGGCCTGGGCGGCAATCTCGAACCAAGACCGTGATTCGGGATGCAGACGGCAGCCGCCGCCCCTTCGACTGCGTTACCGTGCCCCTACGCTCAGTCTAAAAAAAAACAATTCTAGCGAATCTGTGTTATAAAGGATAAAGGATAAAGGACGGCGTTACTCAATCCCTTCTGGGATGCGCCAGCGCATTCTACTTCTACGGGATGTCGTGGAGGCGACATGAATGCGTATTTGGCCATACAATGACTTGCGGTGGCCAGCCGATGAACAAGTCAGCGCTTTATCCTTCCCAGACAAGTCTGGTACCAATTCACCGACCCCGGAGGGATGGAAGGCTTGGTTGGCCTGGGCGGGAAATCCGAACCAGGAACCTGGTATCGGGTGCACGCGACAGTCGCGCCTCCTCCGACTGCGCTACACAATCTGTGTTATAGGCCCACCTAATGGATGAGCCCGTCGTTGCGAAGAGATCGAGTGTTAAAAGAAAAGTGGATTAGGTTCTTTCGCTTTGGGAGAGGTGAGCCACTTTCAAATATAGGTAGATAACCTGTGGCAAAAATATTTATTCATTTATTTTTATTTAATTATTTATTAAAGGCACACGTTACACATGCAACAATACGTTATACAATGTAAATATCCGGAGCGAAATAAGAACTTCTAAAAAAACGACAGGATCAAGGCGGATCGATGGTGACATTTTTACTTACGAACGTTTTAAATGCACTTTTCGACAAGCTATTCGCAAGAAGGTTGTCACTTTTGGCTAGTAACAAATTCATCACATTCAGACACGTGTAAGTGATGAAACATGATTTAATCCGTGTTCTAGCAGCCGAGATGTACAGCATTGTTTTCCTCTTCTACTTCTTTACAGAATGGTATAGTGTCTATGGACACTTTCCCTGTAAGAATTTTGTAAATCATTAATTATTAAATCATTAAATATTTAGACCATTTCTAACATGTTTAGTGTCCCCGTGCAGATCGTAGCTTTTTCTATAATTTCGGATTCAGAGGTGTTATTGTCTACTGTCGCTTCTTATAGGCAGTGCATAGATGACGTTCCCTATGTATATGTTTCTCCAAACAATAACAGCTCAATTAAAGCACTGAAATTGTTGCGGCGCCTATTGATGGATCTTTGATGCTCACCGAGATATAATTGCTACTGCCTGCTAGGTTTCCAATAAGAAAAATCTCGACAGCTAATGGAAAACTGCAAACCTCAAGGCTGCTATAGATAGACGGAGGGTGTGTACCGAGTGCGATATTTCGGGCCAGGATTTTTGGCGAAAGCGGCGCTGAGACACATTCTATCAGCCAGCTGTAATGAGATGGAGTACTAATAGCCTCAGACAGAATGATGAGAGGGAATTTAGGGAGGAAAGCGACGAAACAGCCTGCGTCACAACGTCGTCACAGGATTTATGATGTAGCAGTAGAGGCTAGTACGCGCTCTGTACGGCTCTAATCTTCAGCTTATTGACAAGCCTTGGAAATCCAAGTGCGCTATTTGAACTACTCCCAATTCTAGGCAATTCTAGAAAAGGTACACTGTCACCTGCATCACCTGTCCTCCCGTTGATCATCGACTTGCTCGAGCGGGCGTCAGCAGCGTCTCCATTCGTCCCTGTCGCGTGCCAGAGTGATTCACTGGATCCTCCTCGCTCGAGGGACATGAAGAGCGTCATGTTGTTCGTCTAGGACATTTACGAAGAAGTCCGACCAAGGCGTTGCCGAATGTTTAGGTGCTCTTTTGACATCACACGGAATCCATTCGGTGACGGCTCTCGTCCGTCCAGCAGATGTCTGCGATGCGCACTACGCTGTCGGCCCACCTAATTTTCGACGACTTAGTTCATGCAACAGCCTCTGATCTTTAATCGTCGACGAAACTTGTAACCCTGGAGACCTTCTGTCACTTGCGTGAATCGTGTTTGACCCACACAACGAATAAATTGCGGCGAGCAGTTGTATGTGAAAATATAATTCTTCAATAAAGGCATTTTGAAAAAGCGGCTCAGACTCAACTGTAACCTGTTAGGTATTGGATTGAGTCATGTCGAATTTTTGAGCTTAAGAAATTTAGCTTTAGCTGGAAAAATTGGAGATGAAATGCTAATTAGTGCGCCCGATAGGCAATCGGTGTTCTTCCCTTCCCAGAAGAATTCGTTAAAAATTTGATCCTTTCAATGTAGAAGGCTTCCACCGACACCATATGTAAAACGATCGAGCAAAGCATAATCTAATTCTGAAACTTTTAAAGGCAGCCGTGTTGAACTTTTGGTGGCGTGAAAGTTCAACGTCGCCTAAAATTCATCAATAAGTGACAGGATTTTCACCCACTGGGTTACCGATTTGTCCTCAGTGGTTCAAGTAGACTTTGCTCGCAATTGCGTTATACCTGAGGATCTAGGAAAGAAGGCCTCCAAAGTACTTATCCTATCTCACCGCCTCTAATACATACATACAGAGTCTATTCAGCCTATAGCTAACCGTGTCATGGTTCTTCTCCATACGTGAAGCTGGTGGGTCGTCAAGCAGCTTCGTAGGTACAGGTGAGGTGGCGGTCTACCACCGCACCCCATACGGACTCCAGAATTATATCGCTTAGCGAAGGTGGTGGCTGTTCCATTGAGACGGAGACCTTTTTGCAGGCAAACCAGCGGAATCATGACATTTTGCACATGCTGCCACATCGGCTGCTGCTATTATTCTGCTTGACGCATTTGCAGCCGCGAATGGAGACGACGATTTGCAACACCGGAAGATATTAATAGTTCTGGTCTCTTTGCTCACTTTGAAAGCTAAGACTTTCGATGGAGATAGCTGATAAAGCTCGGCGTTAGTTATGCCCTTTAGCGGTATGTGCCACGCATTCTTACGAGATATAGTGGAAGCAATTTGGATGCATATACACTTACTAGCGGTGACTAGCCGACGAACAAGCCTGTGTTTTATTTTTTATTTTTCAAATTCATTTTAATTTTTATATCTGTGTTTTATCATTCCAGAGGAGAGGTCTGGTACCAATCCACGAACCCCGAAGGATAAAAGGTTTGGTCGCCCTGGGCGGGAAAACTGAAGCGAGAACCTAGAGTCAGGGTGCACACGACAGTCGGCGCCTCCTTCATCGATTAACCTCAACAAAAATGTCTAACATGATCAGGGAAGAAGTAAGAATTACTGGATTGAAAGGCCGATCGACGTATTCTTTATTTTGTTACTACGTAATAGGTTGTAACGAATTAAATGGCACTGGCTCGCGCCATTTTTGGCGCGTCTTTACGCGTTTGATCCAGAACAAAACGTAACATGAGGCATATCATTTAGAAGCGCAAACTTTGCTCTACCGGTGAGTACCAAATTTTCTATGTAAAAGTGGGGAAACTTTAGAGTTTTATTGACTTTTTTGCAGACGGACAAAATGGTGATCCGAGGCATTTACTTGTATGAATTCAAGCTGGGCACTACAGCTAAGGAGGCGGACGAGAAGATCAACGCCGCATTCGGTCAAGGATGTTCCACAATTCGGACGGCGTATCGTTGGTTTCAGAAGTTCCGGAATGGAGATGAGAGCTTGGAAGAACATGAAGGTCGTGGGAGGCATAGTGATATTGATGAGGACAAGCTGAGAGATGTGGTAGAGGAGGATCCACACAAAGGTACCAGAGAGATAGCGAAGGTTCTTGGCGTCAGTCACAACACAGCTGCCCGGCATCTGAAGGAAATCGGAAAGACCAAAAAGCTGAAAAGGTGGGTGCCTCACGAGCTGTCTGAGGAGCAAAGAAACCGACGATAAGATCTCGTCCGCATTGCTTCTACGGAACGAAACAGACCCATTCCTTGATCGCATCGTAACCTGTGGCGAGAAATGGATAATGTACGACAACAGGCGACGACCGGCACAGTGGGTGGACAGCGATGAGAGCCCCAAGGTGTTTGCGAAGCCGGAATCGCACCAATAGAAAGTAATGGTGACAGTATGGTGGTGTTCGCCGGGAATTATTCACCACAGCTTCCTCCCTCCCGGTGAATCCATCGCGGCAGAGAAGTACTGCATTGAAGTTGAAGAAATGATGAAAAAGTTGAAGGATATCCGGCCGGCCTTGGTAAGCCGAGGGCGAGTTCTACTTCTGCACGACAACGCTCGCCCCCATGTAGCACGAATGACGTTGCAGAAATTGAATGAGCTGAGCATTGAAACTCCACCACATCCTCCGTTTTCTCCCGACCTCTCCCCAACAGACTACCATTTCTTCAAGCATCTTAGCGACTTCTTGGTAGGGAAAGTATTCAAATACCAACAGGATGCCGAAAGTGCCTTCGAACATTTCGTCAATTCCAGAACTTCTGATTTTTATGCTACTGGGATAAAAAAGCTTGTGTCACGTTGGCAAAGATGTTTAGAATCAGAAGGTTTTTATTTCGATTAATAAACTTGCCTACAGGCCGAGATATTAACTGTTTAAATTTACAGTGGTTCAGTGCCATTTATTTCATTACAACCTAATAGGTAGGTAACTTTTAGAGTAACCAGCAAATTTTCGGCACTACATGTTAATGTAGCCCACATGGGGACGCGAGACGCACCAAAGCAACCAAGTCGCATCGAAATGGTGTACCACCCAAACGAGGATTGTTCGGTCGGTGCTCTAAATGGCTCCCGCTTGTATGGTTGGTTGCAGGATTGGCTGGCACATGTTCGGTCGAAGCTCTGATTGATTGTGATTGGTTGGTGTGTTCCCTTCTCTCCCCATAGGTCATATACACAAACACTACCCATATTTCAAAAAAAAAAAAACGAATGCAACCATAACGAAGGAGCAAGCAGCTCATTGTTCGAATCAACTGGACGTTTTCCATGTCGAATTGGACAGATCACAGTTCTACACTTGCGCAAAAAATTGCGTGTCCAATTCATCCACGGCCCCCGTAATTCATTGTGCGAACCAAGCCCACATTTTGATTTCCTTCACGAGCTCCCAACGAAGTGTGGCGCATACTAGATGAGGCATTGTTTTTTATTGTTTTCATTGCTTGTGTTTTCATTGTTTTAAGCGTTTTTACATTTTTCTAATAAAAAGGCCGTGAATTTTCTGGAAATTTCAAATAGTTCTGTGGCAGAGATGGCCACAACCACATCTCAGAAGTGCGACTGGTTTGGAAAGTTAACAGCAACAGTAAAGGTTGGTGTCAATCGATCTGGCCTGGAATGAGCCACACATTCTACTTCTACCGGATATTAAGATGGTGCGTTAATCACGTGCCGACATCTGATTGACAACCCAATATTTTCTCATGCCCAGTGAAATCTGATGCCAATTCGCCGACCTTCGAGGAATAGAAGGCTTAGATGCCCTTTACGGATTCCTATCCTGAATCCAGCGACTTCTCCGGCAGCCTACGCCAGTCCTGCTTGAGTCTTTAGCCTGTTGTGATATATTCTCCAGGTAAATCCTGCAACTAGGCGCCAGATTCATTAACCGCATACCTACGGTATATCGCTATCGTATCTGTATCTCTGTACATCTGGATTTCCCTGTACACTTAGGCCGATGTGGTGAATCCGCCGTGAGATGATACCGGCGGATCGTTGATGAATCTGGTCTCAGGTGTCTCGCAGTTGTTGGCTCAATAACGGGAAGCAGATCGGAATAAAAAAGCTCCAGCGTCTAATCGCCCGTAGCAAGAGCCTATTCGTTCAAAGGACGCAAAACCCGCCAGTTTCCTTGCAGCACGCTCCTTTTCCACATCTTATTGGAGCGGTTTTCTAGACAGCTCGCCTGCATTCCGAAAGTCTCGACTTTAGATCTTTATCTTCGACTTTTAGCTATATTTTTTCGTTGGCGTGATAGCAGTCGATGGACGTGTTGGCCATCGCGTGCACTATGATTCAAGGTTCCTGGTTCGGATCCCCCCAGGCCAACCAAGCCTTCCGTCCCTCTGGGGTCGGTGAACTGGCACCAAACTCGTCTGGAAAGGATAAAACGCTGACTTGTCCATCGGTTGGCAATCGCAAGTCATTCTATAGGCCAAATACGCATTCAAGTTGTTTCACGATATGCCGTAGAAGTAAAATGCATGGCGTATCCCAAAAGAGATTGAATAATCCTCTATCCTCCCTCCTCTCTTGGGTCTCTTCCGAGTTCTGATTGGCATGTGCAATGGCCTGAATGCAACAAAGGATAAAGGGTAAAGGACAAAGGACGAATTACTCAATTCCACCTGGGATGCGCCACGCATTCTTCCATGGAATGTCCTGGAGGCGATTTGAATGCGTATTTGGCCATACAATGACTTGCGGTCTCCAGCCAATGAGGAACCAAGCGCGCTATATCTCCCGGAAAAGTTTGGTACCAATTCACCTGCCCTGGAGGGATGGGAGGCTTGGTGGGCGAGAAATCCGAACCAGGAACCTGGTATCGTTTGCACACGACAGCCGGCGCCTCCTCCAACTGCGCTGCACGCGTGCATCAAAGGACGGTAGTAGAAGTTAATTAATCTACTGTTGACCTAGGCGGGAACCGAACCGAAGTATCGATTCGGGCTTTATGCGAGATCCTGTGCCTCACCCGAATGGGCTAACACGCGCCACAGCTGTCTCAACCGTTCAACCTCATGAGCGCTCTAGACTCAGGCTCACAGCTCATGAGCGCTCTAGACTCAGGCTCACAGCTCATGAGCTTAGCGATGGTTCACTTGATGCAAAAAGTTGGAAGCACTGTTGCCTCTTGAAGTGCCTCGCACATCTTTCAGAAGGAGGTGACGAAATTCTAGAAGGAAGGAAGCGCCATCGACCTTTTGCAGGTTTGTCCATTTACGAACAACAATAGTAACAATGGTAGGCTGTGTAGTGTTTCGCCCATGACAGTATTCTAAGTGAAAGCCGGTTCCGCAACTTGGTTTACACTGTCAAAACTCACAGGAACTAAGAATGACACTGTATTGTCTAGGCGTTGAATGCGTGGCGCATATCAGACTCCATCATCTGTCTTTAATCTCCATAGCTGTTTCAGTACCAATAACTGTGGCATAGAAATCAATCTGGAGCTTGGCTGAGACCAGTTCCATGTTCCTTGCTTATGGCTGAACGGGCGTCATCACGTTCGAATACGAACTGCAGAATACGCTCAGCGCTAACGAAGGCGTCAAAAGTGGCTCCAGCAGAGAATTTTCATCGGCTATCGATTCACTGTTCCGGTTCCGTTGAGCTCTTCCCATCCGTCGGCTGCTCGCAGTTCTTCCAGAACATTTACTTTTGTGTTTTGAATTCACCTTCAAAATGCTTTTTTTGTTTCTTTCCTCTTTTCTTTTTTCCTCTTTTTCTTCTGTTTCTCTGACTTGCAACTACGTAGGGAATTCTGAGCTCATGTATTATATCAGAATCGTGCTTCCAAACTCGTTCACTTTACTTCATTCTACGCATTCTACCTCTATTCTGGAATACGTTTAAGTGCGTGCTACCTCCACATAATTACGATCAACAGTGATTAGCCGATTGGCTTGTAAGTGTTGTATTTCTTCTATAAAGGATAAAAAGGATAAAGGACGGCGTTAATCAATCCCTTTTGGGATGCGCCACGCATTCTACTTCTACGGGACGTCGTGGAGGCGACTTGAATGCGTATTTGGCCATAAAATGACTTGCGGTGGCCAGCCGATGAACAAGTCAGCGCTTTATCCTTCTCAGACAAGTCTGGTACCAATTTACCGACCTCGGAGGAATGGAAGGCTTGGCTGGCCTGGGCGGGAAATCCGAACCAGGAAGCTGGTATCTGGTGCAAGCGACAGCCGGCGCCTCCTCCTCTTCTTCTTCTTCTTCTTCTTCTTCTTCTTCTTCAGCGTTTGTCCCGCTTCATGACGGGGTCCGCTTTTCTGGTGCCATGTCGCCATCTTTCCCGATCCCGTGCTAGATCAGGGTGGACACCAGCTACTTTAAAGTCCTTGTGTAACGTATCAGCCCAGCGCTGCTTAGGGCGCCCTCTAGGCCGTTTTCCAGACACTACGAAGTTAAGGCCTATCTTACGGACGCTGTCTTCATTTCCACGCAGAACGTGGCCGTACCATCGTAAGCGAGCTTCACGCATCTTGTCCGCTATCGGCGCGACACCGAACTTCTGCCGGATAGCCTCGTTTCGGATGCGGTCCAGGCGTGTGACTCCAGCCATCCAGCGCAGCATCTTCGTTTCAATTACGCTGAGGCGACTTTCCGTTTCCTTTGTCGCAGGCCAACACTCAGCTCCGTACATCGCTACCGGCCGGACGACGGTTTTGTAGATCTTCGACTTTAAGCGCTCTGGCATCTTCTTGTCGCAGAGTACTCCAGTCAACGAGCGCCACTTCGACCAAGCTGCACTCACGCGTGAGTTCACTTCAACCATCAGACTGCCATCAGAGGCTATTGCTGATCCCAGGTATTTAAACACCGAAGTGCGTGCAAGCTCAGTACCGTTAATCTTAATGGAGCCGGACTCATTTACGTCAGTCGTGAAATACTCGGTCTTCTTGACGTTCAATTTGAGTCCGAACATGGCCAGGCGGTCGCACCAAGCTTGCACCTCTCGCTCGAGCTCACCTTTGTCTTCGCAGGCGAGCATCACGTCATCAGCATATAGCAACGTCCAAGGGACGGGCTTCTGGAGATCTCGCGTAATGGCATCCATTACGACAACAAAGAGGAGTGGGGAAAGCGCAGATCCTTGGTGCACCCCAACAGAGATGGGAAACTCCGTCGAGGTTCCTGCTGCCGCTTGCACACGACTCTTTGGACAAGAGTATAGCATTCGCACCCACTCTACAAGTTCTTCGGGAACACCGTGCTGTCGTAGGGCGTACCATATAACCTCACGCGGTACGCGATCGAAGGCCTTCTCCAAGTCGAGAAAGGCAAGATGCACCGCCCTCTGTTTCTCGCGATGCTTCTCTACCAGAAGACGGGCGGCATGTATGGCATCGATAGTGCCACAACCAGCCACGAAGCCGCACTGATTGCTTGAAAGCTTGACGATTTCGCGAATTCGGCTATCGAGGATTCGCTCGAAGATCTTCATGCTGTGCGAGAGCAACCGAATCGGACGGTAATTTGAGCAGTCTGCAGGGCTGCCCTTCTTCTTCCAAATCGGAATCGTCGTACTTTCCTGCCAAACATCAGGCACCTTCTTCTCCGCTACAACCTGGTTGAAAAACTTGGCCAACCACTCAGCAGAGTACCAGAACTTCGACTTCCATAAGTCAGCTGGCAAGTCATCTGGACCAGTCGCCTTGCCCGGTCTCATCCTCCTCAGAGCCGCGTCAGTTTCCTCCACAGTGATTTTGTGGACGGGACCGTGGATAGGAGCCACAGAAGGGACGGCCGGATGAGGGAACTCTTCAGTTGAAATACCCTCGAAATAATCACGCCATCGCTTCAGCGCCTTTTTGCGGTCTGTCAGAAGATGGCCGTTCTCATCATTGATGCCAAAGAACTCTATATCCTCGGATTGGCGATGACGGTTTTTCGCAAGTCGGTACAAATACCGCTCACCATCGCGCGACTCAAGCTTTTCGTAGACATCATTATAATGAGTGGCTTTTGCTACGGCCACAGCCTTCTTGGCAGCCTTTTTCGCTTCGTGGTACTTTTGCCAATTATTGGCGGTCTTGTCGCCGAGAAACACATGATAAAGCGATTTCTTCTCTCGAACCTTTTCTTTCACCTCGTTCGTCCACAGCCATGCCTGCATGTCGACCTTTCGTCGTCCAGGCTTCGTAGTGCCAAGTTCAGACCTCGCAGCTTGAAGTATCGCGTCGGTCGCTTTCTTCCAAGTTTCGTCGACAGTCGTGACTGTCGGTAACCGTACGCGAGAAATCACAGCTGCTTCTTTCTCTTTCATTCGCCACCACTTGATTCTTGCAGCACCGCATCGCTCAACCTGCTGCAGCCTCGGAGGAGCGATCTTTAGGGTGCAGATCAGCGGACGATGCTGTGGGGCGACCGTTTTACGGCACGATCTTCGCGTCTGTGACGAGATTTCGGTCACGATCTCTCACAAGGACGAAGTCTATCTGCGTCTTGGTGTTCCCACTATAGAACGAAATAAGGTGGGAGTTGCGTTTGCGAAACACGGTGTTCATTATGGTGAGGTTATGCGAATCCGCATATTCAAGGATACGCTCACCATCTGTGTTACGCAACCCATAGCCGAATCCACCATGACAGCTGTACCCGTCTTTCGTAGCGCCTACGTGCCCATTGAGGTCACCAGCGACGATGATGACGTCCTTCGACGGTACCCACCCGGCGCCTCCTCTGACGCGCCCTTATGCCTTCTATACGAGCATTATACCCACCCACAGATCTCGGAGCGATGGACAGCTTCGTTGACCTGAGCGGAGCTCGAACACTGGATCGATTTGGGGTGCATGCGTTAGCAATGTTCATTCTGACTGCGCTACCAAGCGATCATATAGCGATTCCTATTGTCTGTTCTCTCGAGGGTACCAGTGGAGTTTAAGAAGTTCCTTTCGTGGCCTCTATGATATCCGCTAACAGTCAGGCGCCAGAATCACACGCACCATGCACGACATTCGTATCTCAACTGAGCAATTCTGGCAAAAATCGATAAAATCGATCGATAAGACCCAGACCCTTCCAATCGATATTATTTACTTGTTGTGAACTCCAAAACAGGCTAGCATATTCGCATTGGTGAGCAGCGATCAATGGTGAAACACTTCCTAAAGGTGAACTGATGACTGATCGGACGGAAAAAACGACGACGGACAGATGGCAGGCTGGGATATGGATCGATGGGCAGACGAACAGATGAAAAGATAGTCGGATTAGCTTTTTAATATTTATTTATTGAGAGCGCCTAGCGGAGCTCTTGCAGGAGGCGCTGGCCAGCTCACCCGGGCACCGCCTTGGTCAACTAAGCCTTCCATCGGGAAAGGTTACTTGATGAAATTCTTGGCCGTAAAGGATGAAATATTATACAGGCCATGTACGCACTCAAAATTCCCTTGACTATATTCGGTTCGGGAAGCAGAAGGCTTAGTGCATCCAGCAGAAGAATTGGTTTATCACGTTACCTTATTTATTTATTTATTTACCCACTTATTTACTAAACGGTGGATAACGTCCACACGATCAAAGCAATGAGAACAGAACTCTAGGAAATGCGGAATACGCGATAGTTCAGGCGACGGAGTATCGAACATTTGTATTCCTGATTCATCCATTTGAATCAATCTTTGTGGCAAAGCTATAATATACAGGGCGGCTCCTAATTATTTGCGCATAGTTTATTACTAATAACTTCAACAAATACAGCACTTATACAATCTGATACAACATCTATATAGAGCAGTGCCTAACAGTCATTCACTCGAGAAGAATTTCGAAATGAGCTCTTTTGCAGCAATACAGGCCCTCAGTCTATTCTCCATCGACAACACTGTGGGCCATAGGATGCCTTCGCACGCCTTCTGAAATGAAGCTTTGAGAGCGTTCAAACTTTGGTGACTCTTCGAGGAGACCTTCTGCTGCAAGCAGCCCCACACCGCGAAATCCATCGTATTCAGATCAGGCGTGTTAGGTGGTCACAAGTCCTTCGTCCAGTAGCCAGGGAAGTGACTCTCGCAGAATGCCAGTGTGGATCTCGCAGAATGAGCAGGTGCCCAGTCCTGGTGGAGCACGCATTGACCACTGACAAAATTTTCAGCAACCCAGGGGAGAAGAACATTGCGCAGGATCTTTTCTTGGTAGACATCAGTGTTGATTTCCACTGAACGGTCGACGAAAACCAGAGGTGTCTTCTTGTCCAGATAATGCCAGCCCATATCATTACAGATTTCGGAAAAACAGTCCTGTTGAGAACACGACGTGGAGAAGACCTGTTTCTGGATGAAGGCAGCAAGTGACGCTGATTCTGTGAGTTGTGTGCCACTTCAATGGTAAAAATCTTCTCGTCCGTCCAGATGACGTTTGACAAGAGGGCCTGCTGGATGTCCTTTAGCAACAACTTGGATTTTTCCAATCTCATCTGCATGGCAGCTTCCGTAAGGGCTTGTCTGCGATAAACACGATAACTGCAAAGCTAAAGATCCTGTTTGACGATCTTCTGTATTGTTCTGCGGGAAACCCCAAGCTCTACGGCCATCCGATTCATGCTAACTCCATTGTTCCGGTCGATTCTCTTTTTGATGACCTTCCGAAGGCGGAGAGTGTTCACAGTACGTGGTCTGCCAGACCTCCTCCTCTGTTCGACCGTTGCTTCCCCTCTGTACAGTTCCACAATGTGGTGGACTGTCCTGGCAGAAATTTGAAGTCGTCGAGCCATCTCTGCTGCAGAATGTCCTTTATCGGCGAGATGAGCGATGGTGGAACGATGTAGTGAAGCGTTCATTGTCGAGGGTATTGAGTGTATCACCTTGCTTGGTTTTTGTACATACTTCACCCATTCCAGAAAAATCCTGACATTTGATCTCCCGCCATTTTCAAAAATACAGTACCGGTTTGAATTTCGCGCAAATAATTAGGAGCCACCCTGTATAGTTGTCATCTAAAAGAACTTTCAGAACACATCAAAAGCTCAATAGTGAGATACCCGATTTCCGTTGAATTGTCCTTGGAATAGTAAGAGTCGACATGGAATCGTCATGGAATTTTTATTGATGCTTGTTTGTATTCCTGATTCATCCGTTTGAATCAATCTTTGTAGCAAAGCCATAATATATAGTTGTCAGCTCAAAGAACTAATAAGCATGCACTCAGATGTGGTTGAATGCGGAGCAGCTGAAGGTACACAGCTGATTCCCTCAAACTTCCTACTTGTTCCCCCGTTGTTTATCGGGTCTTGGCTGACATCATCTTTGATTTCGAATCCGCTAGAAGATTGCAATCTTCAGCTCAACGATGGCGCTGTAGTAAATGTTGATGGCATCGAATGACAAGCGGTGGATGATCACTCGGTGGACGATTCCTCAAATGAATGCTGCCTGCCCAACAACGCTTTGGTCGTTCCTCTTCGTCTCTGGAATATTGCAGCGCTGGCTCTTTAATAAATCTAGACGTCGACTTGCTTCGTTGCAGAACGTCGGTAGCGGTGAATACAGCTCAATCTGTCAGCGATAGAGTTGACGAGTGAGCTGTGCTTGTGCACCTTGTTCTGGAGGGCTCTTGGTTTTCTGAAGCACTTGTAAGAATAATGTGGACGTTTTCAATCATGTCTAGTGCAGTAACGAATCAGAGATTGGGAGCTTTTGAGAGCATCGAAGTAGTCAAGAAGGAGGCTAAGAATACCGCATGCCAAAATCGTACGAAGAGCATCACATCGTTCAGAGCTTTCGAGCATCGCGTTGGTGGACGTACTGGCGTCGGAATCCGGTTTATTTATTTATTTATTTATTTATTTATTTATTTATTCGCGCACATAAGGCACACGTCGGGAGCGTGTAGCGCAGTCGGAGAAGGCGCCCACTGTCGCTTGCACCCGATACCAGGATCCTGGTTCGGATTTCCGGCCCAGGCCAACCAACCCTTCCATCCCCCCGGGTCGGTAAATTAGTACCAGACGTGTCTGGGAAGGATAAAATGCTAACTTGTTCATCGGCTGGCCACCGCAAGTCATTGTATGGCCGAATACGCATTCAAGTCACCTCCACGACATTCCGTAGAAGTAGAATGCGTGGCGCATCCCAAAAGGGAATGAGTAACGCCGTCCTTTACCCTTTATTTATAAGGCACACGTCAGAGAACAAGGAAAAAGATAAAAGAAACCAACATACATATCAGTATGCAACTCTACCACACCTCTGCTCAAACTAGTTCTTTCGCAGAATGCGTTTTACCAGACATGTTGTTCAGACTTTCCTCCAGCGAGTTCTGTGAAACGCGTTTCGTGGTCGGTCCACCTAATTTTGGTTGCGACGGAGCATCTGATTTTTCAAAGGAATTCCTCCTTGCAAAGAGAAATTCCTGGAAATTTTTTCCACCTCACATGTTGCGAAACGTTGCTAAATAACACTGCCATTATCCTATTCCCTACTATATCTCCTAAACTCTTCCCACTTAAAGTATTCTTCAATGATGATATGAACTCAAATATTTGAGCAGCACCTTCCATTGGCCGCCTTCTATTCCTCATCAGTTTCTTGCAAGCGTTTTTCCGTCATGTCGTGATGCTCGAATCGTCGCCGTAATTTGCTTCCAAAGTACATTGTCACCTGATCGGCCTATTCCAGGTGATCATCAGCTGAATTGCTCGGCTGTCGAAGTTGTGAAGTCCTCACAAGGAGCGCGCAACGTCACGACGCTTCTTCAGCATAACTGAATATCTTTGAAAATTCAGAAAGAACTCATTACGGCGCTGTCGGAGAGGTTCGTCAAGTTGATGTGATTTTCTCTATAGTGTTGTGTCAGTGAAATTCATGAGAGAGATGGTCGCCTGCGAGGATCCTGCATGCCTCAGGGTGACCTTCGCCTTCCCCATGATAATGATCCTTGCATCGACCCGTTGTCATCTGCTGCTCTTCGTTAATCGCCCTTGCGCATTTTCCAGTCACTTCATCCGATTCGGCATTTCGTTTCTGTTTTTCAGTAACTCTAAAGTCCTAGGTGCAGCTTCTTGTGAAAAAAGGATAAAAGGGTAAACGGCGGCGTTACTCAATCCCTTTCGGGATGCGCCACGCATTCTATTTTTAGGGGATGTCCTAGGGGCGATTTGAATGCGTATTTGGTCATACAATGACTTGCGGTGGCCAGCTGATGAACAAGTCGGCGCTCTATCTTTCCCAGACAAGTCTGGTACCAATCCACCGATCCCGGAGGCTTGGTTGACCTGGGCGAGAAATCCGAACTAGGAATCTGATATCGTGTGCACCCAACAGCCGATGCCTCCTCCGACTGCGCTACAATCGTTCCTTGTGAAAAAAGGCAACTATAATCGCGAATCGGTCAAAAAGGAATGCTATATTCGAGATCTGCGTTCCAAATACCCCCTCAACGTCCCTGTTTAACTCATAACTACGGGGCTGTGAGATTTCCATTTTTCCAATTTAAAATATAGTAGAGCAATGAATAAGAAACGGTTAAATTTATGAGTGTCAAATTTATCAAACTAAAGAAATAATAAAGGATTCGCTTCGCCACAACCTTCGTACTACAGCTGTGCTTTCGAATTTTTTTTTCGATTATTCTAATGGTTTCCAATGCTTACAAATTTCGAACATTCAAATTTAAATTTATTTGAAAAAGTGATTTTTCGAATATTCGAATTGGATTACATTCGAAAAACGAGATTTTTGATTTTTTGAACATTCGAATTCGAGTGAGAATCATTCGAATGCCTGTTTGAACTGGTATCTTCGCCGTGATATGGAACTCATTGATTAAGTGAGCTCATCATATTTCAGTAAGTTTTTTTCAGTATCGGCACCCATCAATATCGGCGCCCTTCCACACATTCTGAGCCAATTCTAACACTGTTGTCCAGCAGTATCTTCCCACAACTCATTACTTCACCCCTATTTTCTCAGAACTCCCAGCGTAACGGATTCCAATCGTTGACAAACAAAAGGGGAACGCTTACTCAGAGTTTAGTGTGTATTTCTTTGCGCTGCACACGTCACTAGTAACTGGAATTATTAGATTAGAGGATTGTTTCCGCTTGGAAAACAGCCGAAGATCTAATGGCCCTTCATCGAGGAAATTGCTCTCATCTCGCCTTTCCGCTGCTCTCGTCTTACCGAGCGCATTCGTAGTCGTTCCCCTCTTTTTTCTTTCACTGTGTTTTATTGTTTTCATGCATGACATGCCACTGCTTGCTCTGCATCTTCCTCTCCATCTCTCTCCCTCTCTTTCTATAGCGTTATATAGCGCTCCGTCATCCTTCACGTTGGAGGAGAAGGTCTGATTAGTTGAATGTGAGCTTCAACTGTACTAGTCGTTTATGTGGCCTACATGCAGACAAGGCGGGCAGACGCACCAAATCAGTTAGGCCGCATTGAACAAAGGTGCCATCCGTAGGAACTGTTAATTGGCTGGCACAGTTTGGGCTCCGCTATGAGCTTGGATTCATCAACGACTTACAGCAATTTAACAGAGAAAATACAGCCGAAATCCCTTATAGCGCGGCGAAATGTCTCACCATATCGTATGATAAGCCACGTCATCACGGATTTCGGCTGTATTTTCTCTGGTAAATTGCTGTAAGTCGTTCATGAATCCAACCGCTGAATGGCTAAAGCCGTCCTGACATTAGGCGTCGGATTCATCAATCACTTACAGTAATTAGCAGATTAGTAGAGATTTTACAGCCGAAATTCCTGATAACGCTGGCATTTCACCATATCGCTTGTTGATAAGTCGCGTTTTTTTTCAGGAGTTTCAGCAGTAAGGTCTCTGTTAAATTGCTGCAAGTTGCTGATGAATCCGGCCCCTGATTGCCTGTGATTATCCGTCGCGCTCCGGCCTCCCGATGTAGACTAATGCTTCCTCTCCTCATGTCATACAATGGCACTGTGCGCGCACAATTCTTGCGACATTGCCACTGCTTCTTACTAATGGACAAAGGAGTGTTTTGAGTTTATCGAAGGAGTGCTTTAGGCTTTGCAATGCCAATGTTGGCGCCAACTGACTCCCTGTTTTCGAAGTGCGAAAATAAACAGCTTAAAAGACGCGGAGGCGACAAAGCTGTCACTAGGCGCAGTGGTTCGAAGATGAAACTACGCTTCATGTGCATCTTAGCAGAAATAGTAACTGAAAATCAATCAGTCAAACGCATTCCTTCATATAACATATATTTATATTAGGTTGGCCGGAAGGTACTGGCGGTTTTGGCCGGATCCTCTTCAAACGATCACAACTTTGTTCATACTCGCCGGATTCTATCGAAATAAGCACCATTCGAATCAGTAGACCTCTTCCAACGCGAATACTGTTGAATAATTCCATCACCTAAAAATGGTTGATCGAGATGCGACAAAATTTAGAATGGCCGTTTTTGCAAGTTCTGAAATTGCTGAAAAACATTGTGGTTGGTTGGTGCAAGGTCTGATGAGTTTGACGGTTGACTTAGAACTTCAACTCCTAGTTCGTTTAATTTTCGCGTGGTGGATTGCGAAACGTGTGGGCGTGCGTTGTCGTGTAGAAGAGTGAGACCTCTTCTGAGGAATGGTGTCGGCTGCAGTTTTCACGAAATTTTCGATGTATCTCGTCGATTTCGAAACAGTAGGACTCTGCTGTGATGGTTCGGCTTGGCTCCAGAAAGTTGTAGCGAATCATACCGCCCGCAGATCACCACCTGTTACCTTCGTCTTTTCCTGGTCGGATTTCGGTTGCATGGGGGTTCGCCGATATCAACTCCCTGTCCTGATCGTCTTGGCACTCCTACACCTCTCGCAATCTCACCAACTGCTTGCCGTGGATTAGCTTCCAAAGGCCTTCAAATCATCGTCCTGGATTACTATAGATCTTCTGCTTCGGAGTGAATCTTTAAGGTTGAAATCTCCACATCAAAATTTCTCGAGCCGCCATGCACTGTCCCTTCTCTAAAATTATTTGGCCCCACACATGGTTGACTTGCCGGGATATTTCAATGGCGGATGGGCCAGTTTGAAATTGAAATAAAATATCGCTCGGAATTGCTCTTTTGACAGACTTCAACAAGTCTTCGAAGAAGCACAGTCATTAAGCATAGGTAAACGGCAAACTATTCTCACAGATGGAGCCGAATTAGACGTTATATAAATATTGAGAAGTGAGTTTAACATTCTTTCAGTGATAAGCGAACGAAAAGCGTTTGCACAAAAACCGCCAAATTTTTTTCGGTAAACCTGATATGTAGATAAACTAAATGCAACTCCAGATAAATACAACTTTCACAATGAATCAAACATAAATCGAGACGCGTTTGACGACCACATGGCGCAACCCGCAAGTCGGCACCAACCAGTGCGCGCGTTTTTTTTTTCGTTTCAGTTGTGAAGCTTCAAGAAGACTTTGTGTTAACGATTTAAAAATTCGGAGAAATGCAGAATAATTTTTTTGATCGATTGATTGATTGATTCGATTTGATTTGATTGACGTTCATTTTGATCTTCTTAATATTCTGGTAGAATATGGAAAACCCCATTTTGATTTCAAGGGTCTCCATTTTAACTTGGTTTTTGTCGCAAACTTGTCAAATTTGGCTGTACGATGGGCCAGTTTTACTTGAAAAGTCTACGAATAGGCATTTGAAATAATCAACTTAATTGAAAGAGGCTCATTTTTATTCAAATAAGTGTTAGGTTTATCGGAAGATTTAAAGTTTTGCTTTAAAATCGCTATTTAGTTCGAGCAAATCCACTCTCCACTTCCATTCTAATCTCGAAGAAACTCATTTTGCTGCCAATACATAGAGCACAGTCTAGTTTGAAAAGCGCCAGTTTGATTTCACTGTCCAATCCAAGTGTACGCTTCGACATGAAAGTGGTAGGACCTCTGGAAGAAGCTACATTTGACATGGATCACGCATTTTTGGCCAAATCTACCGCTCTAGGAATTCATTTTAATCGGAAATTTAAAATCACTCTAGAGTTGCCACGACGTGGATCTGTTTTTACGGTTTTCTGGTCACTACTGTTAGTAGCGGTCCGTTCTGAACTTACGCTCATGTCGAGAAGACGCGTCTCAGGGGTGCGGGAACGCGCCTACCGTACTGCGGCAACCAGTCCGTTCCTCAGGGGTGCGGGAACGCGCCTACCGTAAACGCGGCAACCAGTCAGACACCGGCTCAGCCGCCTAGACGGGATAAATGCTTGGATACCGCGATCCGCGATTAGGGTGAAAGTCACGGTTAGTGCGGTCACAGTCAGAGTCGAAACGGCATGAAGGCCCATCTTCAGCAACCTAAAGAGCTCTAGGCGCCCGCTAAACGGGGCTGACTTTTACTTCCGGCTTTTGCTTTCCACCTGCCACCCTATTCCCCGTGTGTTGTCTCTGATTTCATTTTTCCGATTGCAAAATAGAAAATGGGCCGCGGCGAACATGGGCGAGAGACATTCGCACCAGCGAGTTCCGTTGTCGAAAGTCGGCCCCAGCGCCACTCTCACTTGAATGCACTGAACGATTCATGCGATCGCACTGATCCCATTACGGTATTGAAGAATTCACGGCTAGGGAGTATTTGATGAGGTTCTTCTGCATAATATCCATACGAATGGCAAGGAGCATTCGCGCTGTTAGTCAAGAAGATGCTTCAGAAAATTTTTTCCCGTCTCCGCACGACTTCTATTCAGAAGAAGTTGACGACCGCGGCTGCGTTCCGCTGCGCTGCTGCTCACATCGTTCTTCGTCGACGCCGTCTGTCTGGCCATCTACTACCTTGGCCGGCGAAGAGATTAGCCTGAAAGGGCATCACGCCCGCTGACTTGTTGCGGACAATCTGGATAATCACTGTGTACGCGCTTCTTCGTCGTCAAAGGCAAATACCGCCGTCCCTCTATATAGTTTATTATGGCGATCGCAAAGCTTCATACGCTCAACCGAATGAAGTCTCTTTCTGCACGAATTCTGCCTGCCCACTCACAGCGATTGTTTCTGCAATTTGTGACACTGTTCCTTTCTCCTCGATTAAATACATAAGAAGCTTCCATTTCGAGTGACGCTTCTGTCCACCACGTCTGCGTTTTTCTCTGCAAAGCCTTTCCGGCAGCATGGTGCTTTGGCAGACAACAAAACCACGTATGTTGCTTCCCACTGCTCGTATGTACTTCTTGCTCTCGAACTAATCAACATCTTCGCCGTCTTCGTTAGACCTGAAAACAGACCCACATATCTTCTGCAAGCGCTGGCTACCACCTTTGACATCGACGTTATTTCTTCAGAAAATATCGCAAGAGTTCTTTGCACTTTTGTAGGACGATGGATGCGGGCTAGAGCAGTTGTAGGAGGCGTCGGCTGTGGTGTGCATCCTGAACCAAGGTTCTTGGTTCGGGATTCCCGTCCAGGCCAACCGAGCCTTCCATCCCTCCGGGGTCTGTGAATGTGTACCAGACTGGGAAAGCCTGAAAAAAGAGTCGATTTGTTTTTCGGCTAGCCACCACAAGTCATTCTGTATTCCAGAGGACGCTTTCAAGTTGTCTCCTCGACATCCCATATAAGTAGAATGCATGGCGCATCCTAAACAAAAGTGAAAATATCCTTGGTGACCTGGTAACCATAGTGGCGTTACTCGTTGGACTTGGGTTAGCTTAAAGTGGCTTGTAGTCGTTATCTGCGAAGTCACCGTGGAACCCAAATATGCATCATTCTACGTTTTAGTACTTCTATGGCATGAAATACAATGCATGGCGCATCTTTGAAATGCTCGAAGGACTAAAAAGCAGCGAAACATAAGCAGCGCGGACGTTTATGATTAGAACATTGTTCCTTTCGCGAGCTGGTTCAGTTTCTTGTTTTTGTCCGTCATTTTCAAACAGACGGAGTGAACCCTGCCTCGCTAGGATAGATCCTCAATTTCTGACGTAGAAAAGGGTTAGGACGAGCGATGCAAATCAGAAAGCTATCTTGTGGCAAATTTGCCACTAAATCTAGCACAGAGCTCCTCAGATTTTTATAGTAGTAAGATAGATGATATAGAACGGAGTCATTTCTTCTAGAACTCGCCGCGTATTTTACTTCTATACCTGGACGTAATTTGAATTTTTTATTTTTTAAAATTATTCTCAGAATGACTCGCGGTGGCGAGCCGATGGATAACTCAGAGCTATATGACTCTGTCTTATCCATCGGAACCCACAATCTGATATTAGGTGCACGCCACAGCCGGCGCCTCTTCCGACTGCGCTACCACGCGTTTCGTATTTCCTAACGACTATTTACAGTCGTTAGGAAACACGAAGGTGGTTGACCTCACCGGTTGCTCTTCCTGCTTCTTGCATGTTTCACTTCTTTGATTTTTTTCATTTTTCAAGGTGAGATAAACAGTACAGATAAACATATGCCTAAACTTACAGACGCCACGAGCAATCCTTGTAATTAGTGACATCCTTTGTAGATTATTTATTTATTTCATCATCATTTTCATTAGCGTCTGTCCCGCTTGGTGGGAAGGTCGCTCTTCTGGTGTGCCAATTCTCCCGATCAAATGCTAGATCAGATTATTTATTTATTTATTTATTTATTTATTTATTTATTTATTTATTTATTTATTTATTTATACATCCAACCTGAAGAAGACGACCTGAAGAAGATGAAAATGAGAATAAAGCCATGCATTGAAAGGGAAAACAAATAAAAGTACAACAGAACAATATCATTTTCTCAGTCGGCAGCGACATTCTTACGCATACCAAATCAGCAAGTAAATCTAAAAAACAACTGACCAAACTAAGCTATTAACGAACTAACCAGCAATTAAACTAACTATACCCAAAGGGGCTGCTCCGCTAACATTACAGCTAGTAACTACTTGGAGGAAAGCATGACTCAAAAACAGATATTTTTTGAGCTGCTTCAGTTACTAGAATAATTTAAAAAATAATTTAAATTCAAACATAGATGTTACCGTTTTGTAGACAGCAGTATAAATTAGTAATTTCTAAATATTGCTGTATTCTTAAGATAATCTACTATTAATTGCCATTTTCGAGCAGCTAAATGGCTCACAATGGGCTTATCATTGTCTATTAGTTCTTGCAAGGAGACAGCGAGTACAGGTCTAACTTGGGCTCCATCTGAAAACTACGCGCTTAAAGGGTCGATCCTTCTGCTTTCCGTAAAAGCACGCTTCCTTTGTTAAAGTAATTTCAGCCCTTTATGCGATGCACTCATCTCTGCTCGTGAACTTGAACTTATTGTGACCTTTTGCTAACCTTTTGTGAGCAACCGTACGGAAATTGCCTTTAATTTAGCTGCTTCTTGCAATTATCTCAAAGTAGTGTGCAGGCCTGAAATGAGTAGATGTCTGAGTGCGCGCTGCTCTGGAATGCATAGAGTTGCTGCTGCTCTGGCATCGGCGCTTTTTCTGTTTTTAAAAAGGCAACGCCACGTGCAACGCCTATGTCCGTACCTAATTCTATAAGAGACCCGCTACTGCTGGCTTGCCTTCGCCATCCGACATTGAAGTCATCGACTTCCCCCGAGGAGACGTCGTGCTTTGAAGTGAAGGCTATGTTGAGCGGATATCATGGCCCAACTAGAGAATCTAATGACGGTTTTTGTACGCGATAGACCCTCGAGGGGGATTGGCAAGGTTCTTCCTCACGTACAGAGTACACTTTTTGTGGGAAGGTACTCGAATAAGGCGAAGTAGGGATGAATATTCAATGGCCACCCGCGCTCTTCCTTAGCTTCTTGAACATGCTCGAAATTCAATCGCTTTCTATTTGCGCCGTAAATTTTTGAGTAAATTCTTGAAATTTTCCATAGAGTTCTCGGAAGTGCCTACGCACTTAACTCTCGAAGTTTACACTTTCCGCGACATTGTCGGACCGAGCTGAACGACGTTCTCGTTGCCGCATCGTATAAAGCTGTCTGACGCCCACCATTTTTATGCGATTTTCACGTCAAATTGAACAATTGTCAAGCCAAATTGGGCGCTCTTCTTAACATGCTAGACGCTTTTGAAATCTGTTGAACATCATCCAAATTTAACGAGCTTCTACCGCATTACACTAAAGAGTCTTCGAGTTACTAAAATTTGGTATGAATTTTTTGAATTTTTTGAAGTTTAGCCGTTTCGTCAGGTTGACGCGATGTATGAAGGATAAAAAAATAAAGGATAAAGGACGGCGTTACTCAATCCGTTTTGGGATGCGCCACGCATTCTACTTCAACGGGACGTCTGATTGATTTGAATGTGCATTTGGCCATACACTGACTTGCGGTGGCCATCCGACTCCGTTAGACCTTAAGATAGACCCACATATCTTCTGAATGCGGTGGCTACCAGCTTTGATGTCGGCATTATTTCTTCAGAAAATATCGCAAGAGTTTTCGGCACTTCTGTAGGACGATGGGTGTGGGCAAGAACAGCTGTAGCAGGCGTCGGCTGTGGTGTACATCCTGAACCCATGCTCTTGGTTCGGGATTCCCGTCTATTCCAACCGAGCCTTCCATCCTTCAGGGGGTCCGTGAATGTGTACCAGACTGGAAGAGCCTGGGAAAAATAAGAGTCGATTTGTTCATCGGATGGCCATCGCAAGTCATTGTGTGGCCAAATGCGCATTCAAATCGCCTCCGCGACATCCCGTAGAAGTAGAATGAACAAGTCAGCGCTTTATCCTTCTCAGACAAGTCTGATACCAGTTCAACGACCTCGGAGGGATGGAAGGTTTCGTTGGCCTGAACGGCAAATCCGAATCAGGAAATGGTGTCGGGAGCACGCAGCAACCAGCACCTCTCCGACTATGCTACACGAGCCTGCGCTGTTTGAAATTTTATAAAAATTTATTTTTAAGGAATATTTGTAGTTCAAAGTTTATTCTAAAGTACCTATAAGCTAGTTGTTTTTTTAGCACGTTAGAAAAAGATGTCGCGCCATGTACTCGTCTCGCACGCTGCGATTTTTGCTTTCGGTTCAGTATGATTGATAACAAAAGTTCAGTTTGCGTGTAGTTGCACACTTGTCCATGTTATAGCAAGAAGAATCGTATAATACACACGTATCTTCACTTTGCTGTCTTAAATAGACAGTATTTTCCTAGGCACTATCAATCAAATTGGGATAGCACCGAGCTACGCGAGTGCATGGCACGATCACTTCATTTCTCGTAAAAAATGCTGCCTTCATGTACTCTAGAATAGGCTTTAAAACACAACTTTTCTTGAAAAATTTACAAAAAATTGAGAACGACTATTTCTTGCTCTTACTAAAGATGCAATGTGTTCCAAACAAAGACAATAGAAGGCCCCTTCTCCAACTGGAATCGTTAGGACCTCTAAGCCTAAGACCTTGCTGCTTACTATAGGTGACGCAGCCACGATTCCGTCTAGCACGTGAAATGTGGTGGCTTTTATTAGCGCTATTTTCGTGGCATGCCTATTCGGGCGCGAGTTTGTTATTTGTTACTTCAGCGGCCGGTTTTATCGTGGAAGTTTAGGAGCCAGCTGTTTACGCTTCATCAGACGGGACAACGGCATTTGTCGCCGCTGGTGATCCATCACTGCTTCACAACCACGACAAGGACCTATTTATCCGTCCAACAAGTGCAAGAAGCGGTCCTAAACACCCCTAGCTAGGCCGATTCTTTGGCAAGAAATAGCTTCGGTAAAATTTTTCGCGCAGGTCCGGCTGACTGTTATCTGTTATCGCATTCGTGATATGCCATGTTGAACATACGCAGTTCCCTTTGAACACGTCATATATAAAGCGTACGAAGAGCAGTGGTTAAGAAACCAAAGGAAATTCCGTTTCACAATCGATCCTCCTTCCTGTTACTGCTTTATTTTTTGTTACACTATATATTTATAGCCTTTATTTAGAAAAAAACGACGCACCTATGTGAGAGAGATGTCGCAGGTAGCGATCACCTGCACCGCCGTAACATTTTATAAACACCCTGTTCAAGGTTAATTCATGAGTATAACGCTAGATTAAAGTATACTCCTTTCTTCCTCCACCTCCATGTCGATCTTTTCTTGGACAACTCACTACTCCGTCGGTTGATGGAAGGAGGTGCCGCTCCACTCTGTGTCTACACTTTCGCCTTTTTTTCTGGAAGTTGAAGATTTCGATATTGATGGGCAAGGAGGACTTGACCACCCAGACGCGAACGATAGTGTCCCGCTAAGTCAAAAAAATTGGCGGGAAAGTAGCGGGGTATAAAAGGTGACGGAGGGTAGGGTATTTGGTGCCAGCCTTCCTCCAATCTTCGGTCGTTGTCATATGTGGATATCTGTTATTCTCTGAGAAGTCTATTTGTTGCTCTAGTTTTTTAGGAACAGTCCTAATCGGGAGGATGATACTTGCAACATTAGAGAATAGTAAGGGTAAATGTAATAAAGTTACTGAGAAAAAAGTCCGTTAAAAATTCCGTTAAATTCCTAAAAGTTTCCGTTAACTCGTTAAGCCAGATTTTAACGAAAAATGCCGTTAATTCGTTAAATTCGTTAAATCGTTAACCGTTAAATGTGCACCCCTGCTGGGAATCCAGCCACCCATGTGCCAGTATTCTTCCACTGAATCACTACATCGTTCGGGCGTACGACTCCTTCGTGTGTCGTCCCTTACAGGGTAAACTGTCACTCGCTACAGTGTCTAGACTTTCATCTTTTCCGCTCGTGAATGACACAGCAAAATGCCAAAATGCTAATCGGCTAATCGGATAGAGTGGTGTAGGAGGCTGGGTCCATAGGCTTAGTTTCTCAATCCTGCGATGCGTAATTCTGGTGAGACTTAGCCAGCTAGCTTAGCTAACACTAGCTTTGACGATGTTTACGTTATACGTACGTCTTCATCACCTTGCATTGCTTCATTCTATTATACCTTTCAATTAGTGTTGTCCTTTGGTTGAAGGATGTTTGATGTACAATACCTGGAAGGTCACTGTGCTCACCAACACTTTCGTTTCGTTTAGCTTCATTTATTCATGCCAGTGCAATCATCGAACAAAAGGGGCCAACAAAACAGCAAAGGTGACTGGGTGTGCAAAACGAAACAAAACTGTGTGATAAAAAGATAAGAACAGGCAAAAAATTCGGTAGTGAGAGGACGACGGAGGACGCAGAAAAGTAGAGTCATTTCATTTTTCATAACGGCTGCTGAAGCAATCGTGGAAAGCGGAAAATCTCCTTTCTGATATAGTGAGAGTTACCAGTCGAACTATTCGGCGAAATCTGAGTGGTGAGCAGGTGGATATGACTCTACGACCAGAGGGTGCTATTACCATTAACCATGGCGGGTGGGCCCTATGTCTGAAATGCCTCTTTAAACTGGCCCCACCCGATTTACCCTGATGGGAGGTCATGAGCGGGCACATGCTCTCTCCTGAATAAATACGGATTTTGAGTGTACAACATGCTGAGAAAAAGCTCTGCATTCGTTTCTTCATTGCAGAAATTGAAGTCCAATGTCGCATACGATACCGCTCCTGTCTTTTGGTTTTAGAGCGAAACGAATGCAAAAAACCGCCATTTTCCCATAACTCCCTTCAGAGTGGGCTATTCAAAAATACATGCTACCATCGGAATCCAATTTGGTCTGTCCAGTGATGTAGGCGTCATCCAGTGGCTTAGAAAAAGAACAGATTTTTTTCTCCTAAACCTAACGATGGTGACCTCCATCAGCCGCGCGAGATAGCTGCGTAGTTATTCTCACGTTTTATAGAAAATCTCTGGATACAGCAGATTTTGCAAATGTTTGTAAATGCTGTGAGTGTTTATCCTTGGATATTTGGTTCCTGGAAAAAAGTTATTCCCCTAGTTATTCGATGGAGAATGTTTAATATTAATAATTTATTACGACGTATAAGACAGTCGTGAGAGAAGCGAACAATGAACAATGAAACAATGAAACACAAACCTGAGAAAAGAAAAATGGGAACAGATACTAAGGATAAAAATAGTTAAACAAAGTTAGACAAAGCTGTGAAGTAGATGAAACACGAGAGGTAGACTTTAAAAATTTAGCGTGCAAGTCGCTTGAAAGCAACAAAATTGGCTGAGGAGTGGCTTAGCCCAGATCTCAGGGAGATAAATGCCGATCCCGCTCTTACTGAAAATGAGTGGGCTCGAATACTAGTTCTAGTCCGGCCGTAGCTTAATTTTACATTGCCACCCCTGGTTATAGACGGTACTGTTTTATAGAAAGCTGTACCGTCCACATCACACAGTCCATAAATTATTTTAAATAACATGCAAACATCCCTAAATTTCCTACGACTTTCTAGAGTGTGAATTCCAAGAAATTTGTTCCTAATTCCAGATCTAGGAATGCGAGAGTAGAAAAATCCACCGTATCTAATCATAATCTTTCTTGTAAACTGAACTGAAATGAAGAACTAAAACTAGAAAGAACTAAATAAAGAACCTGAAATGCCGAGGTTTTACGAAGGGAGAAGCTTTGACTTTCTTGTAAAATTATTCTGAATCTTTTCGATCGCTTCTATATCCTTTTTCTTCCAGGGAGAAAAGACTGTAGTACAACATTCTAGAATTGGTCTAGCATAGGTTTTGTACACCCTGAGCAGTACGTCCTTGTTCTTCGTGGCCAAACCCTTGAAAATTTGGTATGTGCGTGCGTACGCCCTCCCGCAAATATTTTTGTAATGCTCGGAGAAGTCCAGTTTATTGTTATACGAAAATCCTAAATCAACGACACTTTCAACTACAGAGATATCATTTCCTTCGATGTTGAACCGCGATGGGTTATTTGAGTTACCTAGTCTCATATGTAGCGTTTTCTCTGGTGCTAGGGGTAGCGACCAGGTACGGGCCCACTGAGCAACGGCATCAATTGAAAGCTGCAAATTTCCAGTGGAGACGTTGTCTGATTGAGCATAAATTTTGATGTCATCGGCATATTGCTTGCACTTCACTCCAAATCCATGTACAACCTGAGGAAGGTCAGAAGTGTATATGGTGAAAAGAAGAGGAGACAGAACTCCTCCCTGAGGTTGAGGTCATTTTTGCTCTTATTAGATTTATACGCATGTAAACAACAATTACACTATCATTTCAATGGACGTGTCAATGTAGCGAACGAGTGCGAGGTGCAATCTCTCCGTATAACATGCCAACCAGGGGCCGGATTCATCAGCGACCTATAGCAATTTCGCAGAGAAAATACAGCAGAAATTCCTGACAGCGCGGCTTGTGAAGCGATATGATGGAATAGTTCGTCGCGCTATCAAGGAGTTCGGCTGTATTTTCTCCGTGAAACTGCTGGAATTCGTTGATGAATCCGGCCCGGGTCGTTACACACCAGTAGTCCAGCACGTCAGAGTAATCCTAAAAATATTTTTTAGGTTCAAATTATAAGGATTTCGCGTTTACACAAACAGTGTGGTTATTTTTTTAAGTCACACTGCAAAGGTGATTTTTTACTAACCAGGGAAGGGTCTCAGGCGTAGGTCTGAACGGGGGAAATGGATAGTACTGCGAGAATCTCACCCTTCATAGAGTAGAAAAACATGCTTCAAATCAGTTTCATTAAGCCTCAAGTGGCTGGTATTGAGGTTGTGAGCTGTCAAAACGATGTTTTGTTGCGATCAAAACTTCTAGCGCCAGGCGAGACTCGAACCTGCACCTCCCTCTAACCGGGCGGGAATGCTCTACGCCATTACATCACCGGCGCCGTTTGATCGAACGCAACATCCACACCTCGTGGGACCGATCAGCACCCACCCGCATCCGGGATCGTTTCTATCAAGACCATCAGCTTAACTGGTTCCATGCTGATATCAGCGGCCAGCTCATCCAGGATACGGATGGGTGCTGATCAGTCCCACGAGGTGTGGATGTTGCGTTCGATCAAACGGCGCCGGTGGTGTAATGGCGTAGAGCATTCCCGCCCGGTTAGAAGGAGGTGCGGGTTCGAGTCCCGCTGGCGCTAGAAGTTTTGATCGCAACAAAACATCGTTATGACAGCTCAAAACATGCTTCGTTTTTGTTGAGTCCTTGAACCAAAAGAGCTAGGGGCCCTCGAAGGGGAGGGGTACAGTAGCGCACCATCAGCACGTGCCCACGTGCGCGGGCTGTTGTATGGGACGCGCCGAAGGGCACAGCTGCAAACGAGTCGGTGGCTCAGCAGGGTGAGCGGCTACATGCAGGTACTAGGTCAGATGTTCGACTCCCGTGCTAGCCAGCATTTTTGCATTTTTTCATGACTGCCGCCTTCTTTACCAGTTTGCATCCTACACATCTCCTACATATTTATTTCACTCTAAATTGCCAAATGAGGATCAGATTCGTACTCATCGCGAGGTTTGGGCAAAAAACGGTGACCATGACCTTACCATTAATCACCTTTACCTACTGTAATTTAACATACTCCAGGGTAATACGGAAAACGAATGTCAGATTCGTGATCACCATCCCAAATAACCCCCCTGGAAAAACTTTGGGCGGAATCGGTGATTATGACTTCGACATCTCCAGTCACCCGTACCTGCTCTAACCCGTGCCTGTTGTAAGGTCATTGTTTAACATTCGCTGTAGATGTGTAGGAGATGTTTAGGAACTAAGCTGATTTAGACTGCCATAAGACACGACTTTCACGACACTGCTTTCACGACTCCAGAGGTCGAGGAGAGCTTGAAAAAATTTTCCCCCAAACCTCGCCCAGGGGGGGGGGTTATTTGGGGTGCTGATCACGAATCTGACATCCGTTTCTCAAATTTCGGTCGATTACGGTAGGTTATGGTGGGTACGGGTGACGATGCAATACTGTACCCCCAACTTCGAGGACCCGTAGCTCTTTGGGTTCAAGGACTCAGCAAAAACGAAACATGATTTTCTACTATATGAAGGGTGGAGATTCTCACAGTACTATCCATTTCCCCCATTCAGACCTACGCCTGAGACCCTTCCCTGGTAAATATTTTCTTCAAAACCAGATATTTTTCACGTGGATTGACTATCTTTATTTAAACACAACTACTCAGGACGTCTGCCTTGAGTAGCAGAATATCTTTTTTACCTCAAACGGTGTCCGGTTTCAAATTTTAAAAAATTAAAATTTTTGGTTCAAAATGGGAAGTCTTCAGTTTAAGGTGAGACTGGTACCTCCTGCATCTCCTTTGACTGCGCTACACGAACGATATTAAAACTGCACCTATGGACGGATTGTTCTTTGCTATCGTATCCGGTGGTGCCACTGCTGCCCTGTTTATCTAAAACTGAGGTGCAATTTTAATATTGGCGGCGGCCTATTCATATTGGGATAAAGAGACTCGAGAGCACTTTGAATTCTTCAATGAATAGATAGACCTGTCGAGAGTGTTCTCTGCTCCAACACTTAGCGAAGGGCCACAAACAGTTCTATTCAGATTGTCGTCTGATTTGCCCCTCTCTGCATAGCGGCGCCATTTCGCTCCTCACTCACCTTTGAGCTAGTGCTCCTCTTCCTCGTCGTCTTCTCCTCCCTCTTCTTCCCCTTCATTTTCTTCTTCAAACACACCTTCTTCTGCCGTTACTTCCTTGATGAAGCCCCAATCCCTAGTCATATGGGCATCCGTGGCCCGATCACGTAGATGACATCGGACACAACACGACGACTAAATTCAATCCGTGCTGGTGTTCGACCACGGAAATTAAATATTCATCAGCGAAGTGAGGTATTAGTCTAGGAGGCTCTGCATGACCACCGCGGTCCCCCTCAGCTTTCTCCGCTCTACCCTTCTTTTTCCTTTTTGACCTGAAGACAAAGTGGCTGCGATATCTAACTTTATCCTATTCTTGACGAGTTTTTTTAATTGCTTTGAAAGGCTTAAGAGAATTTCACCGTTTGAAGAATATACCATTTCACGAACATGCTGCTGCTTGGCCAGTTTCACCCGAATAATTAATATCCATCGTCTTGATGCTACTATATTATATGCAAACTATATCCGCCAGCTTGTCCGTCAGTCTGTCGATCTGTTCGTGCAAAATCACTGTCCACTTAGTGGGTTTTGTTTCCTGGAGCTTGGGACGATGGGCGCAGTCGGAGGAGGCGCAGCCTGTATCCTGCATTCCAATTCGATGTTCTTGGTTCGGATTCCTGTCCATGCCAACCAAGTTTTAAAATTATGGACGAACCTATCACCCTTGCAAAGCACCGATTTCCCTGCAAAATTCCTACCAAGTAAACGACTTAGTTCCAGACTTATGTGGGGAACCTAACCAACTGAACGTAACCTCATTTTCCGTGGACACTGCCGAAGTACGGGAAACATATAGGTAGATGTACACAAGAAAGCGCGAGGTGGACTGCATCAGATAAGCAGAAGAGGTTGCGTCCTAGTTGCAGGCGATGCTGTCGGCTGGCAAACTCGTCAAAATTAGGTGGGCCAAAGGACGAGAGCTGATGCTCCGCGGCTATTGAAGGACCTCCAATTCATAGCTCAGGCTAAATACGTATTCGAATTGCCTCCACAACGTCCAGTAGAAGTAGAGTGCGTGGCGCATCTCAAAAGAAATTGATTGACGCTGTCCGTTACTCCTTTGTGCTTTATCATGGTACGCCGGGATGTCATGTGAGGGAGACTGCGTTTGAAGACGCTCGTGAAGTGAAGGCCAGGTGTTCATTGAGCTCGTCGCTTGGACACAGTGCTCCATGTCCGAATGAGTGAGCTACTCGAGCCATCAGCCGTCGACAGAGCGACACAATGCTCCCCGGGTCGTCTTTCACGGAACTGGGAAACATCTCCATGCATGCCCTACTGTGTTGTTCGTGGATTAGCGTGACATGTCACACAAAGGGGCGTTTACTTGATGTCGTATGCGTCTGAATTGTTACCCCGAGCCTTCCTTCTTACCTTATTAAGCGACATCCGATACCTATCCTCTCATCGTTGACGATCTTTGAAGCAAGTTCAACGTTATTCCCTTATAGCGTTTCATTTTCGCCACAGCGTGTTACGTGACATTGAAGTCCTCCACCTTCTGTGGAGCATAGAAAAATTCGAATCCATCCTAGTCCGGGGGCCACAGAATTAAAAATTTTGTAAGAAAACGACTTGACAATCACAGACCGGATTGAAGGGAACAGAATAGGACCTAAAAACAAAGAAACAAACAAACAATCGCGGTTCTAAAGACGCTTCGGCGGGCAAGGCGCATTCAAATACAGCTGACTGCCGCCTGGTATGTTACAACCCGGATCTGTCATAGTGAGGGAGGGGGGGGGGGGCACATAACCTTGTCTGTTTACAATCGCGGTGAAATCGCATATTATTTTTTCTTTTTTCTTTGTGAAATTTGTCAACATAGGCCCTATTATGTTCTCTTCAATCCGCTTTGTGAGTGTCAAGTCAGTTTGTAGCCCTCGGAAGGATATATCCAAAAATTCTCCATAGAATGGCGCGCTGTCACTGCATCTGCAGATGCGCTCTTCTGAATCGAGGATTTTAGTGATTAAGGACACGTGTACGGGTCCGCGGTGGCGCAGTTGTAATTGGCGCTGGCTGCGGTGTGAACCCGGTTCGATGTTCTTAAATCAGTTTTCCCGCCCAGCGCATCCAAGCCTTCCATCCCTCCGAGTCTTGTGAATTTTAAGAAGACTTGTTTGGGATGGATTAATCACTGATCTATCCAATGGTTGGCCACCGCAGGTCATTCTTTGCGCCACATACCCTTTCAAATTGCCTTCATAACATCCTGTGATAATTAACGCCGTCCTTTTTTACCCTTTCATCTTTTATTTTGGTCGAACTACAAGTTCTTGAACAAACGGGGCTATTCCTAATAGTTTGATCAAATAGGACCAGAGCAACGGTAAAAATTAGTTAAGGGACTCCATTTGACACCCGGGACTGATGCTGGCAGATCTACTCTACTACGCATTCCCGTTAATCCTCAGCTGAAGACGAGAAGCCACTATGCGTTCTCAGTACAAAACAGTCTCTAGTTTTAGTTGCATTGAATCGGTGGTATGTGGCACGTCGTAGCGCAGTCGAAAGCACCCGATCCCAGGTTCTTGGTTCGGAATTCCCGCCCAGATCTACCAAGCCTTCTGCTCATCCGGTATTGGTGATTCCCTACCAGACCTACATGGGAATAAAAACACAATACTTTGTTTCACGGTTGGCCACCACAAGTCACTGTTTGGGCCAAATATGCGTTCAAAATGCTTTTAGATATGCTGTGGAGGTAAAATGCGTGGCGCATCCCAGAGGGATTGAGTAACGCCGTCCTTTATTGCATTTCATGTCCCTCGTCCCTATTTCATGACCCCCTAAGAACTCAGTGCAGTCTGAGTTCATAGGGGGTCATGGCTACCATACGGCCAGAAAACCGATGCGATGAGTTTTGTCAAATGCTATTGGAGTCCAAACATCTCGAGGTTTTGGAGAATGACAGTTTTGGCTGTCTTAGCAAAATGTATGGAAGTCTTGAGGAGAGCTCACAGAGCTCAGAACTACAATTCCAGTTCTCAACCACAGAACTACAATTCTCAACCACATTAAAACTGGAAACTCCTGTAGGAATGTACTTTTACTAAGTAATGTAAAGAACGTTAGGAGCCATGTAATGACTTGTGGTGGCCAGCCGGTGGATAATCAGCGCTTTATCGTTCATGTTTTGGACTGTTTTATGTTTTGGACTTTCGGTTCAAAAAACGCTTTTTCCGCCGCTTTTTGAGAGCGCTTTTCATATTGCATGCTTTCAGAAGGATAAAGGATAGGGACTCACGGACGTTACTCAATCCTTTAGGGATGCGCCACACATTCTACTTTTACGGGATATCGTTGAGGCGAATTGACTGCGTATTTATTTATCTATTTATTTCAGTGCACTCGAAGGTGCTCTACAACGTCAACGAAAACTTTGAACAAACAAAGGCAACAGTAAAATGAGCGCTCAACCACATTAAAACTGGAAACTCCTGTAGGAATGTACTTTTACTAAGTAATGTAAAGAACGTTAGGAGCCATATAATGACTTGTGGTGGCCAGCCGACGGATAATCAGCGCTTTATCGTTCCTCAGCAAGCATGGTACCAATTCACCGACCTCGGAGGGATGGAAGACTTATCGTTAGTTGGCTCGGGCGGGTAATCCGAACAGGAACCTGGTACCGAGTGCACGCGATCTATGAATTCTTCGAGTAGACACGAGGTTCTGTTTCGGATTTGCGTCAGTGTTAGACGCTCTGGAGCATCCAGTACTGACGCAACACTATACGAAAGACTGTAAGAAAGATGGGGTGAATAGCCAGCTAACAAGTGCTTACGCAGCACTTCATCTGGTCATCTTCAAGAAGAAGGACCTTCATCACTCTAACTAGGTGTTTTATTAAGGGTCTACATAGACTACATAGAATGCGATACAAATCTAAACGTTGAGAAATATGGAATTCGGCCTTTTTCAGTGGCCGTTTTGAATTCTTGAAAGATAACATCAGGAATCTGTGCCTTATTAGTCACAAAATGCTCAGAGGAAAAGAAAACCATGTCTTGTAGAGCGGCGTTTCGACTTTTTTTGGATCAAAGTATTCGAACTGAAGAGTATAGATCAAATTTACTAAATAATTTTGGAAAGTTACGTATAACGTAGCCGCAAGAGGCTTCGCCAACAGCCACGTCTACTTTGAATCGATTCATGATCCATGGTTCGGGTCCTCTTCCTAGTCATATTCCATGCAAGAAGAATAAATGGCGCATCTCGCAAGGGGGACTCTAAAAATGAAAAAAATCTTAAAGAGTTTGAAAATTAAGTTGGGTGAGCATCTAGTCTATGATCTGTAAAGAATTTTTGAAAAGTGTAAAGATTCCAAATCATGTTTAGTCGTGAGTCTAGGCAAGGTAACGTTTTCAGAATACTTGTTCACGATTTTTGAGAAACTGCGTAGGTGCTCGGCGAACAAGAAACGCCTGCAAAATTGTGTGGAAAATTTGATCCGATGTTGTACAGGGGCTCTCTTTCTGTGCAGTAAATCGTGCAGTTTCATTTCACTTCATCGCAATTTACACTTTTCCCCAATTTAGGCTTTTAACTGATCCATGACTTTTCAGGTTAAAAATGCTGACTTCTGAACTTTATACTACTCGACTTGTCCTGGTTTCTTCAGTCGTACTCTAAAGACCAACTCTATTTCTAATAGTCCGCCGTCGATCCGCTTGACTTGGCGCCGTCAGTCCTCCACCCTTTGTCTATATTGCAGCCTAATGGGTTTCCTTCTGGTTCGTTAGGCTTTAGGATCAAGGTTTCGGACATACCCGTTAGCTTAGCCATAGATCTTCAGGCTCTCTTCGTACCCTCTTGGATTCCAGCCATCTTTTACCTCCATACTATATACTGATTTATTTACCATTGGCTGTAATTTAGTAGTGCAATGTTGACGAAGAGTTAAGCAGTATACTACCTATAGAGCTACGGCAATAACAAGAGTAAAAATGAACAGAGAGGAGATACCATATGTTTGTGAGGAACTAACAAGGAGGGCCTCCAAAGTGGCGGTGAGCTTTTGCGATACAATTTTTACAGGACGTAGGGTCCTGTGTGGGGAGTCCAAAACCGTAGTTAATTTCGTCGGAATGCACTTCTGTGCTCGAAAAAAGGAGTGTGGAAGCGAGAGCACTATGTCATCAAGCCCTGCTGCCAAGTAGCCCAATCTGGTCAGCTGGTGCAGTGGATAGCAATGTCGCCTCTCGGCCGCACCGAGTGGGCTTTACGGTTCGTCCTCCGGTGCCCTTTGCACACATCGGATCGTTATTATTATGTGCTTGCGTGACCACAGGAGTCAATTTGTACACGAACATAGCTTTAAGTAGTAGTTGCCTGATCTGTGCAAAAACTGTGGGTCGAGCCGTAAAATCCACTTGGTGCGGCCGCGAGGCGACATCGCTATCCACTGCACCACCCGACCACATTCGATTAGGTGACGGCAGGGCTGGAACTTGGTGCTCACGCTTCCGCACGCGTTTTTTCGACCAAAGAAGAGCACTTCGAAAAAAATTAATTGCGGTTTCGGACTCCCCACACGGGACCCTACACCCTGTAAAAATTGCATCGCAAAAGCTCAGCGCCACTTTGCAGGCTCTCTTTGCAAGGTCGAAGTGGCGCGTGGTAGCGCAGTGGAAGGAGGTTCTGGTTGTTGCGCTTACGCTGAAACGATGATCATGGTTCTGGCTCCGCTCCAAGCGTAAACACTTGAGAAAGCAGTTTCACTCCCGTACTTCAAATTTTCTCACTTTCAATGAAATTATGTAAGTGATTATTTCAATAATGTTTTTTTCCATAGTCCTGTTTTTACTGTGAGCTAATTTCAGATTTCTTGTCTCACACATCTGCACCAAGGGGTTCCCATCAGGAGTAAAACTTGAAGTCCCGGTCTTCATCACCAGGACGCATTGCAGCTGTTGTCCTAAAAGAGGCTTCGTCTTTCCGTTGTTTCTACCGGATGTTAACGGAATGCGTTCTGAGGATTTGAACAATCGCTAACCGACTGATTACCATCGGCTTACTTCTTACCTTTCTTACGCTTTTGCAGAAGTAGCTATTAGATAAGCATAAGTATGCACTCAACTACCCCCCACTTCTGCGCGTCGGGTGCTCCTCGACAACTTCAAGCCTCCATTGCTAAATATAGCGTTTCTGACATCAACAAGGGACGTCTGCGAATTCACCCCAACAGTTCTCAACAAGACTATGTTGTAGGGGCAAAGTTCCTTTTTTGCTGCAGGACGCGAGATGGTCAAAAACTACAAGATTTTGTGGTCTAAAATTTGTCGCCCGCGGTAACCAATGGACGGGAAGTCGGAGGTATGTGTCCTTCCCATGCAAATAGTGCTGGTCATTTTGCCGCGTTCACATTATACCGAATTCGTGTATGCTTTTCAATTTTAACCCAAACGCTTCTTAAGCACACGGGTTAACTCGGTGGTCTCCATTCCTCTCGAGCTCGCTGCTAGTCGAAACGGGTTCACTAGGCGACAGCTTTTTGCTATTTTGGACCAGCCAATGGACCGCATCAAAAGCAAACTTGGGGGTTCGACTCCCGTCGGCGCTAGAGTTTTGTTAGCAACAATGCACCATTGTAACAGCTTAGATCCAAAATTCAAAATGGTAAAAATAACGTCAAGAAGCGGAAGGTTCAGAATTTATATTCCTGTGACAAAATCCTAGATGAGGTCAAATTTTTTCACGTATAGATACTAACGAGGGTGCAATAAATTACTTTGTGATGACGAAGATAACCTAGGATTGCCTCTTCAAGCTTTTCAAAATCTTATTATTTGCAAAATGTTTGGCTAACTTTGATGGATGATACTCTGTTTAGATTTGTTTATCAATCAGCTGCAACGCCTTACTTCATTCCAGAAAGGCTAACAAAATTTTATTTTTTCTCTCCGTCTCCTCTTATCGTTTCTTTTAAGTGTTACTGTTTGTCTGATGTTTATCTCTAACATATTCCTTTTGTTCTTTTTCACGTGTCTGCTAGGTATCTAACAAGGAGCTGGCTAGGTAAATCTGTGGTAGCGATTTACTAACTTCTTTGATGATGAATCCGGGCATTGTAGGCCGTATATCAAAAACAAGCCGCTGTATTCGTTAAAGGTGGTGAAATCTATGAGCGTTGTAAAAAATGGTCTGGTTTAGCATCGATGATTCCGCATAATAGCCCAAATCTGCCCAGTAAAACCGTATATGAAGCAAAATCTCAACGGTATAAGGTTAAAGGGTAAAGAACGTCGTTATTCAATTCTTTTTTTTGGGATGCGCCACACATTCGACTTCTACGGGATGTCGTGGAGGCGAGTTGAATGAGTATTTGGCCATATAATGACTTGCAGTGGCCAGCCGATGAACAAGTCAGCGATTTATCCTTCCCAGACAAGTCTGGTACCAATTCACCGACCCCGGAGGGATGGAAGGCTTAGTTGGCCTGGGCGGGAAATCCGAACCAGGAACCTGGTATCGGGTCAGGCGACAGTCGGCGCCTCCTCCGACTGCACTACACGCGCCTTATAATAATAATAATAATAACAATAATAGTGATAAAAACCTCCAGTGCCAGCCAGGCTTAAAGAAAATGGATTGAATCATTTCTATCAAGACCTTCTGCTTAACTGCTCCAACCTGACATCATCGGCCGGCTCATCACGATATACTGGTGAGCGCTCACGCTTTCCACGAGGTGTGAATGTTACGTTCGATCAAACAGCGTTGCTAGTGTATGTAGTGGCGTAGAGCATGCCCGTCAGGTCAGCAGGAGTTGCGGTCGGTTCGGGTCCCGCCTGGCGCTAAAGTTTTGTTCGCAACACAACATCGTTGTAACAAAAACGAACTTCACTTCTGTGCTCCTTGTTAGATACCCTGCAGGAGCATATAGGTCTGTGAATCGTTGGAGTAACTTCACAGACGTCCCCTGTAAGTCTTCGGCTGACTTGTCTTACGGATACTGGTTGAGTAGCTCCTCATCCACCAGGAAACTCAAAACTGAAACAAACTGAATTATCAGCACTGTGTCGTCTATATTCCCAAGAGATTTCTCTTTTTGCTCCAGCTGTTTGTAGCTCGTCATCCATTAAAGTTTGTTCTCTGAAAGTCAACCTTTCGCGGAAATTCTCGTTGCGGACGGCGACGCCCTTCTTACAACCTGTTTGACTGTCTCAGTTAGCAGAACCATAAAATGGCGACATCGTATTGAGAACAATCAGAAATTGCACATATTAGCACCACTCGTTCATTAGCAATATCTTGAACGTATTAGCCTAATGAAAGTTCTGAATACCACAACTAATTGGTTTATTTACAAATGACGACAGGCCTTTCTATGCACATTTATCTAGCACAGAGTTTGAGCACTTTGCCACCGAACTTCTACTGTATTCCTCCATCGGATATGCGCTAATCTTAACGATATGATATCGCGTGCAAGTTGAGTGCATGGCGCATCGCTAACACTGACAGTTTTAATTGACTCCTACCTTAAATCTTATCCTAATTTTGAAAGAGATACTACTTTTAAAGCTCAGGGAAGTGACAATTTTATAATATTGAGATCGCGCCATGCCTTCGATCAGCACATCCTGATGTTAACCTGATGCCTAGATGCGTTTAGCCCAAGACTGCGTGCTAAGGACCACGGACTTGAGGAGGCTTTAGGTTGATTTTCTACCGCTTTCAAATAATGTTCTTTACTATAAGAAGTTGCATAGGAAAACTTCTAAATCTAGGCACATGTAGAGACTGCGCCATGCACCTATTCAGCATGTTGCGATGTTTGCCTCATTGATAGTCGAGAATTGCTTCTTAAGAGTCTCTGGACTCAGGCACCCAGTCAACAGTTGCGTGTAATTGTGCGTAAACACGCCGCAGTTGTGCTCGAATGACCTACTCGAATGGGCATTCGAATGATTTTCATTTGAATTTGAATATTAGATCTCAAAAAGTCAATTTTTTCGAATGTACTCTTATTCGAATCTTCAAAAAATCGCATTTTTCGAATGAACTCGAATTCGGAATTTCAAAATTTGTGAGCATTCGAAACCATTCGATTATTCGAGAAAATTTTAAGTCGCAAATAAAACACACCCAAACATATTTTTTGAAATTTTCCGATATTTAACAAGGGATTCGTGTGCGTGTGGTAGAATGAAAGGAGGGGTCGGCTTTGGAGTGCGAACTGAGTCGATCCACGTTCTGAGTGGACCAACCATGCCCTTTATCCATGCATGATTGGTAAAATGCGCTCTCCTTTTTCCTAATCGTGGGGGGCATGTCGTGATTTGCGTCTACGTTCCCTTTCCTGAGTTTGTACGAGTGCATCATCTGCTGTCTCATGATATGAAGGCTTTCATTCAGATGCAGGCTATCCGGTGGCGTACCATGTGGTGATGTTGGACTCAACTGGCGATCTACAGTTGCCCCTCTTGAGTAGGATTGATCCTGCCTAATTTTTCGAAATATTTTAAAGTGGTCTCCGGTTTTTTCAATGTCTTCCGGAAGTTTTGAACGTCTGCGGTTAGGCTTGTCGTGCTTGAAGACTTATCACTAAATCGCCTCAGATCCGCAACAGCTGTCAGCCATCATCAGGCATTGTCCTGCACTTCTGACGTTTTGGACACGTCTGTGACAACTGCTTAGCATAGTGGTTCCCTTCCGTCACTGACATGTTTTTAGACGCTTCCAAAGGGTTTGCTACATCTTTCCCTAAGCAGTGTGCGTCAGATGAATGCGTTCGCGATCGTTGTGTTCCTCTGGCAACGCCCCCGTTGACGTCGTCAAAGTAGGTGTGTCGTAGTCGGTGGTGGAGAAGATTCACTCAGTTCAGTCGAGAGAGATCACGCATGTATTCGTCTTCTGTTTTAAGCGCCCATTTCCAGATACTATTCCGCGTGTGCTCTTTTATCTTGAAATTCTACTCGCATCTCTTTTTTACTAAATACCTACAATAACGGGAGTTTAGTTTTCTTCTAGGAGCTAGAGGTCTTCAGGCATTATTCCATGACTTCACCATGACTTCTAGAAGTTACTGAATTTAATTTTTCTACGAGGGATGTCCCTAGTCCCACTGTGAAATAGATCTTCCAATGCGACCTTTCTTTTTCGTCTGAAGCTCCATAATGCGCTTTTTACCACGTGGCTGGGGTTCTCTTTTCCTCAGCACATGCAAGCCGAAAGATTGGAGGCTTTCAGACTGAGGAAGTTAGAGTAGACCAGTTTAGTTATTTTTATCTAGCATGACTTACCCTTTATCTAGGAAAAGCTCTGACGAAGGAGATTTTTCTCATATTTTTCTAACACATTCTCGACGATGACTGCTCATTTAAGTGAACAGCGGAGAGTGCACGACACTCATTTGAGTGGACGGAGGATTCTTGGAAATAAATTTCTTTATTGATGTTCTTGTTGAATTTTCTTCTCAAATTTGCAAATTTATAGTAACAAATCAATCTTGGATTTGCTTAGGCAGAAAAATGGTTGCTTTTTGCAACTGACAAGACAAGAACGTTTCCCATTTTGAAGCACAACAAGCGCACATAGTTCTAGACGAGAATTAATGCACAAATTTCAGATGAAACATGAACTGAACACCTAAATGAAACAACCTAGGCTCTGGATAATTATGGCAATAAACAAACATTCAGCAGGAACACTTTCTATCGTTGGAGCACTCGACAAACATATTTTTTGCAACTGGAGCAGCGCGTATAAACTCTTCTTTCTTGCTACTGCTCAGTTTTTTTATAGCAGCTTGTGCAATTCTTCTGAACCTTTCCTGAGTCGGCAGTAACGTAATAATTCGATTATTCTCAAACCCTAGCGGTCAACTGCGGGTGAACCTTCGATGAAGTGGTTGGCCAACTGCGCTTTGTATGAAGTTCAACGGCGAATGATAGCAATTTGCCCACTGTTTTCCTGGTTTCCTCCGGTACTTCGACTGTATTTTGCCGCTCTCATTTAGTTTTCCGTAGAAGATATAGGGGATCGCTGTGGGACCTCTTCACTTCCAAATTATTCTGCAAACCTCTGATTGCCGCTTCCTTCCATATCCTCTACATTTCTCTCCGTCTTTATTTTTTGTTCGCCTCCTTTTGCGATCGTGTGGCGTGAGAGGGTCCCAAGTTGCCAAAAAGTCAAACTTTAGGCCTTGCGTTCAGACGGCTACGGTATGTTGCTCGCTATGCAATTACACAAAAAACGCATCAATTCACGATGTCATCTTAAACCATCGTCTCGCATCCGCAGTTGACCGCTAGGTGTTTCAGTAACAACCGTGTCACAGCAATGCACCATCGTCATACATAGGCGCCCATGACTTCTGTGGAATAGTGGAAACATATATGTACCGAGCACGAGTAGCGCAGTAGGAAGAGGCGCTGGGGCTGCCGTGTGCGATGCCAGGTTCCTGATTCGGATTTCCTGCCCAAGCCCACCAAGCCTTCTATCCTTTCGGTTCGGTGAATTTGTAGCAGACTTGTCTGACAAGGTTAAAGAACTGACATGCCCATCGACAGGCCACCATGTCTTTACACATTGAAATTGTCTCCACGATACCCTTCTGAGGTACAGTGCGTGGCGCATCCTAGCAGGGGTTGATTAACGTCGTTTCTTATTCCGTGTCCTTTATTTGGCCTACACAATGAATTGCGGTGGCCAGCTGCCAGCATTTTATCTACCTCAGGTTCCAATTCACCCTCCCCGAGGGTAGGGAAGGCTTGGTTGGTCTGGGTCAGGAATCCGAACCAGGAACCTTGAATCGAGTACGAGCGTCAGCGCCTCTCCACTCTGCGCTACCACGAAGCATATAATCTAAATACGCACCTTAATTGCCTCGACTACCGGAAGTTCAGCGTCCTACAAAGGGATTGATCACCGCCTATTTTCATCCTTTCCTCACATTCTGGAAATAGTTTAGGATTAAATCGTACATCAGTCTTCATCTACGTCAAGCCAGACGAAGTTGATGAGTCGTCTTCTTTCGTGTACGTTAAAGGCGGCTCTCGCCCTCGAGTGTCGCAGTAGAACGGCGGCTAATCGCATACGGACGATAATCCTCGTTACGATCACATCAATGACTCAGGGTCTGTCATCCAAAAATCTTCGACTCAACCTTCACGTTGCCGTTTATCCGCAGGCCGATCTGCGGATGAGCAAGAAATAGAAGAGGAGGAGGGTGTTCCAGCTCCGCCTTTCACTGAAACTCGTCTGTCGAGCGCGAGGACGTACATAGTAACAATAACCGGCTGAAATCCATGAATTTTTTGTCGATGTTATTCGGAGTCATTGATTTTGTTGCAGTATCACTTGCGTTCCGTAGTAACCTAGTTGCTCAAATCGTTCTGCTCCAGCAAAAAAGTGAAAATTTAGCCCATTCGCTATCCCCTTCGTAAGTGTTTTTCATTTATGCTTAGATGATAAGTTCTCCTTTGAATTAGTTATTCTATTTTGTTCGAAATCATTTTTATTGTTTTTTTTTCTTAAGATTGCCTCCTATTTTTCATTGTTTTCCACGTCACTCCATTTTCTTCTTTGTTTTTGTTAATGACGCCTTCCCTTCGTAGCCAAATAG
Organism: Heligmosomoides polygyrus bakeri; assembly: GCA_947359475.1. Taxonomy (NCBI): domain Eukaryota; kingdom Metazoa; phylum Nematoda; class Chromadorea; order Rhabditida; family Heligmosomidae; genus Heligmosomoides; species Heligmosomoides polygyrus. The sequence continues at coordinate 13,918,649 of OX375868.1, forward strand.
ATGACCGTGGTGCGATTCTAAAGCCTCTGAATCCTCTCGCTGATTCCAAAACTCACTCACACTGCCCGCGTTCTTCACCAAGTGAAAGTTTGACAGAATTAAGGTCCTACTGGGAACAGAACCAGTTCTCTAGTGGTGTGTTACTGCTTGATTCGAAAGTTTCGCAAATCATTGTCAATTTTGAATAACAAATCTTCTCACGAAGTTTTCCAAGCAGTTTTGAAGAGGAATGGTTTGACATCTTTAGATTCTATCGTTAATGCTCGTGCTAAAAGAGGCATGGCGCAATCTCCTAACCATAGTCCTTCTCATGTCAACATGTCAACTCAGCAGACCGTCGACTAGGAGCTTACGAGCCTAGAAGTCATGGGAGGTCCAACTCGATCAGCGCTTGCTGATCTCTTCTTCAGAATATGCTTGAAAGTTGCAACAATTTTGGTTTGAAGTGAGCCATAAGGGATAAGAGACGGGATCGCTCAATTTATTCTCGGATGCGCCATGAATCATGCATCAACTGCACATCGCTGGCAAAACTTTCTATGTGTTCTGCGCCTATAGATAATCGATTCGCAGTGCCAAAGACATCGGCGCCTCCTATCGTTTACGCTATGCGGCCCACGCATCACAGCCTAGCGTAAACATGAGGGTCTTATAGGGCCTTTGGAATAAGAACTAACGCTTGATTTTGTGACGATAGAGGGTAAAGGACGCTGTTACTCAATCCCTTTTTTGGGATGCGCCACGCACTCTACTTCTAGGGGATGTCGTGGAGGCGATTTGAACACGCATCTGGTCACACCATGACTTGCGCTGACTAGCCGATGAACAAGTCAGTGCTTTGTCTTTCCAAACAAATCTGGCACTTATTCGTCGCCCCTCAGTAGTACAGGATTTGGTTGGCCTAGGCGGGATCCGATCTTGAACCGACTAATGGAGCGCGAGGCATTAGTTGGCTACGCTAACTGCGCGTGTTTGTAGCGATAGTTCGTCAATTTTTCTAGTACCTAGCTCATGATGGGCGGGTGCAGCGCAGTCGGAGGAAGTGCCTGTTGTCGCGCGCACCCGATACCAGGCTCTTGGTTTGAATTTGCCGCCCTGGTCAACCCTGCCTTCAATCCCTCCGAGGTCGTTGAATTCGTACCTGGTTTGTCTGGGAAGGATGAAACGCTGACTTGGCCACTGCCTGCCGATTACGTGGATTTACATATTCAAACAGCCTACACGCCATCCAATAGAAGTAGAATGCGTGGCGCGTCCCAGAATGGATTGAGTAACGCCTTCCTTTATCATTTTTATCCTGGCCCATGAGCGCTTTGGCTTCAGCGAATCCTTCAACTCTACATGCTTGAAATTAGGTAAGCACAGGATTCTGCAGAAGCCCTTTGTAAGGCTTCTGAAGCCTATACTTGTAGACCTTTCCGGATTCCAATTGTGAATCTGGATTCAGATATTGTTTCAATTGTACCTCTTCTTACAGCGGCGTTTCATTGGGCTGCTTCACACGTGGTTTTATAGATCTTTATTGTCTAGCTTAGTGTACTCTTGTACTTTTTGTACTTCTTCTAGAGGAGACAGCGTTTTCATCTTCTGGCTATTCCTTGTTTCTGTTATGACTCGTGTTCCATCGGTTCCTTATCCTCTTTCACTCTGCAAATCGCGCTTTTCTCGCCGCTTTCGTCACTGTGACGCTCTCTTCGACGGAATGTCTGCTTTTCAGATGAACATCACTGATGTAGAAGAGTCACAGCCGGATGAATACGTCTACGTACTCCCGATCATTGTCATTCTTGGTCTCAGCGGCAACATCATCAGTCTGGTCACGATCTTCCATTCGAGGCTAAGAAATGTGAGTGTATCGATGAAGGATTCCGTCTCGGTGGAGATATTCACGAAACTCAACGACCGACGACGAAGTTGTTGTCGTGTCGGCCCCAGCCTCGGCCAGTAGACGACGAAGTTCTTCGCTTCTTTTCATCGCTCAGGCACCACACACACGCACACACCCAAATGCAGTTACGAGGTGCTGCATGGCTTAATAAGCTCTGTTCAAGTTACTTCCGGCTTGGTTTAGAGCAAACACCTACAATCCGAAGGGCTCACCCGAAAAGATCCGCTGATAAGTCAGGGTAAGCGAACTGCACATGCCATGTGGCATTTCGTAGCGTCTGCTGCTTTCATTCGAACTTCATATGCCATATAAGTATTCATATGTTCATGTCTACTTTGGCAAATACGTTTTGTGCTAAGAAATACGATTTCTGTGGAATTTTTCGATTTTTCACACTCTGTTTTTCGGTCAGGATGCTAATCCACCACAGAACCAGAGCTTCGGGACCAAACACTTTCAGCTTTACCGATCATGCTGACATCAGCGGCCGGCTCATTTTGATATATCATTGGTGAGCGCTGATAGGCCACGAGTATATTGTGGATGATGCGTTTGGACCGCTGGTGGCGTAATGGGGTGGCAGTCTGCCAGGAAAGCAGAACGTATGGGTTCGTGTCCCTGCTGGCGCAAAACTTTTGGTCGCAACCCAATATCCATCTAATGACTTGTAACCTGTATAACAGTCGCTCTAGGCATCTACAAACATGTAAAAAATAATGAACGGCACTAATAATTGGGCTAATTTTTTTGTTGAAAAAATTCACTTAATTCTGCAAACGCCAAGTGGAGTACCTTGGCGGCGTGTACCACTCCCCCTCCCCTGATTTGTTCTGCGATGTATCTCGTAGTAGTGTCGATGTCGAGGTTGAAACTCTTTGTCATGAACGCTGTAGATTTCTACAATTTTTGACGTTATCTGAGGCTCGTGTAGCGCAGTCGGAGGAGGTGTTGGTTGTCGCCTTGCCCAGGCCAACCACGGCTTCCATCCCCTCAGGATCGATGGATTGGACCTAGACTTGGCTCTGAAACATAAAGCGCAGACTTGTTTGTCGGCTGGCCACCTCAGGTCATTTTTTGGCCCAAATCGAATCGTCTCCACGACATAAAGGTAGAATGCGTACCGCATCCTAGAAGGGATTGAGTAACGCCTACCTTTATCCTTTACCATTTCCCTTGACTGGGGAACTAACCCACTGATAAGATTGCCAAGTCTTGCTGCAGTCGCGAAAAAACGTTCTGTTTTTCTTTCATGAAGAAAAGTGCTTGGTTCCCCAGCGTTTTTTAGCGTGTCTACGTGCTTACACTTCAAAAACTCGTCAGAAGCGTCGTCCAGTCCTTGTCGTTGAGAAAGAGTTTGAAATTCTGAAGAGGCCGGCGAGTCTAAAACTTTCGCACCTTAATTCGCTTAGCTTTTGCAGAGACATCGCGGTTCCAGCGAAATTCGAATCCTTGAATGCGCGTTGATTCTTAAGGACTTGAAAGAGAATTTCTGATGTTATCGCACTAATTGCAAGCTGTGCTCGCACCCTTTGTGTGTTTGACTCCACGTAGCGTCATCGTAGGTAAACAAGATGACTGAAAAGGACACGAAGATCGGCTTTGTGGAATGAGCCGCGCATTCTACTTCTACGGGATATCGTAGAGGAGTTTGAAGACGTGTTTGGCCTTTACAATGACTTGCGGCGGTCTTACCCTTCCCAAACAAGAATGGTATAAATCCTTCGATACCGCAGGGATGGAAGACTTGGTTGATCTGGGCGGAAATCCAAACCAAGAACACGGAATTGGGTGAACGTGAGAGCTGGAGCCTCCTCTCACTGCCCTATCAAGCGCATAGGTAAATCAAGATAGTGCAGACGACTCCGCGACACTCCACATTTTCTTGTTTTAGTCATTCAACAACGAAAAAAGGCATGAAATGCTAAAAGGATAAAGGACGGCGTTATTCAATCCTTTTTGGGATGCGCCACGCATTCTACTTCTACGTGATATCGTGGAGGCCATTTTGAATGCGTATTTGGCCATACAATGACTTGCGGTGGCCAGCCGATGAAGAGGTCAACGCTCTATCCTTCCCAGACAAGTCTGGTACCAATTTACCGACCCCGGAGGAATGGAAGGCTTGGCTGGCCTGGGCGGGAAATCCGAACCAGGAACCTGGTATCGGGCGCACGTGACAGCCGCCGCTTCCTCCGACTGCGCTAGTGCAGACGCCCATGAAATGCTAAAAGAGAAAAATCTAAAATCAAGGCAAACTGACACAATTTTAGCCCGAAAAGGGTTATTTCTCGCATCACTCCTCCTTTGGATTTTCCCGTCATGAGTCTACCCAATGGTGCCAGTGCCCACCTTCCCAGCTAGGAAATTGGAAATCGCTCAAGGCGCGCTAAATCCAACTCTCAACAGCGCGCTGAATATTATTTCAATTCAGAAAATCATTGAACTCAAGCCGAACCGAAATAATACTGTCTCCGATCTCTATCGATTTCATAGCCCAACCGAATAAGATTGCGCTGTGCATTTTACTTTTTTAGAAATGTCTTTTCAGAAATGTTTTTAGAGTTTTTTCGAGGTTTTAGAGGTTAGGGGTTTTGAAATGTAGAGGTATAGCGTAGCTAAAAATTCTAAAAACATTTTCCAGCGAGCACCTCTCGTTTACCTTTACCAAGCTATTTTCTTACCGTTAGGGGGCGTTTGCCACCAACCATCTGTCCCCTAGGGAAGTCAAGGAGCTCGAACTAATTCAGCTGGATCGATTCTCGCGCCCACAAAACGCACTTCCTGCCGCCTGCACCAAATATAGCACCGAGACGGTCTGGCCCTGTGTTCTGAGTATAGGCTGAACTTCAGTCATGCGAATAATCGGAATGCCACAGTCAATAGAGTTCGTCAGAATGTAGGGAAAGCCGTTGCTTAGTGATCCTTGGTCAGCCGGCGGCATTGTTCTCACCTCATCGGTAGAATAACAAACACACACGCGCACGTTGCATGTCATCATCAGCTCCGCCGTGGAGGAGTGCCTGTCAGATTTGTTCGCGCCGGAAAATGCTCTTTCCTTGGGGATGGTGCGAATCTAACGTCGGCGAGAATCCAGCAAAAACAGACTTGATATTGCTCGGATTGGATTACTGCCTGCCAGAAAAACTGGACTCACAAAGGAGTAGAGATCTACGAGCTGCTTTGGTGGAGAGCTTTCGCGCCATGCTTGCAAAACTAGTTGGATTTGCATATGAAAGGGTAAGGGAGGGGTTAGTCAATCTCCTTTGGGATGCGTCACGCACTCTGCTTCTAGCGAAACTCATGAAAGCCATTTGATTGTGTCTTTGGCCGGAATTATGACTTTCGGTGGCCAGATAATGGACAAGGCCGCGGTTCATTTGTCTCAGAGGAGTCTGGTAACAACTCAGTGACACCGGAAGGATGGAGGGCTTAATTGGTCTGTGCCGGAAATCCGAACCAGGAGCCTGGAATCGGATGAACCTGAGAGCCGGCACATCCTCCGACTGCTCTACGACTTCCCTGTATAGGGCAAATACGTTCAAATTGCTTCCTCATAGAATCCTAGTGCATGGCTTATTCCGAACAAGGATTGATGAACGGGATCTATCCTAGTGGGGAGGGGGCACTTCACTAGGTCTTTCTAATAGCGACAGTACAATTAAAGTGAGCTATTTTAGAGAATCTTGCCACTGTACTAGCCAACAAGAAGACATTTCTATGCAATTTCTTGTCGGGAGACGGCCACCTCGTTTGTGCTTGTCTTACTTTTTTAGAGGTGCCCCCCTCCGACTAGGATAGATCCAATTAACACTATGCTCGCTCTTGCTTCGATAAGAGCATTTTTCTGGAAGAGTATATTTTCATATATAATTTTCTTATAAAGAAATATTTTTTTCTTATATATTTCTCTAATTTCTATAATATATTTAATATTCTATAATATATGCCCGTGTAGCGCAGTCGGAAGAGGCGCCGGTTCTCACCTTCACTCCCGAAGCAACTCATTGTTAGGTGGTTTCAGCCCAGGCCATCTAAACCTTCTATCCCTCTGGGGTGGATAAATTGGTCCTGGACATGGCTGGAATGGGTAAGAGGCTAAATTAACGTTCGAAGTGCCTCCACGTGATCCCGAAGAAGCTTAATGTGTAGCCCACCCTAGAGAGAAACTCATCTTCAGTGTCCTTTGCATATTTAGCCTCCTTTTTATTCCATCCTTTCCGCGTTTTTTATTCTTTGTTTATTTTATTCCATTTTGTTGAATTTTATTTTGTTTCATGTTTATTTGTTTTATTGTTGCCAATTCGCCCGGCTCAAAAGCTCCATCACTGTGAAGTGTGACCTAATCAGTCACTTACGGCGGGCGAAAGACCTATCTGCGCCTTTTAAGGGGATTTTATGGGAATTTAATGAGTTTATTATTTTTGGCAGTATTTTTTTTTTGTATTGAATCACAACTGAAGAAAGAGTGCTCGCACCAATTCCAACTTTTATTCAGAGAATGTTGTCATAAAAATTTCCAGAATCTTAGTGTCATTTCTTGTTTCCAGGTGAGCGCCAACATCTACCTAATAGTGCTGACCAGTGCCGACAGTGTGTTCCTCTTCGGTATTCTGCTAGTTTGTTTCAAGGTGAGCTATTCCGAGGGCAATTCGTAGAAACCTAAGCCGATCTAAGGTGCATTCTCAAGTGTGTAGCCTCCAACGGCAACAGCTTCTGATGAGAAGGCCTCTTATAGAGCAGCAGATTTTACATTTTTCGCTTTTCTTCTTGAGGTTTCAGCCATCCCATGGGCCTTGGTGGCAGCGTTTTCTCCCAGCCCTTTAATCCTGGAGCCGTAGTACTGAATTTCTGGTCCATGGCACTTTTTTTTGAGAGAGAGCTAAATACGGCACTTATTGGAAGGTGAAAACCTGCATAATCCCTATGTCTGCCTACCGTCTCCTGTGGGCACTCACATCTTTACCTCTTGCGTTGATTCTTAAAATATCAATTTTTCAAACGTTCCTCTAGTCTATCCACAGTCTTAAGTATCTCCGCTGTTTCTGCTCTTTCTCTAATATCTCTAAATTCTCGAATATTTTGAGCATTTCAAACGTCCCTCTATTGTCTCTCTCCAACCTCTCCTCTATCATTTTTGACGCCTCTGCTCTGTCCGGTATCTCCGTTTTCTCTAATGTTTTTATCACTACTCTTTCTCATATCTGTTACCTCTATTGCTGCAGTTATCCTACCATTCGTATTACCTCTACTATCTCTACTGTCTATAATTTCTCCTAAATTTCAAAAATATCTATTCATTATCTCGAATATCCCTTTTCTTCCGTATCTATTTTTTCCTACGTTATTTAATTTGTTTTTCCTATATTTCTAAATTTTTTTAAATATCTCTAACATCTTTCTATCTCTCTAATCTCTAAGCACATCGGGCATCTCAGATGTTCCTATTAGGTGGGGGGGGGGGGCAAAAGTAACGAGACACCCCATGCCGTGTCCATATATCTCGTGGCTGGAGTCTGGTTTCGTGCTTGTCGTATTTGTATGTTTGTATGCTACTTACTGAAGCCCATCTGAGAAGTTACCACTTCCGCCCTTTCCGCAAGCATGCCAAAACCCCAGCCTGTCTCATGCCGAAACCTCAGTCTGACGAGTCGACCTGTGTTGCGCAAATCTCCCCCAATTCCCAACCCCGAGCAGCCTGGGCTCAATATTCACGCAAGATGAGAAGTACGTCTTCTACCTTAACCCTGTCAAGCAGCGAGTCTGGGTAAGGCCTGGTGACCTGTTACCGACCTTCGTTCGGCGAGAAGCATCTTTGGAGCTTTTGGGTCTGCGCCCATGGATCGGTTTACCGGAAGCTGTTTCCAAAGAGCACTACGATGAACTCCAAGGCCGTGGTGAACGAAATAGAAGAGATGGGTCGGCGACTCGCTCTTATTCATTCGCAGCGCTTCAAGAAGGTTCTCCTCTTCGACAACGCCGCACCCCATCGGGAACAAGTAAGCACGGATAAGCTTGCCCAGCTGGGCTACGTTCACATGTCTCTCTCACCGTATTCGCTGGACATCTCTTCATGCGACTACCACTACTACTTGAGCCTACATGACTTCCTAGTCGGAAGGGACACAAGAACCCAAGCAATCCTTGACAACCATGTCGAGCAGTTGATCAACACCAGGTCCAAGCAGTTCTGGAAGGATGGGCTCAGGAAGTTGGCTGAGCGATGGCAGCGAGGTCCTTGCCCTTAATGGCAAATACATTCCTTAGCATCGTTGAGTTATAATTGAGTTATAGAGAGATAAAGATTTTTTTCATTTTGTCTCATTACTTTTGCCCCCCCCCCCTAATACTCTTCAGTATCTCTGTTTTCTGTAGTATTCCTATCCTTAGTGTCCCTTATGTCTGCAACATCTTGGTACTTCCTTCTATGGTATCTCCACTATCTCTATTATTTCTGGCATTTCATTCCGTTCCGTTCCGTTGTTCCGTTGAGCGAGAATGGGGCATCAGAAGGCCTCCGGAGTTCCGAGCTTCGCCGACGTTCGATGATCAGAGACGCTGTCGCATGGGCCAAGTCGTCGAAAATTAGGTGGGCCGGCCACGTAATGCGATTCGCAGACACCCGCTGGACGAGAGCCGTCACAGACTGGATTCCGCGGGATGTCAAAAGAACACCAGGACGCCCACCAACGCGTTGGTCGGACTTCTTCGTGAAAGCCCTGAACGACCGATATGACGCTCTTCGTGTCCCTCGAGCGAGGAGGATCCATTGGACCACTCTGGCACGCGACAGGGACGAATGGAGACGCTGCTGGCGCCCGCTCGAGCAAGTCGATGATCAACGGGACGACAGGTGATACAGGTGATTTCATTCCGTGATATCTCCACCATCTCTGTCATTTCCAACATTTCTGTTACCTCCACATCTCTACTACATACCTCTCATTCCCTCCCTATCTCTATTACCTCTTATTCCTCCATGATTTCAAACATCTTCTATTTCTTTATTATCTCCAACGTCTCCAGCATCTCTTATATCTCTACTCCCTCCAATATCTCTGTTTTCTGCAATATTTTGATGTCATCTCTTAATATCATTATTTCTGACACTTCTTTTTCTGGTTTCTCTATTATTTCTATGATCTCCATTGCCACCGTTAGCTCTACTCTCTCTATTACACCTAATTCCTCTAGTATTTCTAGCATCCACAATTTCTCTCTATTATCTCCAGTATATTTCTAGCAGCGACGGGTGAACAAGTTCTGTGATAACCCACTGGCTCCGGACCACTCCGGACACTTGGGCGCGTGTAGCGCAGTCGGAGGAGGCGCGATTGCCGCGTGCACCCGATACCAGGTTCCTGGTTCGGATTTCCCGCCCAGGCCAACCAAGCCTTCCATCCCTCCGGGGTCGGTGAATTGGTACCAGACGTGTCTGGGAAGGATAAAGCGCTGACTTGTTCATCGGCTGGCCACCGCAAGTCATTGTATGGCCAAATACGCATTCATGTCGCCTCCACGACATCCCGTAGAAGTAGAATGCGCTGGCGCATCCCAGAAGGGATTGACTAACGCCGTCCTTTATCCTTTATCCTTATATTTCTAGCATCTCCAGTGTCTCTGCTCTCTCCAATAACTCTAATTTCCCTGTTTCTGTTACGCAACAAGTGCCTCTAATGTCTCCAGTGTCTGCGACATTTGTACATACATATATCTTCGCTACCTCCGTTATCTCTAATTTTTCGAATATTTCTGACGTTCTTAATTTCTCTATTATCTCTAATATCTCTTTCATCTCTGATTTATTTACTCTCTATATCAACTCTAATTTTCAACCAACTCATCGAAGATCTCCATTCTTCTTCACTACCCTTTCATTGAGTGCATATGTCGTTCCTCAAGAATCAAACGTAAAGGAAGACGTATTGTTTTCAAAACAAAGCCCATCCCCGTCTAGCCATCCCGAATCTCATCTAGACGATATGAGTCGTGGGCTTTAGGCAATAAGGAAACAAAGGCTGATCGTTTGGTTTACCAGACGATCTAGGGACTTCTAGGCCAGGTACTTAGCCGTCTTCTTGCTTCAGGTGGACTTCATCGCCTACGAGTACTGTGTCGGCCTGGAGTACGTGCTGATGACGGCGTCTTACGTGAGCAGTTGGGCGACAGCAGCACTAACCATCGAACGCTATCTGGCCATCGCTCATCCGCTGAAGCACGTTCGGGTCAGTGATTTTATCGTGCGCTGCGAAATTATTGGCCGTTTCCGAGCTGTGTACCTAGTCGGTTACTGTTGCTGTTTGAAGCCATGCCTACCATGGGCTCCCTTGGACGTTCCTGAGTAAGATTCTTCTCTTCTGGCGAGGCTATTTCGCTGGTGAAGAGCTACATGGACTTGTTGTCAGTTCGATGAGGGTATTGAAGCTTACAGCTAAGGTCAAATTGACACCGCGGTATTCAGTGCTTGTCTCACGTAAGCCGATTTATAAGCTTCCAAAGCATCAGAACAATAGCGAGCACAGATCTCGTATTGGCGAGCTTTATTGTTCACGGAGAGGATCCAGAAAGGGCCGTAGTATTGTGCTCGAGCTGTTTTCGATGTCCGTACTCTTATCGGGAGGAGGGGTGGCGTTCTGAACCGTTTCATGTCATAAAACTGGACTCAGATGAACGGCCGACCTTCGCCTGCATCCTGGACGTACTAGACGGTTTCCTTCGACAGATGCGTGAACGGCAATGTTTGCAAAGGATATGTCACAAGAACCAATTGGGACACTCTGGCACGCGGTATGGATGTATGAAGGCCTCGAAAGCGGCATAGGCTCCTTCACGGAATCGGCGCGACTGATGGTTTACAATCCGGATGCCTATTTCTACAAAGACACTATGAACCTACATCGTATTCGAAACGGTCTAGACACTGCGAAGTCGCTACAGCCTAATCCCTTGAGAGCATCTGACATTCGTTTGCCATAAGTTCAAGGCGGTCGTGACATCTGAAGCCTGAAGCAGGAAGCTCGATAGGATCACGAGACTGATGATAAAAGAGCTCTTCATACAAACAAGAACTGCATCGGGGACACTGCTAGGACGGTCGAGTGGGGAGCCTTGCAGTGGTCTGCGTTTGTGAGGCTTCGACCATCTAGGATGGAAATTCTAAAGGACTTGTTGAAGCGTATTGAAGAAATAAAACGCTATGTAAAAGGTATTCTCTTTTAAGCCTATAGGATTGTGCCCTGCATTACACTTTTCTTTGATGATGCCAAGGCAGTTTAATGGCTTATTTGACTTGAAGAACAACTCGCCGGTGCGAAAAAATTGTGCCTTTTCTTTTGTACTCTTACCAAAGCAAAGTTTGGGAAAATTTTACTACTTTAACGATACTGTGGTTATGGAGTTGAACTCAATATCTCCCCGTTAGTGGCAATTTTTCTGGTTCATCGAATGGGACCAAATCAACCGTGAAGCTCAATTAGGTGATCCATTTGACACCCAGGGCTGACCCTGGCAGATCTCCTGTAACACACTCTCAAAAATTCTCACTTGAAGACCAGAAGGCACTCCGTATTGTCGGTACTCATCAGTCCCAGGTTCTAGCGGCGTTGGATCGGGATAATGCACATGGTAACGCAATAGAAAGCGCACGATTTCAGGTTCTTGGGCTCAGTTTTCCACCCAGGCCTATCAAGCCTTCCATTCGGTCCGTGATTCGCTACCAAACTCGTCTGGAAATGACAAAATTCTGGCTTGTTTAACGGCTCCACCGCAATTTATTGCGTAGGCCCAATACGCAGTCACCTCGCCTCCACGACCTCCACTAGATGTAGAATACGTGGCGCATCCCAGAAGAGATTGAGTAACGCAGTCCTCTATCCTAACTGTTAAATCAGAATACGAAGTCGAGCGTTTCAGTACGGCCACGTGGACAGGGTCCGGATGATCGCGTACTGGGTGCCGATCCCGTTCGTGCTGCAGCTGTTCCAGTTCGTGTCTCTGAAGCCGGTCGACGGTGACGATAGGAAATGCGCTCTGAAGGAGGCCAACTATCAGGTAAGCAGCCGACCGCAGTCGAAACCACTTGCTCTGAGCAATACGAGATTGAAGGCGTGTGTGTCTTGTGAAGGAAGGAAACATAGCATTGCTGCCTCAGGACATAGAACACCTGACATCTACTCTCGGGTGATTGAAGAGTTGGCCAACGTCATGCGTATCTTATGGAAATGAGGCAACTTGAGCATTCACTTAATGCGGAAATTAGCGACGTTTTATAAGTGGTAAATATAGTATAAGCTAGCTTAAAAGGCGTACAATTTGAGTTGAAAGGTATCCAATTTGATTTGAAAAGTGTCCAATTCGACATGAAAGTGATTAGAACTATTTTAGACAAATCGAAAAACCCTAAAAATAATTAGAAGAAGATGGAATTATTGATACTGAATATTGGAGAAATTAGAGAGTTTATAAATCTTGGGAAGTTTTAGAGAAATTATAGAGCTGTTCTAGATTCTGGCTCAAGCCGTCGATACGGTGCTTTGCTATCTTCTGCCGTGCCTAACGATCGTGATTCTGAATATTCTGGTCGCCTTGAAAATCAGACGTTCTGCATTTGTCGATCCGAACAAGCAGCTTACCTCTCGGCGTCAGGGAGGTGAGTCTTTGGTGTTTTATTTTCTTCTTCTTTGAGCTTTCATTTTATTTCATAAGAATTTTATTAGAGAGTGGTTCTGAAAAGATTTTTGGAGCATGGTCTTTTGCTGCACAGTTTTTCGCATGCACGCAGGCATGCAGTATGTACACCTTTGTACGGTACCAAAGTAATCCAGCAGCTACATAATCCTTATTTGGGAACGCTTATCGTGTCGCTCTGGGCTTCAGACCCTTTAAGCGCCACTTATTTTTAATTTTTCTGGAAAAATTGTTATCATTTGCCCGTTCGCACTCTATGAATGAGAGAGCAACCTCAAGTTGCCTAAGAAGAGAATGAGTACCGAGCGCTTGGTCATATCGCACATTTTCGTCCTCTTCAAACTTTACAAACTATGATAAAGGATAAAGGACTACGTTAGTTAGTCCAAATGCTGGATGCGCCACGCATTCTACTTCTACGGGATGTGGCGGAGGCGATTGGAATGCATAGTTGGCCTATACAATGACTTGGATGGCCAGCCGATGGACATGCCAGTGTTTTAGCCTTCCCAGAGAAGTCTGGTACCAATTTACCGACCCCGGAGGGATAGAAGACTTGGTTGGCTTGGGCGGGAAATTCGAACCAGGAGCCTGGTATCGGGTGCACGCAAGAGACGGCGCATCCTCCGACTGCGCTACCACGAGCCCTCAAAAAATATAGGGAAGTTTGAATCATTAGAGTTGTAAGAGCCACCCAAGCTATTTGACATCTATTTTTCCTTGTATATACTTATATATGACCGCGTTACGCCATAGCAGAGTCACGCCACCGCATAGGCCAAATACGCCTTCAGTTGCCTCCACAGGAGTAGAATGCGCGGCGCATCCACCAATGGAGCTGAATAACGTGGTCCTTATCTTAACGATGTCCGGCTCATCCTGATATACGGGTGAGTGCTGGTCGGTCCCACGAGGTGTGGATGTTGTGTTCGATCAAACGCCGACGGTGGTGTAATGGCGTGTAGCATTCCCGCCCGGTCAGAGAAAGGTGCAGGTTCGAGTCCCACCTGGCGCTACAAGTTTTGATCGCAACAATCGTTATGACCGCTTACAACCTCGATACAGCCACTTGAGACTCGAAGAAACTGATATGAATCGTAGTCCTTATCTTTCATCCTACTACATTCTACGAAATACGATGTCGATTATATGGAGTGAACTCGGTGGATACGTCATGTTCGGTGGCCCCCTCCTGCTGCATCTGATTTTAGTCAGTTCCGATGACAGCTTCTTCTGGTTCCGTTTCCGCCAAGGTTATCGAAAATTTGCAGGTCTGCCCTTCGTTACTCCTTCCTCCAACATGTTTCTGTTCTCTTTTCTGATTTTTATCCGGGACTCTCAAAAAACTTCGGTTATTGATTAGAGATCATAAAGGGGCAAGGTCGGGGTTAATCAATCTCTATTTGAGATGCGCACCCCCTCTACCCCTACCGGATATCGCGAAGCTAACATGCTAATATGTACGTGTATTTGGACTACAAAATGACTGGCGGGAACCAGTCGAGCTTAACAAAGTAATGTTTTATCTTCGCCGACAAGCTGGTGCTCACCACCGTTTTCCTGGGAATTGAAAGCTTGGTTGACCCGAGTAGGGACAAGAAACAAGAACTTTGAAATGGAGTTTTAGAGTGCACGCGATTGCTTGCGCCTCCTCCTACTGCGCTAATACGCTCCTATTGATTATATTAGGGTGTCCAGAAAGTATCTGCTGAAAACTTCACAATGTTCGAGATTTTTTCAAGAATGTTCTGAAGATTTCAACATAAGTGCTATACAAAAACACTATCCTGCTGTATCTGCATAACATACCCAGCTCCGTCTTCCTGGCCTATTTCACTGTACGATGGAGAGCTGTCTACCCATATTAGACACGTACTCCTTTACGTGTTTGAATCTGGGCACTCCGCTGCGGAAGCCTATCGAAACTTGTGTCGTGTATTCGGCTCTGAAGCTCCTTCTGCGCGGTCTGTGTATAGCTGGTTCGAACACTTCAAAAGCGGGAACAGGAGTCTCGAAGATGAGCCTCGCTCTGCTCGACCGAGAGCGATATCTTTGGACGAACTGAGGAAACTGGCGGAGCAGCATCCACACGAAGGTGTGCGTTGTTTTGCTGCTGCTCTTGGCTGTTCCCGGTCCACCCTGGACAATGGACTGCGATCTCTTGGAATGGTTAAAAAGCTCGATCAGTGGCTCCCACACGAACTGACCGACGACAACCGGCAAGGACATATGCACTCAGCTGCTCTACCGAAGTCGCACCTTCAATTGGCTGGACACCATCGTCACAGGAGATAAAAGAGGGTCCTCTACGTCAACCACGCTCGTAAAGGCCCCCACAGACTTCTGCGGCGCCGCTGGCCGGCCGGCGGTACCGGCGGCACCGGCGGCGTCGCTGGCGGAAATGACTTGAATCATTCCACCCGGCGGCGCCGCTCCAGCGTCTGTCTGTCTGCGCTCTGCGCTCTGCCCTTTCGCGGCGGGATCCAGAGCGGAGACGGTCGATGCGGGCGCGCGATCGTCATCGGGGCGCGTTATTGTTAAGCACCAGTCGGTCCCCACTAGAAACAGTACAGTACCTTGCCGTCACCGCTCCCACTGATGATGAGTCAAGCCGCTGAGCGGCGCCGCTCAGCGGCGCCGCCGGTGCCGCCGGCCGGCCAGCGACGCCGCCCAGCGACACCGCTGAGCGGCGCCGCAGAAGTCTGTGGCCTTAAACGTGCGTGGTGCCAACACGACGAAGTACCGAGATCTTTCGTAAAAGGTGAAATTCCTGCGAGGAAGTCATGCTGAGCGTCTGGTGGGAAGTTTATGGGATCTATCACTTCGAGCTGCTGCCTGACAGCACGACTGTCACTGCCGAGGTCTACGCTACACAACTGCAGAGACTGGCCGACAAGGTGCCCAAGGAACAGCCCAGGCTCGACAAAGTTCGCTTGTTGCATAACGCGCTCCCACACATCGCGAAGACGACTTCTCAGAGAATTCTGGAACTCGGATGGGAAGTTCTGCCGCATTCACCGTACAGCCCAGATCTGGGCCCAAGTGACTACCACCTTCTTCCATCACTTTAGCATCATCTGGAAGGGAAGCGTTTTGAAGATCGTGATTTCCTCGAAAATGACCTCCGAGCTTTTTTCGCCTCCATGTCGCCGGATTTCTATGCAAGAGGAATTTGAAGTACTATGGAACGTTGGCGGAAGGTAGTCGATGTTGATGAAAATTATTTAGTTGGTTAATAAAATGTTAATAAAAATTGTGTTATTTTGAAGAAATTGTCGTATTTCTGCAAATACTTTCTGGACAACCTAATAGCAAAAAAGAAATATCAAAGGGCTACTTTAAGGCTCAAGAGCTGGTTGCCGTTTGATACCTTTAGACTACTAGAAAGCTGGAGCAAATTTCTGATTTGTTGAAGAAAATTATTGGTGTCTAAGTGCGAGACTCAGATTCCAGTGTGGAAGGTTTTGCACTCTTCCAAAGGCTGCTTACTCGCTCCGCTTTTTTTTGTTTTTGTTTTTACGAGTCATTTTTGATGCTATTTTTCACGAATATTTTAGGCCAGACCGGTCAATCTGGATCACTAACGCGGATTCTATGGGTGATGCCGTTGGTGTTTGTCGTGCTGAACACACCGTTCTATGTGATTATGATGATTGAAGTGTTCTCGCAAGTTGTCTACCACTCGCCGCCTGAATTCGCTCATCGATCTCAGTTTTTTGTGGTACGTTTTTGACGTTAGAACCAGGGGTCGGATTTATCAACAGTTAAACCCATAGATATGCGGAGTATAAGGGGTACAGATGAGATAAGAATCAGGTAGAGATAAGGTAAGAATCAGAGACGCAGCCTTCATCGTGAGTATCTCTACCCCCTATACCCGTCGGTTAGTCGTTGATGAATCTGGCGTGAGAACTGGGATTACCTCACCGGTCTTCGAAAATCTACCTATCAATAATTTGGGAATGGAGTGCGGTGCAATCCTAGTTGAAAGGGGCTACCCACAATCGGAGCAGTTGCTTTCCTCCCCTGTACCTCACCACCTACGTCCTTAAAATTGCTGGAGAGTCCGGATGTCACGAGACGGCCACTGCGCTCTTGAGAAAATTCAGGGTGGAGATCAAATCGTCGTTCTTTTCCCCGAACTAGGATTGCACCTGGAAGGCTACAGTTAAGGGAACTCGTAGCTCTCCAATGTAAATCCTTGCTAATTCGAGCACTACTAGACTGTATGGCGCATCCCAAATCGACCGATCAATACTGAACTTCATCGGCGGTTTAATGAATCGCAAGCTTTTCCAAAGTCGTGGAATAACAGCTGCTGACCCATATGTGGTCCACACGCTGAGCATGATGTTTCAGATAATCTACAATACGGCTCATTACTTGTACTACATAAATACGGCGATTGATGTACTGGTTTACGCGTTCTCGAGGTACGTCTGAGCCATCCACTTCTGTAGAAAATTATCGATCTCTTCGAAAAATCGATATTACAGCGCGAATTTTCGAAAGACGGCCGTTATAGCGTGGAAGAGGATATTGTGCCCTGGCTATGTGGAAAAACACAAGCACAAGGTAGCTTCTGTTTTTCACTTCTTCTTCTGTGTGTTAAGCGAAGCTTAGATGGCTGCTTTATTTTTTTATCTTCATTTTTATTTTTCTTATTGTTGACTCATCTGCAGCCTCCTCTCATTGGACATGTCAGTTGTGGGACGTTTCGACCAGTAGGTTTTCATCGAATTTCATTGTCTGCGAACAAGTAGTTGTGTCCGTTTGTGTTCGACTCTCCCACCTTCTTGTAGCCGCTTTCCTTCTCCCCTCCTTTTCTTGTAGCTCAGTCTGTCGATCAATAACTACTTTCCGCTTTTGTAGACAGCACTGTTGCAACACTTTCGAGGAGCTACCTTAGTCGGGAGGGGCCACCGTAAAGTGCCAATTGCATGGGTCATCCGATACCATCCCATACCAAGGTCCACCATCATGGGACAGCATGTGAACCTCTCCTAGGAACTCAAGAGAGGGAATAGAAACGCATACCAGTATATGCCCCCCCTACAATTATAATAGATCACAAAGACCATCATAGCGTGACAAACGCTTCGAAATCAACTAGAATTCCTTCCTTCCTTCCTTCCTTCCTTGCAATATTACTAACGTCGAAATCTCGAAACCACAAGAAATTAACAGTGACCATCTAATCTAGGCCAGTAAAAGGCTATTAAAAGATGTACTAGTCGTTAATGTGGCCTACATAGAGTGCTGTGAGCGTGCTATCGAATTACAACCAATGAGTGTGCAGACCATATCCGCCCCAGCTTGATCAATTTTGTCAATTTTTGTCCTGAATTGGCTCTTCGCTGTGGAATATGTGATATTTTGTTCACAACTATTAAAAAAGATCGATCGGGATCGGTCTATTCAGATCAATATTTCATTAACATTTCTCGGAATGTTGACTGTTTAAATTGGATATCTTAGGAGAATGTTGGCCAGACGACAAGGTTCACAACAGCAGAACGTCATAAAACACAAAGGACGACCTTTTGGAATGCGCCACGCATTCTACTTCTATGGAATGTCGTGGAAAAAATTTGGCTGCATAAGGGGATGGAGAGTTATTACGGGTGCAAGGACAAGGACAAGAATAAAGGACGGCGTTATTCAGTCTCTTTTGGGATGCGCCACGCATTCTACTTCTACGGGATATCGTGGAGGCGATTTGAATGCGTATTTGGCTATACAATGACTTGCGGTGGCCAGCCGATGAACAAGTCAGCGCTTTATCCTTCCCAGACAAGTCTGGTACCAATTTACCGACCCCGGAGGGATGGAAGGCTTGATTGGCCTGGGCGGGAAGTCCGACCAGGAACCTGGTGTCGGGTGCACGCGACAGTCGGCGCCTCCTCCAACTGCGCTACACGCGTCCACGGGTGCAAGAAGCCATTTTAATAGAAGATAGCAGTTATATCCTTTTTCACCTCTAAGCATTGTGCAGGATATAATTACTTGAGGATGAGAAGAAAATTAGGTACAATCAATCCCGTAGGATCATCAGTAGGCAGGGAGTGCCTGCGACACTTGAGATACCATCTGTGGAGCTTTTATACACAACAATTAAGGTCAGAAGAGGTGGACATATTTGCGCTATATTTGCGCTATACAATTACCTGCGATATAACCAGCGATGGACAAGCCCGTGATTTTCCCTTCCCGAATAAGTATGGTTCCAATCCGCCAATCCCGAGGAAAGCTCGGTTGGGGTAGGTGGGAAATCTGAACCAAGGACCTGTAATTCGTGTAGGCGAAAGCCGACACCTCCTCCCATTGTGCTATCACACTCCCAGAAGCCCCGCCCTGTAATTAGGCCGCTTGTCCGCCTGGCTGACTGCTGGTAGAAGAGCACCATTGCATGATTAAACAGTAGAAGTGAGTCGTGTGAAGTTGCCATATATAGATCATATTAGAGACTTGTACCGTATTTTGAGTATTAGATTAGTGGAGTACCCAATGGGACCGTTGAGTTCTCTCGACGTGTGGCTCCATGGTTAATATTTCTGAACAAAAACCTCCTAGCAGTTTGGATACTAGTCGCTAATGTGGCCTATACGCGGAGAAGAGACGCATATGACCGATCAGTCAGCCCGCTTTGAGTAGGCATTCCACCCAGAGCGGGCTTGCTCGGTTGACGCTCTAGTTGGCTGACAGCTTTTACGCCACTGTCCTAATTGGTTGACGCGTTCTCGCCTTCCTATGTAGGCCACATTATCGACTAGTACTGCAGTTTGTGCGCATGTTAGAAATGTACATACCTGCCCACCTTATCAAGATCACTACCGTACTTAGCTGTTGCAGGTACTGGTCACGGACCAGAACGCCACGAAAGGCACCTGTCGGATGAGCATCACACCGAAGGGCTCACGCGAAGTCGAGCGAAGTGAAGTGTCGTTTATGCGTGACGACGGTCTGAAGCCACTGATGAAGACTCGGGTGCAGTACGACTCGACGGACATCTGATGTCCTACTCACAGCGATGACCGCCGGAGGCAGTCCTGCTGCTGCTCAGTCTCTGTTGCTAGCCGACGCCACCTCGTCTAGCGAATGAGGACGACTAACGCTTCGCTGAGCGAAGTGACAACGGAACACGAAGAATATACACGTTGATCCTCATCCTCAGCGTCATCATTATCACCATTTCATATGCCTTTTATGTTCCCGCCACTTGACAGAGCCGATTTCCTGTGCCATATCATTATCACTGTGTCTATTTTTTCTTTTTTCTATGAAAGAAAGAAATAAAATGAAATCGAATATCATGTCGCAACAGGCCTCCTGTGTTCAGGCCACACCAGCATGAATATTTAAATTTTTATTAATAGACATATTCAACGATGCTGTTCGTATCAGAAGTGTATCAGGAGTGTCGCTGTGGCTATCTGTTCCGTTGCCACCAGAATACACCCAACGCCACTGTGAATAGAGTGAGGAACAGGCTGCTAAGGCCACAGGACACCACGAAGAAAATCGCTCCACTGCTGAAAACACATCAATAAACAGTGCTTGGCAAATGCACAAGCCTCAATTTCAATATCGGTGCTTGGGAAAACGGCACCCGAGTTCTTGTGCGTGTGCCTCGGGGAGGTTTAGTCGTGCTGGTCGGTAGTGGTAAACAAACAATGTGTATCGTCATCAGAGGCGTCTTCTGACGTCGTTCACCTAGACCTCACTCTGTTCATAATCGCCTCCCAGTCGGATGTGGTACGAGATGTGTGATTATCAGCTCCTGTACTGTTTACAAGCGCTCCGTCACGCCTATCGACGTGCCTTGCACTTGCGGGCTTCGCGCGATGTTGCAGTATCACTAAGCTAGGGATAATTACATCGAGCTAGCTGCTCTGCTTGTACAGCTTTCTTCCCTACCTAGGAGTACAAAAGACTCGCAGTACGCACGGTATATAGTATGGTAGGGCGATCTATTGGTTCCTCACTACTGGTCCTCCTCTAGTGAAACAGTCCCCCTTTACTGGTACTGGTCCCCCGCAATGATCCACTCTTAGCGGACGACGTCTTCGTCACGCCTTCTGAATCCCCATGGACATTGGACGACTCTTCAGCACGTCTACCTGAATTCCCAAACACGTTGAGCGACGTCTTTGGCACGTCTTCTGAGTCCCAGGCACGTCATGCGACGTAATCCGCACGTCTCCGAATTCCCTGGCACGTAGAAGACGTTTGGGTATTTTCCGCTATTTTCGCGCCCCATAATTTGATTAGTATCGATTGACGATGATCGATACTACAAAAACAATACAAGATACGTGTTGTGCGACCTTGACTACCCCCAAGGCTAACGTTTCGGACCGCCTGAAAGGCATCGACAAATGCCGACAGTTTGATCAGCATCGATTGAGGGCGATTTATCGATACTTCAATAACTTCAGATTCGTGTGAGCGACCGCGATTACCCCTAGGTCTAAAGTTTCGCACCTCCTGGACGACATCCACGAAAAATCGATAAATTGATCAATATCGATTGATGGCGATCGATACTTCAAAAACAAACTTCTGATTCGTGTTCAGCGACCTCGATTGCTCCAAGGCCGAAGTTCCCAGGTAGAGAGAAGACGTCTGTGTATTTTTCGCTATTTTCGTGCCGCAATTTTCCCCCGAATCTTCCCCCCGATTTTCCCCCTGACTAATTTCTGCGGCTGCGCCGATCGATAGTATGACTCCGCGCTCAACGCGTTATTATAGAGTATGATGATTTTAATTCTGTTGTTTAAAATTCCAAACAATGTTCACCTATTGAGTAGGCGAATAGAAGCTTCAAGGAAAGCTATGAAAAAATTTTCTTTGATCAAAAAATTACTCCATCATTTTTGGAAGGCCTCTAGTTGCAGAAAAAGCTCATTTCGATTTGGAAGAGTTTACTTTGATTTAAAAAATCTTAAAGTTAGCTTAGAAGAGTATCCAAATTGATTTCAAAAGTGTCCAGTTCGAAGTGAAATGGTATGTATAATATCACGGGATGCAGCTTGGAACGCTGAACCAATTAGCTTGAAAAGATTCTGGCTACTCGGTTCTGCACCTTGCCAAATTTTTAAAAATTCTTCTGGAATCTATCGCTCAACATGTATAAAAAGGTAGGCCAGCAGTCTACATATGTCCAAATCTGTCTAGTATTTCACTGCGAATATGACTGAAGAAGTCGTTCTTTAGACCTTTAGACTTCGACTGCTGGTTTACGAAGCGCTCACTTTAAAGAGAATTCGTGAATGCTTTCCAAGTTTAATCCAAATGTCGGCCAGAATTTCTTTAGCGCAACTAGCTTCCGTTCCTCTCGAGCCCGCTGCACCCAATAAGGGTTTTTTAGTCACAGTTTTTTACCATTGTTAGAACATTAATTGACCCGTTCCAAAAACAAACCACACTCTTGTGCTCCGTGTGAGATGCCCTGCAAGGCCACACACATGGGTTTTATTGAGGATGGTTGGCGGAAGCTCACAGGCACACTTGTTAGAAGTGGGAGTCTGGTACGTGCCAAAATCGGAGTGATTACTCGTACCCCTCTGTCTTTTGTGTTTATTACGCAACTCGATAGCGCGTGTAGCCCATGAGCTTCAAGGCCCTGAGCTTCCCCGAGTTTGAAGTAGAAACGACATCAGCAGATGAGCTCTAATCATGCAACCATGACGTATCCAATAAAGTACGAGGAGGAATGCAGCGGATGTCGCCGCCAGCAGAAGTTCGATTCTCCATAGCATTTGACAGACCAATCACTCGCACGAGCGCACGAGGGCGGATCCGAACGAAAACGAGGGATTTGTTGAAAATTCGGAAAAAAAAGTTGCCACCGATCAATCTGATTGTGAGAAATAGGCAGCGTCGATGGATGACGACGGAGGGACAGAAAATGTGAAAATTTCCCGGATTCCCTCGCGGATGTGGTACACCTTCGTTCGACCTGATTTTGAAGTGAAGCCATAGCTTGTAAAAAGGGAAAATCAGCCTCTAGAGCGTTTTTCCAGCAGTTCTCTCGAGCGGATTGAGAATTTACAACAACCTCAGAACTGTCGACGTCACCGATCAGAAGCGTATTCCTCGCAAAGAAGGGTCAAGCGCTACTTAAATTCGCTTTTTTGGTGCACTACAGAAAAGGACGTAGTGAGTCCACACCGTCATTCATCCTTTCATTGTAGAAAACTTTCGGTTGGTAATGCACAGAGACTCCGATCATGGTAGACGTCTCTCCAAACTGGACAATGCAACGAGTCAGTAACCACAAGCCAGTAAGGAGTTATTCTACTGGAAAGCAATGATTGGTATCGCTTCAACTTCCGTCTTTAACAAAGGTGATCTGGACATTCGACCTCCCAGATCGTCATCATTTGACGAATCAATCGTCCGCCAGAGCAGGTATGGACCGATTCCAAATGAAAACGAGGGATTTGCTGGAAATTTCGACGGAATTTTTTTGTTACCGATTGGTCTGAGAGTGAGCCAGCGTTGAAGGTCAAACGCAGAGGCAGGGAAAACGTAAAAATTTTCCAGGCGAAGCATGTTACTGCTCAGATTTCGTGCACTTCAAACAGGTTGATTTTAAAGTGGAGGTTCGATCTATCCTAGTCGGGAGGGAGCAACCGCAGGTAGCAGTTGCGTACGCCGTTCCATGCCACACATGTCCCCTGAATTTGAATGAAGGGCGTCGTGACATGGGACAGCAGCCGAAGTTCTCGTGGAAACTGGAAAATCGAGCTTGGGAATGCATACGTGAGCCACCAGTTAGGATAGATCCGTGAAGGTTATATCTATAATGTTATCAGCTTGCTAGTTGTACACTGAAACTGGAAATAACAATAAAATCATCGAAAACTTAAGAAAAATCGTAAATCTCTACAAAAATTTATTTTCCCGGCAGTTTTGTAGCGGTTTGAAGATTCGCAATGGCTTCCCAGGTTTCCCACCGCATAGATTCTAAAAAACCGTTTGGAAACTTAGTCAAACTACACACAAACATTTTACTGGGTAGTGTTGCTCTACTACTGTTAGTCGTGTAGTTCAGTGAATTCTCAAGCTTAATTTCTCATAATTTTCTTAGGTTCCCATATGGCAGAAAGTCATTAACTAGCGTCGACAATTTTTTGCCATTTTTGGGCTACCCAGTGACTCGCAGCGAAAACGAACCTCACCGCTGTAAGCTTGCTGAAGTACTTACTGCTCCAGTTCTTAAGCAGCGCATTTCTTTGAGTTCACCCATGAGCTCCGGCATGAATTATGTAGGGTGAGTTATGACAAGCGGCCCGTGGCGCAGTCGGCGAGGGTCCTGCTGTCGCATGCACCCGATTTCAGGTTCCTGGTTCGGATTTCCCACCCGGACATCCAAGTCTTCCATCCTTACGGGGTTGGTGAATTGGTACCATACTTGTCTTAAAGAACAAAGCACTGAATTGTTCACCGGCAGGCCATCTCAAGTGATTTCATGGCCAAATGCGCACTCAAATCGCCTCCATCTTCTTATTCTTCTTCTTCAGCGTCTGTCCCGCTTCGTAGCGACGTCCGCTATTCTGGTGTCATGACGCCACCTCTCCCGATCCAGCGCTAGTTCAAGGTGGACACCAGCAACCTTCATGTCCGTATGTAACGTATCAGCCCAGCGCTGCTTCGGGCGCCCTCTAGGTCGCTTTCCTATCACCTCGAAGTTAAGGCCTATCTTGCGGACGCTGTCTTCCTTTCCACGCAGAACGTGGCCGTACCATAGTAAGCGAGCTTCGCGCATCTTGTCCGCTATCGGCGCGACACCGAACTTCTGCCGAATAGCATCGTTTCGGATGCGGTCCATGCGCGTGACTCCTGCCGTCCAGCGCAGCATCTTCGTCGCCATGACGCTGAGGAGCGTTTCAACCTCCTTGGTCGCAGGCCAACACCGTACATCTCTATCGGCCGAACGACGGTTCTATATATTTTTGACTTCAAGCGCTCTGGTATCTTCCTATCGCAGAACACGCCAGTCAACGAGCGCCACTTGGACCAAGCTGCACTCAGAGTTCACTTCAATCATCAGATTGTCATCAGATGCTACTGTTGATCCCAAGTACTTAAAAACCGAAGTGCCTGGGAGCTCGATGCCGTTCACCTTGATGGAGCTGGACTCATTAACGTCCGTCGTTAGATACTCAGTCTTCTTCACGTTCAATCTGAGTCCAAAACACTCCAAGCGATCACACCAAGCTTGCACCTCTCGCTCGAGTTCATCTTTATCTTCGCTAGCGAGCATTACGTCATCAGCATAAAGCAGTGTCCAGGGGACTGGCTTCTGAAGATCTCGTGTAATGGCGTCCATCACGGCAACAAAAAAGAGTGGGGAAAGCGCAGAACCCTAGTGCACCCCGACAGATGGGGAACTCCATCAAGATTCCGGCTGCAGCTTGAACTCTACCCTTCGGAGAAGAGTAGAGGATTCGCACCCACTCTATGAGCTCTTCAGGAACTCCATGTCGTCGCAAGGCGTAGCATATCACTTCACGCCGTACGCGGTCGAAGGCCTTCTCCAAGTCGAGGAAGGCGATATGCACTGGCTTCTGTTTCTCGCGATGCTTCTCTACCAGAAGACGGGCGGCATGTATGGCATCGATAGTGCCACAACCAGCCACGAAGCCGCACTGATTGCTGGACAGCTGGACGATGTCACGAATTCGTCCATCGACAACTCGCTCAAAGATCTTCATGCTGTGCGAAAGCAAGCGAATCGGACGGTAATTGGAGCAGTCTGCAGGACTGCCCTTCTTCTTCCAAATCGGAATCGTCGTACTTTGGCGCCAACACTCAGGCACTTTTTTCTCCGCCACAACCTGGTTAAAGAACTTCGCCAACCACTCAGCAGGGTACCAAAACTTCGACTTCCACAGTTCTGCTGCCACGTCGTCGGGCCCAGTCGCTTTGCTTGACCTCATCTTCCTCAGAGCCGCTTCTGTCTCCTCCACGGTGATCTTGTGAACGGGACCGTGGACAGAAGTCACAGAAGGGATGGCCGGGTGAGGAAATTCCATAGTGGAAATTTCCTCAAAGTAATCGCGCCATCGCTTCAATGCATTCTTGCGATCCATAAGAAGATGGCCGTTCTCACATTGATACCGAAAAACTTTTCAATATCCAAGGTCTGCCGGTGGCGATTCTTAGCAAGCCGGTACAGATACCGCTCGCCATCGCGTGACTCGAGCTTCTCGTTGACATCTCCATAATGAGTGGCTTTCGCAACAGCCACGGCCTTCTTTGCAGCTTTCTTCGCTTCTTGGTACTTCCGCCAGTTATCGGCAGTCTTTTCGCCGAGAAACACGTGATAGAGCGACTTCTTCCCTCGAACCTTCGCCTTCACGTCGTTTGTCCACAACCATGCCTGCTTGTCGACCTTTCGTCGCCCAGGCTTCGTAATGCCGAGTTCTGACTGTGCAGCTTGACGAATCACGTCAGTCGCCTTCTCCCAAGTTTCGTCTACAGTCGTGACTGACGGTAACCGCACGCGAGGAATCACAGCTGCTTCCTTCTCTCTCATTCGCCACCACTTGATTCTTGTTCCGCCGCATCGCTCGACCTGCTTCAGCCTCGGAGGGGCGATCTTCAAAGTGCAGATCAGCGGTCGGTGCTGTGGGGCGACCGTCTCATACGGCACGATCTTCGCATCTGTGACAATACCTCGGTCGCGATCTTTCACAAGAACAAAGTCTATCTGAGTTTTGGTGCTCCCACTATAGTATGAGATGAGGTGGGAGTCGCGTTTTCGGAAGACGGTGAGGTTATGCAATTCCGCATAATCAAGAATACGCTCACCATCGACGTTACGTGAGCCGTACCCGAAACCACCGTGACAGATGTAACCGCCCTTCGTAGCACCTACGTGCCCATTAAGGTCACCAGCGACTATGATGACATCTTTCGACGGTACCTCTGCTGTCTTCTCATCAAGCAGGCTCCAAAACTCATATTTGACTTGCTCTGAGCAACCGGTCTGCGGAGCGTACGCAGAGAAGAAATGATAGAGTCGCTCCTTAGCGGCGACAATAATCTTCATCAACCGATCGTCAAGGCGTTCGACGCTTACAATCGAGTCACGAAATCGTTCAGAGACGATTACACCGACACCACTGGTGGTCCTGAGACTTCCACATAGAACGGCCTTGAAGCCACGTCCTATTTCCCTTGACTTGCGGCAGGACCACCTCGTCTCCTGCATCGCACAGAGATCAACTCTTCTACGCTCCAGTGCTTCAACCAACTCGCACGAGCGGCCCGTCAACGTACCCGCATTCAGCGCTGCCACGCGGGTCCTGCTTACGTTACGGGACTTTCGGACTAGCTCAGTTGCCCCCCGATGCCGTCATCGCATCAGGGACCCTCGCATACTTCTCACACTCGCCGGGCTCCGCGAGTGCGCGTCGGGGCTCCCGCGGACGCCGTAGCACTATCTCGAAATACTTGAACTCTCATACACCATGTGAGGTGACATGGGTCTTCGTAGGCCGGCTTGTCACAAGGGCCTGTCGCCTGCAATCGAGTGTCCGTGTTTGGCTCGACTCGCCAAAGCGGGCAGTTTCCAGTGGCACCTCGAGGAACGGACATCGCCACTCAAATCACCTCCAATCGACATCCCATAAAAGTAGAGTGTGTGGCGCTTCTCAAAATGGATTGAGTAACACCGTCCTTTATCCCTTTACGATAACCAGATTAGGTGGTCGCCCAAAATTGATCTAAAGCTTGTAGGTTGTTTTCACCAGCTAACAGACGATGCGGAGTGAGTTAACAAAGTTCGCTGCAAGGACCTCATGATGATGACTACAGCGATTTCGGCTACAGCTCCATATTGGTCGTCATAGTTGATCCATGATCAACGTGATCTAGGGTTCTTTTTAGACACAAGACTTTCTTTCAGGGACCACTGTGAAACAGTAGTAAAAAAGGCTGATCACATTGTGGACAGCCTTTTCAGATCTTTGCGAACGAACTCTGTGAAACATTTGATTCTCGCTTTCAAGTCCTATGTGAGACCCGTACTAGAATATGGCACACTGTATTTAGCCCTATGCGTAAAAGGGAGATTGCGAGGCTAGAAGCAGTTCAAAACAGCTTCACAAGAAAATTGTGGACAAGAGTACATGGATACGATTACACCAGGATTCCTTCGGCTACTATAAGAAATAAAGTCTACAACCTAGCTACACTTGCGCACCGTAGGAGAAAGTATGATCTTGTCATGGTTTATAAGATGGTAACTGGTATGTTAGGCATTCCAGTCCATGAATTCTATTCCGTTTCTCCTTCTAACACGAGAGGTGGCCAGTGGAAGACCAGAATTCCAAGGGCAAGATGTAATGTAAGGTTAGGTTTCTTTACTAATCGAGCAGGAACCGAGTTTTTGAAGCTCTCCAAGAAAAACGTTCTACCTAACTCCTTGAGGCAGTACAAAAAACTCGTTGACAGGTATCTCCAGAACGCTTCTTAGTTCACTCGTTTGATGACTTCAAATTGTTTCGTTCATTGTTGTTTTACATGCTGTTTGTTAACCGTATTTGATTTGTTATCTGCGTGGCTCTCCATGTACAAAATAAATAAATAAATAGATAAATAGTTCATCGCTGTCTGTCAAAGTTGGACCCTATGCAAGACTTTTGGCAAAACATCGTCTTTTCCTTTTTTTCAAAAACGAGATTTCAAAAACGGATGTCAGATTTTTGACTAGAATCCCAAATAGCTCAATCGGCTAATGTTTTGGAAAGTTCTTTTTTCGAACATTCCTCGAGCTGTGGAGTTTTGATGATGCGATGGTGCCAAAAAATCATAATGAGGTTACTTTCCACAGCATAATGCTGGAAAATATAAAAAGACACCTAAAGGTTGTATAGAAGTCAGGACCGCTCAGATTTCAACCGGTTAGTTGGTATCTAGAAACACCACGACGCAAAAGAACCAAACTCCTGACCTCCTACGCATGAATCAACGCCATTGTCCACTGCTCCCGAGCCGCTTGTCTGCCGTAGCATCGCGGACGTACAGGGGATCCCTCTGCGTTCGTGAGGCGTCGATTCCATAGTAACTTCAAGGACCCCCTACTCCCTTGGTTTAACGAGTTGGCGAAAACCTTGTCGAACTTCCCGACCTTAAGGAATTTAACTCTTTGCTTGAAAAATAGACAACATATCAAGGATATGTGTGCAATCATGCAGAAGAGCTATCACTCTTTAATCATGTTTGCTTTGTTTCAGGACTATGTCCAAGCGTCTAGGTGTGTTGCAGACTGCATGTAGTTTAAATGATGAAAGAGTGCGTATTTATTGCGTGTTTTCTACACTCTACTGTCTGTCCACGCTCTGTTATAATCATTGCATTAAATAAAATTTAAAAAACAGATAGAGGACGGCGTTAGTTAATGCCTTTTGGAATGCGCCACGCATTCTACTTCCACAGGATGTCGCGGAGGCGATTTGAATGCTTATTTGCCAAACAAAGACTTGTGGTGACTAGGCGATGAATAAGTCAGCGCCTTATCCTTTTCAGACAGGTCTGTTACTAATTCACCGATCCGGAAGGATGGAAGGCTTGGTTTGCCTGGGCGGGAGATCCGAACCAGGAACCTGGTATCGGGTGCGCGCGACGGCCGGCACCTCCCCCGACTGCGTTACACGCGCCCTAAGAATTAAATAAGGAAATAAATACATAAAGACGCTCAGCTCGTATAAGTACATAATATAATTAAAATAGGAGATCTAAACCGGTTCTGGATAGGGTGAAATTGTCAGGTTTGGATGAAACGCTAGGTGGACTCTTCACTCAAAACTTGCATCGAAAGGTGAAATATTCTATCCTAGCTATATACAGGCCTACCAGGGATTGACTCGCTCCCCACCCGCTCATATACACCTGAATTTCATGATATTCTCTCAGGTGGACGTTAAATCACTGGTATAGTAATATGAAAGGTCCTAGAAACCAACTTGGCCTTCCGCTCGCGAGATTTTTGCTCGTGTGGCTTCCCAGTTTTTTGTTTCTGCTGTGCTGGTATCGTCTGATCTGTGTCTTCCTGAACAATGAACATGTTCAAAACTACAGAACTGCAAGTTTTTGTGAGCAGAAAAGACGCGTCTTCGGGAAGGGGGGGGGGGGGGGTACCACGTATAGCAGAAAACATTCTTACCGTCAGAGTAGAAGTACTGATGATGCTGCGTGTTGTAGTGGCAGTGGTATGAGGTGATGCATCCATGCTCGTTGAGCTGACCGCAGTCGCCTCGATTGTCGATGCAGCGCTTGTTGCCTCTTCCGTCACCGTTGTCATCTCTGTTGTTGTGCTGGGTTTAGGCATGGTAGTGACCTTCTTGGTAGGCCTTGGTCTTCTTGTTTTCTTTTTAGGTCGGGTGGTGATCTTCTCCACAGTCGTTGCTTTTGTTGGCTTGGGTCTGGGTCTGGGTCTTGGTTTCTTCGGTCTTTTTGTTTTAACTGGTGCCTTAGTTTTAGGTCGTTTTGTTGGAGGACGTGTCCGTAACCTTGTACTTTGTGATGGTGGTTCAGATTCAGGCGTAACCGTAGGTGTAGTAGTCGAAATGAACGCGATTGAAGGACTACCAGTAGTTGTCTCTTCATGATGAATGCGGGACAGCGTTGTCGTTCCATCTGGTTGTTCAGTTTCAGCCTTCGAAAAGCCAGTGCCTGAAGTAGTATTGTCCACACCACTGACATCTGTCGGCTGTAGAACTTCCCAGGGCGGTTCGTCGTCGTAATCAGACGGCAAGAGTAGCACTTTCTCCATACGGTTTTCACTTTGTTTATGGAGTATGCTCTGAAAAAAACCTTCATGACCTCTCATTAGACCACGATTCTCTTCCTTCCAGAAACAGTGTATTCTGGTTTATAGGCAAACGCATCAGAAGATGTGAGCCATCCCACTGTGTAATCTTGAGCGCGTAGTAGTGCACCCGGAGGAGTCGCCGGCTGTCGTATTATTTATATATCTATATTTATCCGATTCAAGGTTCCTGGTTCGGAATGGTTGCCTAGGCTACCAAACCTACCATTGGTAATAGTGAATTGGCACCAGACTTGTCTGAACACTGACTTGTTCATCGTTCGCTGATTGGGGGGGGGGGAGCCTATGCCTCAAACAACGGAGACACATCGTCTGACCACCAAAGCTCGTGGCGCGACGTCATCGACAGGTCTTCTGTTCTGAACTTTGACGTTTGTGGTACGACGTCTGCGACACGTCTCCTGAATCCGATGCGGACCTCTGTTCCTCCGTTACTGGACCCCTGTTACTGGTTCCTCTCGCTGGTCCCCTTCTCCTGGTCCCTTTCCTTGTTACCTTTATTGACCCCAATTTTACTGGTTCCCCGTCTTCGTTCCCCCTCGAGCTCCTCCTTACAGTCCCTCCATTACGGTTCTCCTATGCCCATGGCGCGGACGCCGGCGACAGGTCTTCTGAATCTGGGGTCGGATTCATCAACGACTTAACATAACTTTAACAGCGAATTCACAGCGGAAAACTCGGATAACGCGGCTCACCATATCGCTTCATAAGCGGCGCTATCAGGGATTTCGGCTGTAATTTTCTCTGGGAAATTGCTGTAATTCGTTAATGAATCCGGTCCTAGGACGCCTTTCTGAACCCCTTTTACTGGTTTTTCTTGCTGGTTTTGCTGGTTCCTTTCCTCGTTTCCCCTATCGAACTTCCTCCCCCTTAACGGGCCCTTCTTACTGGATCCCCGTCTTGATCCTCCTCGATCCTCCTCTCGCCGCGCGATGGTGGCACGACGTCAGTGACACTCTTCTGAATCAGGAATTCCTTTGCGCGGCATCGGTCACACGTCTTCGCCTTCTGAACCCGAACGCCTGTTGCACGACGTCTTTGAAAAGCGTTGGAGTGACGGGCAGGCCGACAGCTACTAACTCTTTTATACATGGTGTCTCAAAAAAATTTATACACTATTTGAAAGGTGATAACTTTGCCCATATGAAAGATACTGAAAAGTTAAGGGCGTCCACGAAATCATAGAAAAAATAGAAATTTTCCGTCATATGATCGTCATGGTATGCGCCATGCATTCGTCTGAAATTTTGCATTTTACACTCGATTGCTTGTGTTTTGCTTGGATACACGTTATAAATTCTTTACAAAGTGACCTCTCCGATTGATTTGCTTATTTTAATGTAAAAATTCAAAAACACACCAACGTTTACGAAAAATGCAGGATATCCTAAAAAATGCAGGTACTGTTGGAAAGGTTCTAACATTGCTGCTAGTAGAGCTTTTGAAGATGTTTAAGATTCGTATGAAAGCTCATAGTAACGAAATTACTGTGGCGTGTAAATGGCAAAGATTGTGCCATGCCCCGCCCGAAACCTTACATTTCAGTGTCAATTGATTGGGCATGGGTCAAATACTTGTTACAATCTTGCTACTATCTGGCCAGATTAACCTGTGATGTGCTTCTTTTTACGATTAAAACTTGATAATCACATGGAAGGCACGCGACATGTACATTTATTGGTTGCATAAATTAAATGTGAGAAGGAGCCCCATTTTGCAAGACGGATTCTGTGGAGTGATGAAGCAAAATTCATGCTGAATGGAGAGGTTATTCGGCATAATCGCAGCTACTGGGCAACAGAAAGCGTTAAAATAAGCACAGCACAGGTTAATCTGCCCAAGTAGTAACAAGACTGTAACAGGCATTCAGCCCATGCACAACCACTCGAGTCTGAAATGCAAGGTTTCAGGCGGGAGCATGGCGTAATCCTGCATGCTTACACGTTGCAGAAATCTCGTCAACCTGTGTTTCCATAAGAGTCTCAAACATTTTTAAAAGCATCACTACCAGCAATGTTAGAACCTTTCAAACAGTGTCTGCATTTTTTCAGGAGATCCGGCATTTTTCGTAAGCGTTAGTATGTCTTTGAGTTTTTACCTTAAAATAAGCAAATCAATCGGAGTGGTCACTTTGTGAAGAAATTATAACATGTATCCAAGCAAAACACAATCGATCAAATGTAAAATGCAGAGTTTCAGACGAGTGCATGGCGCGTTCCATGCCACTTGTATGTCAGAAATTTTCTATTTTTAAAGCTTTCATATGAGCTTTTAACTTCTTTGGTATCTTTATTATGAGCAAGGTTATCACCTTTCAAACGGTGTATACATTTTTTCGATACACCCTGTATTTAGTAGGATATTATTTTTATACAAGCTTCCGTGTCATCGAAGCTGTTCACCGCAGCGCTGCAGTGAATAATGAAGGCTTGACGGAGACGAAGATGGGCATAAGTGTGGGTGGAAGGTTCCTCTCAAATTTTCGTTTGCTGTCGATATCGTACTCTTCTCGAATTCTTCTGCTTAGGCAGAGACGAAGCTTGCTGGGCTAAACGAAGCGGGGAAAAGGAGACGACTGCGAATCAACCGGAGGATGGAACATTTCATAAAGATCGTTTTCTGCGAGGGAGAAGGTATTCAACTAGAAGACTCTCAACACACTGAAACGTCGTCCATTGTCTACCTCGTAGATACGACGAACATGGAGAACTATATGAAAAAACGAGCTGGATAGGAGGAGAAGAGCTACATGGGCCGCTTTCGGAACGAGGCTACAGATCATTTAAGGGACCCTACCTCCTAGCGAACCTATTCAATTCGACTGTTCTCTCAGCGCTCTGCTACACGACGGAAACATGGTCCGGTACTGATGTCACGCCAAATACACTGAGGACCACGCACAGAGCGCTATAGCGACGACTTCTGAAGTACAACCGACGAATTCAAAGCAAGCCGGACTTCGCAGCTCCGACATGAAGAGAGTGTTTCATCTTGGTGACCTAGCGGGCCACGTATGGTACGAAGAATGCCGATGGGCCGGTCACATTGGGAGGAGACGAGACGACCGATGGACGAAAAGAGCATTGGTGTGAATCCCGAGGGACGTCAAATGCCCTCGTGGAAGATCTACAATCAGGTGGGGCAACACGTTCTTCGCACGATGTTGCAAGTGGCATTCAGTGCTGACGAGATTCGTCAGAGGAAAGCTCAAACTACGTTTGCCAGTTGCAAAGTCAAGACTTAGAACAGGTTTCTTAACTTACAGAACTCTTACGGAACTGAACTTGCTTTTTGGTAGATAATGTCAATGTCCACACATGTTTGGAGTAGAGCTATCGCTTGTTGAAGTTTTTAATTGTCATTGTAATCGATTGATGTGTGATGACGTTTTGTTCTTGTGTTTTGTTTGCTTTATGTTTCCATGCGTGAATTACATTCTCGCTTTGAATAAATAAATTTTATAATAGTTATGAACGAGCCAAGCTGCTGGTCAACGTCACCAAGTTGAATTGAAGGCATCTGGCTCATAAAGTTCGTTTTGTAACGACGACTCGACGACACGCGCGCTGCCTACACCTTCCTACTTGCAAATATATGAACGAGCGCATTTCCAGCGTGAAAGACGCGTACATACAGTTTACGCAAGCAGAAATTCACAGAGATTTCAAGAGCAACCAAGTGAACAATTCGCGAGTCTCATTTGCGCCTATAAGGTTACTGCGTTTGCAAAACCACAACGACTTCCCGTATCACTACAACAAGTTCCAATCAGTGGAATCTACAACATTCTCTTATTTACCTCGTCTGTCACGTTGTCTTCGTCAAGTGGTCTGACACCATCCTGGCTGTAAGCGTCTTCAGCGGTCTAAAACACGGGATATATGTTTCAACGAACACTCTCCACGCAATGATAGCTAGCGCTAATATTTTCAAGACAAATTACGACATTTTCATTCTTTAGGAGTGCAAAACTTTAGGAACAACCGAAGGAGACAATTTTGGCAATAATTTCAAGCACAAGCCTTCGAGAGAAAAGACTTAAAGAGCTCCCATACGGTTCACTATCCCATTGTTTTCCGGTTTGGTCCAGACGAATCCACAATTTTGTGCTCATATAGGTTCTTTGGGCGCATGGGAACACAGTTTGAGGACGAGCTGGCTGTCACGTTACTCCGGTTCGAGGTTCTCGGTTCGAATTTTCTGCCCAGACCAACCAAGTCTTCCATTCCCCCAGGGTCGAGGAATTAATATCAGGCCTGCCTGGGAAGGATAAAACACTGACTTGTCCATCGATTGGCCACCGCAAGACTCTATTGTAAGCCAAATTCAAGCTGCATCACGTCGAAGTAGAATACGTGGCGTATCCCGCAAAAGGATTGAGCCATCCTTTACATTCTGCCTTGTAAAGCAGCAGACAAGATATGTTTCCTATGAAAAGTCTATGGGTAAATTTGCGAGGTCGCCGAGTTAGAGTCAGCTTGAGCCCATACATACTGCGATATAATAATGCTTACTGAGTTCAATGCCGTGTAGAACTGAAGCAGTAGTAACAGAACGCCGAGTATTCGTTGTGATTCCTGAAATTGAGTTGTCTCTTCATATCCTGATACAGCTTCGTTGTATTCTTGATCTGAACCAAGGAACCAAGCCGGGCCAATGGGCTACTGTAGAATCCTTCATAGAACAGCCCATCATTGACAAAATACCCCGGATAATGCAAGTCTAGAAAGGGATGTTTACAATCTGTGTCTTTCGATATGTCAGCTTTGCTGTAGCCGAAACAGGCTCACAAGTCCTTCTGCATCTGCGACGTGTATGTACTCGCGTCTACAATACCGCCCCCGTCAAAAAGACGGTTTGCGACGGAAAAATCCGTCGCAAACCGTCGCATGCTCATAGCTCCTTTAATTGTTGATACCGTTCGATTTGCCTCCTCGAGATCTACACAACCGTATATAAAACTTTACCAGACCATCGCATTTTCGCCATGGGTGGCCCAAAAAGTGACTGAAGCATGCTTTTGCGATTAGAGGAGCTTATTTCCCAGGACAGCATTCGGAGTATCTCAAGCTTGGCGCACGTTGTCAATGCTCTGTCATGCCAGGAATGTTCCGAGAGTGCGCCGTGCACAATGCATACAGAACCGAACCTATCAGTCGAGTTGGCGAACGCATGTCCACTGCGCTTATATCTTCTCTTACTGGGAAATGCGAAGTCTTCAAGATTATTTCGAACAGTTTGGAGAATTTTATCAAAAATTTCTAGCCGCCTTACTTAGGACTTGCTACAGTCAGTCCTGGCGAGACTTAAGTGTGCGCCGTGTGCAGTGCGGATAGAGATGAACCTATCAGTCGAGTGGGTTAGACAATTGGTAGAGTGAGCGTTTGGGGAGTTCTATCATAACTCTTTAGCCGTTCTGCTAAGGAATTGCTCCAAGGATGTCCAGCAAGCCTTTGGAGTTCGCCGTGAATAATGCATATAGAATCTAACTTTTCAATCGAGGGGAGCGACCACTTGCAAATTGTACGCGTGGGCGTGTTCGGAGAGCAATAACTCTTTCAAGTGCAGCTCGCTTCGGCTGCAACTTGAGGGTCTTGTAGGCAGTAAAACGTTCTAGTAGTATGCTAAAGTAGAACGGTGTAGCTTAGGAAGAGGCGATGTTACGGAGGTGCGAAAACGCAGATGAGGCTTGTGTGAAGCATTTTCTTTTTCAATTTCGGTGGACCACTGCGGGAAGATCCAACGAGCGGACGACCTCAAAATTCATATGCTAACAGAACGTTTGAGGTACCTTACGATGACGTGCTCGGAACTTCTCATCTGCCTGAACTGCCTTAGCTTCAACTGCCGTTTTAGAGCGGCGAAAGCTAGCGGTTAGAGTTTATTGCGCTCTTACTCGCCCAGATTTGAGTTTTCGACACCCGCAGTAACACCCTTCTGTTCTGCTTGAAAAGCGCTATCGAATGGTATCAATCTCGACCGATTTTGGAAACATCGATTTTTTTGACAGTTTCGCATCGAGGACGAGGCCGCCCAAGACCGCTGCAGACAGACGATGACGTCATCGAAAATCGATATCTTCGAATTGGGCCATGCTTGACACCATTCGATAGAGCTATCCATCTTGAATTGAATGGTGTCACTGGGAGTAGAGAAAACTGTAATGTGGGCGAGTAAGACCGAGGAGAACATCGACCATTGTTGTGCTAAATTGCACGCACGGATGTGTTCGGAGCACAATAACTCTGTCAAGTTCGAATCGCTTCGGCTGCAACTTGTGAGTTTTGTAGGCAGCAAAATGTTCTAGTAGCGCGCTGAAACACAGCGATGTAGCTTATGATCGAGACTCCAGGACCTAACTCCAACGCGACGCCGCGCGCTAGCCGCGTGCGACGTCGCGGCGCTGAAACGAGGACGTGGGCTCGGTGACGCATGGATAGCCGCGGAGCACGAAATGTTCCCAGTGTTTAAGCTCCCAGACCACATTTCTAGCAAGGAACTTAAGATCCCACAGAATGTGGTAGGCAGCAGTCTGCAGTAGAACAACTGATCCGAGAATGGGTAATAGTGACCTTTTCCCGTAGTATAACCATAATCACGGGTAAAAATTGACCGAAGAAGTTGTAGATGGCAAATTCTGACGCTAGAAACCATCCACATGACCAGGATTCCTGTATAAACTGTCGCTGATCGTCCTATTGAAACCACATTCATATACCATCTCCAAGAAACGTTGAAATAAGGCAAAGGTGTGCCGCGTGTCCCTGTAGGAAGCGTTCCCTTTATGTTTAGCCCTTCGGAAGCATCGGACCGCGACAACTGGTCCAATTTCGTCGCGCACCGCGCGCGGCGCCAGGGGGGGGGGGGGGGGTTCGCGCGGCGTTGGAGTTATGTCTGCCCCCGTATGATCGAACAAAGTTACAGCAGTGTGGAGATGCAGGTTAGCCTTGTGTGGCACGATTTTTTCCAAGTTCAGTCGACCGATACGGGAAGACGTAGAGAGCTAACGGTCTTTAAATGCGCAGGCCAGCAGAACGCTTAATTTTCTTTAAGACGACCCGTTTATAACCTCCTAGCTGATTAAACTGCCTTAGCATCAGCTGCCATTTTAGGGCGACGGAGTTTTAGCGTTTAAGTTTCCTTCGCCATTATTCGCCCACATTTGAGTTTTCGACATTGCCAATAACACCATTAGCTTCACCACGAAAAGCTCTATCGAACGATGTCAATCTCAGCCAATTTCAGAAAAATCGATTTTTTGACAATTTAGCATCAAGGACCGGGGCGTTCTTGGTCGAGCCTGTGCGGACAATGACGTCATCGAAAATCGATATTTTCGAAATTGGCAAATTTTCTCGTTCAATATCATCTAAGGGTTATTTTGGGCGCTGATGATGAATCCGACGTCCGTTTTTGAGAATTGTGCCGATTTCAGTAGGTTTTGGATTTTCTTCTGGATATTTGAGGGTGGTCGGATCAGGATCACCGATTTTGCTCAAACTTCGTATAGGGACGGACATTTATTCGAGGTGCCGAATACGATGCCGAAGTTTATTTGGATGATTACGGCAGGAGACCGCCCATACCGATAACTGACGTGATCCGTGATCCTGACCCGACCACCCACAAACACGAAGTAACCCAGTGAAATTGGAGGAGTTTTCAAAAATGGACGTTAGATTCGTAATCAGCGCCCCATATAACCTCTAGCTGACTTTGGACGAAGTTTGCACGAGGAAATTTGGCCAATTTCGAAAACATCGGTTTTCGATGACGTCATCGTCCGCGAAGCTCGGCCTCGATGCGGAATTGTCAAAAAATCGTTTTTTTAATTGGTCGAGAGTGACACCATTCGATAGAGCTTTCCGTGATCAACAAAATGGTGTTATTGTGAGTGTCGAAAACCCAAATATGGGCGAGTAAGAGGGCAGGAAACTTTAACCGCTATGTCCGCCGCCCTAAAATGGCAGATGGGGCTAAGGCAGTTTAGACAGCTGGGGAGTTGCGAGCATATCGTTTTAAAGTACCTTTGGTGTCCTGCTTGCCTACGCATTTGCAGGCCGTTGGCTCGCCGTGTCTTCGCGCAGTGGTCGACCGAAATCGGAGAAAATTGGGTCGCACAAGCCTTACCTGCATTTTTGCAGCCCTGTAATTTAGCCCTTTCATGAGTTACACTGTTGTGTTTTAAAACGGGTCAAGAACCTTGTGCTGCCTACAAAGTCCTCGAGTTGCACCCGGAAAGATTCGAACCTGATGGAGTTATTGCGCTACGAACTCGCCCACGCGTGCATTTGTGAGCGGTCGCCCCACTCGATTGATAGGTTCTATTCTATTTGCATTGTTCACAGCGTACCCTAAAGCCTCCCCAAAACAGGGTACAGCATTTCCTGAGTAGGGTGGCTAAAAATTTCGGATAAAACTCCCCTAAGGCTCACTCTACAAGCTGTCGCGTACACTCAATTGATAGGTTCAATTCTAAATACATGCAATGTTTACGGTGTACTCTAAAGTCTCGCCGAGACAGAGAACAGCAAACAATTCCTGAGTAGTGCGAAAAAAATTTCTAATCTAATCTAATCAAATTTCAAACGGTTCTATCGCATACGCATTGTGCACGGCGCACTCTCTCTTCTCGCTTCTTAAAACCTCTTCATTTGTATACGCTGCTCTCAGTGTGTGCACTAAGCAACTAAAGAGTGTAAGCTTTGCTGTTTAGCACGACGTTTGAACCACTTCCGCTCACTCGATTTATAGGTTCGATCCTATGTATATGCATTGTGTACGGCGCACTCCAAAGGCTCGTCGGACTGACTGGAGCAAATCCTAATTAGAGCGGCCGGAAATTTCTTATAAAATTCTCCAAACGGAGCAAGATAGTCTTAAATGGTTTACATTTTCCATCAAACGAAGATAGAAACCCAGTGGACATGCTTCCGTCCATCCGATTGATAGGTTCGACCCTATATGCATTTGCACGGCGCAGCATCAGAGGATTTCAGGTATGACAGAGCACTGACAACGCACGCCGTGCTTGAGATACTCCGAAAACACTGCATGTAACATACACGTCCTAGGAAATAAGGCGCTCTAATCGCAAGAGCCTACACCAGTCATTTTTAGGCCACCCACGGCGGAAATGCGTCGGTCTCTTTTATATACGATTGTGTAGATCTCGAGGAGACAAATCGAACGATGCTAATAGTTTCGCAAACAATTTAAAATTAAAGGAGTTATGAGCATCCGACGGTTTGCGACGGATTTTTCCGTCGCAAACCGTCTTTTTGACCGCGCGACACGGGCGGTATTGTAATGTAAGTTGTATTAAAAGTTTTTGAACAAAACAAACAAACAACGTCGACTGTTTCCATTTTCCTCATTCCTGTTCATGTTTCGAGTGTTCCACAGCTCTGTTCATCCCATCCTTTTGGGGGGAGAGGCATCTTATATAATACTTGCGCAAAGCGGCTCGGAGGTGTCGTCTTGTAAGGCAGCCTTGTACGACGTCCTGTATTGAACGACTTCGAAAATTTCACACAGCACTGTTGTGTTCTACCATAGTGGTAGACTGCGCTGGGTCACTTCTGATGTAATTAGGCATTCATGTGCCTTCTTATCGAAGCAGATAACCACTTAACACAAGGTGACCCCCTCCAAGCCACTTTGCGCCCTTTTCTCAACTAAATAGGGAAGGATGACAGCAAATCGACGATTATTAAAATACTGTGACAAAACACGTGACGCTCTACGATGACCTGATGAATAATAGAAAACCACCTAAGAGTTCGCTGCAGTACCATTTTATCCTACGTCTGGGATAAATCCAATAGCCATTTTCGGCAGCGGGTGGATGCAAATGGATTTTCCCATCTGAAACCAGAAAACTCTATCCTGGCCGGGAGGGCGATCGTAAAGTGTCATTTGTGTCCGTCATCCCATACTACACAAACATATCCCTTGCATTTAAATAAAAGCCCTCGCATAATAGGACAGCAGTTGAGGAAAAACCAAGTAATTGATTGGGGACGCAAATCACTAGATGCCACCTCCGATTAGGATAGATCCCAGAAAATAATTGTTATACTTCCGCAGTGGACTGTAGATTCGTTGGGTTCTGACCGTTCTTCCTAGGTTTTTAGTCGAATATATAGAAGGTTAATGATGAAAGCATGTGATCTTTCCTAGTCGAAGGGAGAGGGGCGTTCCATATAGTTTCTTCTACAACATCGGCAGAATTGAGAACAGGCGATAACACAAAGACGACACATTGAACTCGCATATTAGTGGCGATTGTACTGTAATTTATTACCCGTGGGCCATCCCAGGTGTGTTCAATTCATCATTTTAGCGGTCCCCTCCCCACTAGATTGATCCGAAATGTGGGGACCTGGCCCGCTGCAGCCTTTTTATGCCTTTATAACTAATTTTTTCAATATTTCGGCGACGGGACCCGACGTTTTCACGGTAGGGAATCAGGTGAGCACCTTATATGTTATGTTGTGTGAGTTTATCTTCAAATACTACATATTTACAAATGACTATGGAGTGCCCCCCCCCCCCCGCCTTGGGATTGCACCCTGAAGCCGTTGCCCTTAACATCTTACTATTAGACATCTACCTTTCCCAGGCACTTCATCACGTGGTGGCCCACGAGGTGAGCCGATTTCCCCTTCCATTATTAGCTTCCACTGTCCACTGTTAGGGAATCCAAATGGTAGTTTCTCTGAATCCAACTGTCCGTCTCAGCCATTTCCTAGCTGGACAATATTCACTGAAGACTGGATGACCCTAGCCCTGACCCATGTGCACTCGGCAAGGAGTGAACTGATAGTTCCGACTAGGACCATAGGACTACTAACCTTTGACCTAAGCCACATTAGCCGACCATTCATCCAGCGAGCACGTCGGGAACTGCTGCAGATTGAAACCGAGTCCTCTTTGGAGCCGGAAGAAATAACTATGTATCCCGACCAGGCCATATCACTGATAACCGCTAATGATAACCGTCGACGCTATCAGCATACTTTCCACCAGCTCCCCACAATACAGTAATCAACTCTTGGAATGCTCCGACCCCGACCTCCTCGTTGATAGACTCGCTGGAAAGCCAACATGACCTATGGGAACTTGGCGCAAATACACTCGTCGCTGTCACCGCTGTTGCGACCAAAGTTCAGTCACCGTCGATGCACATGTTTTCGCGTTAGCGTTGCAGTCTCAAGGCGCTAACGTCCAGAAATTGTGCGACATCGTCGAAGTCATATTAAAGGGCCGCAGCGCTTAAATGTACAGCGACTACGGTAGTTTTCGGTGGCACATTTTGGGCTCTACGTACAACGTAAAGATCTGGCTCAGATCGGTGAGGGCAACCTTTTTTCACGACATCGTAGCAGTACCTTTCCAAATCAAAACAACCCATTTCAGACCAAAATGGACTATCTTCCTTGGACACGTTTCAGATCGAACTCAACTTTTTTAAAATGAAACACGCCAGTTTTTCGATCTAATTAAGCATCTTCCAAATCATAGTAGAGCACCTCCAAGCTGAGCTAGATATTTTATCCTCTAATGAAGTCAAGAACTCAACGTACAAATTTCACCTCGCCTTTTTTACTCCTTTCCAGAAGTTGCTGCTGAAAAATTAATCCTTTCCAGAAGTTGTCGAAAATTTTTTACATTGTTCGAGAATCCAGAAAATTCATGTTTAGCTTAAAAATGTATAGGCTCTTATAAAGCCTAGAAAGGCGAAAATTCTCCGATGCACTCATTTTAATTCGATTTCTAGTGAAAATTTCATCCATGTCGAATCACACATGGATCAATAACACTCCAGGAACAGAATAGGAGCTAAATAAAATATTTTTCGACTGAAAATATCAACTTTCCAATCACTTTTTCACAGGCGAATATTGTAGCGTGTTTTCATATGAAGCCGATCAAAGGAGATCTGCGTTTTCTTACAATTTAAAATGTCGAAATAAATGTTCAGTCAAAAATAATTTGGCTTCGTAAAGTTGAAAAACGGAGTTGAAAAGTAAATAACGGAAGAGCAGGAAGGTATAGTTCCGCCATGCACTCGTCCAGTTTGTGACAATTTTCATTTAATTGATAGTGAAAATTCTATGTAATGCTGTGCATAAATCAGTAGAACAGCGGTGTCAAGTTTTGAAAGTTTTTTGAAAGTTTTTAAATTTTGAAAGGTGTAGATTAGAAAAGATGCATTGGCTTGCATTTTTGTTTCTTCTACATGTTTTTTGGTGAAGTGACTCCTATGTGAACACCTTTAGGTCTAGGTCACTTTTGACTCCTTAGCCAAGAAAAACAATAAGGGTTCAAAACTTGAAAACTTTCAAAAAACTTTCAAAACTTGACACCGCTGTACTACTGATTTATGCACAGCATTACATAGAATTTTCACTATCAATTAAATGAAAATTGTCACAAACTGGACGAGTGCATGGCGGAACCATACCTTCCTGCTCTTCCGTTATTTACAAAAACGATTCCTGTTGCTGAAAGAATGTGATTCTTTCCAATCATGCCAATATTGTACAAATTTTTATGCAACCACTGGATGCCATTAATAAGTTTTCAAAAAACAAAATCAGTTTGTTACGTTGCAAATTCCGAACTTTCTTAGAGTTTAAAAAATGTGATGTATTTTGAAAGACTCCCGTTCCACAATCTGAAAGCTGTCCTCTTACATCTGAAGAAGGTCCGTTTTGATCTTGAAAGTGTCTAAGCTGTGCGTTGTTTAATTTGAAAGACATCCGCTTTGGATTAAAAAGTTTCAAAGTTGACGTGAAAATGGTACACAATGGAAATTGCAAATCAAGAAAAAACATATTTATTGATAGAAATCGACACAGAAATACCGTGAATATTACCACAAACCATTTGAAACCCCGCATTTGACACGACATACAACATCGACTAGATAGAGCCGAGGAGACGACACACACACATGAATAAAAGCCTCAGAGGCTCAGCGACACAGAAGCTCTTATGGGAACAGAAGAGTCGCCCGAGGCCTCAACGGAACTGAGAATCACTTCGGAACGTCGGAAATTGGAAAGCAGAGGGAACCGTAACTACTGCCGAACACAGCATCGATACGTACGGGTAGAGTGGGTCCACAAAGGTAGACAAATTCTAGGCAAATTGAGAAGCTCAGGACTAGTCGATAACGTGGCCACCAAGTAGGGGAGGGAACGCGCCAACCTCCAACCAATAAGAGCACCGAACGCGAGCACGCTCAAACCAATCAAGGCGCCGACTGTACACACCTCCTCTGGCATGCCAGTTCGATGCGGTCTGACTAGTCTAATGCGGCTCCCCCTCACCATGTAGGCCACATTGAAAACGAGTCCTAGGACTCAAGATCTTCTCATTGGAGCGCTTCAAATGTGGCTAGTCTTTCTGAACCCACCATAGTTTAATAGATAGTTAAAGCCGCAGAAATAAACAGAGAGAAAGATGGAGAATCCCTTCCATCGAAGAAACATCGTCCCTAAAGAGTGCCTTCTCTCCAGGGAAGGGGGAGTAACAAAAACCAGTTTAAAATGGGTGGAGCAAAGGTAATACTAGGTTAGGATTAATAGAAGAAAGTAGCCAATCCCTTTGCCGGATGCGCCACGCATTCTACTTCTACGGGATATCGTGGCAGCAAGCGTGCACTTGACTTAAACAATGACTTGTGGAGCCGGCCGATGGATAAGTCAGTGTTCCCTTCGCAGATAAGTCTGGTAGCAAATCACCGACCCCTGAGGGATAGAACACTTGGTTGAATGGGCGGAACCGGCGAACCATGGAAGTCTCCGGGTGCATACGAGGGCCGACGCCTCTTCCGACGGCTCTACACGCGCCCGTAAGGTAACACGCGGGTATGTGAGGTTTAAGGGAGACGAATGCCTCACCGCAGCTATCTCCACCTCTTACACCCCGCATACCCGCGGGTTTAATAGTCGACGAATCCGGCCATAGGTTCTTTTTCTACAAAACCTATTAGAACCTGTATTGTTCTAGTAGATGATTCCGTCGCATGATCAAGCCTGGCATCTGTGCGCGGTAGATTTCGCGCTCCAGGGGAAAATACTTGCCCCATGGCCTAAATTCACGACATACAGTCTATTCCAACTTGAAGAGCATCTAGGACCGAAAACTCTTTCTTGTACCGCACCAGCGATACCCTATAAAGGCAGGAGTATGAATTCCAGCTGATTCCACTCATATCCAAGCTCTGGCATCAGCAAGGCTCAA
Organism: Heligmosomoides polygyrus bakeri; assembly: GCA_947359475.1. Lineage (NCBI taxonomy): Eukaryota > Metazoa > Nematoda > Chromadorea > Rhabditida > Heligmosomidae > Heligmosomoides > Heligmosomoides polygyrus. The sequence continues at coordinate 13,963,321 of OX375868.1, forward strand.
AAACTGGCACTTTATACTCGCAGCCTCCACGCTTACATGGCTTCCACTCCTCTCTTGCTCTTACAGTGGTCCTTAGAGTCTTCCACAGGATACGCACTGGAGCCACTACGCACCAGAAGGGAGAGGGAAGGAAAGGAGACAATACCTCAAGCTAAAATAGGAAGACCGTCGATTACTACCCTAATGACCCTACCAGACTACTATACCAACACTCAAGAAGAGCTCTTCCTGAGTGGCAAACCGTTCAGGAACCATGGAAGCAGTTGATATGGCAAAGGAGCGCCTTACAAAGGAGCGATGCCTAGATACTTCGCGACGAAGACCCGTACGACGGAGGTCAGGTGGTAGATGGTCGGATAGTCCAGCGCTTTCTCGTTGTCTCGGGCGGTGTGCCAGACAGTCGGGAACGGAACCGTGATTAGATGAAGTATGGGCACGCCTGAAATTCAGCGGCTAGCTGATCACTGTATGGCGTCGATGCTCCTAATGATTCTCTCACCCCTCTTCAGGAACGGAATATGGTCGTCTTCCACCGCACTGTACGATATCCTCCCTTGGAAGATGTTCCGATTCGTGGCCAGGCAGCCGAGATTTCGCAGTTCTGCCTCTGAAACGACAATAAGCATAGATGGTGTGTTGAACCCCTAGTGCTACTGTTTGTAAGCTGTGCAACACAACCAGCGACCATTAATTTTGGGCGGAGGCGCATACAGACACGCAGAGAATACATAATTTCTGCGTACTATGAAAAATGCAGTTTATGCACTATAATATATGCTACAATGTTGATATTTTAACCTAAACATGACAAACATGAGAAAAACTTTACCCTCGTGAAGGAGTCGAACTCGCTTTAAAAGCATTCCCGCCCTTCTAGTGTGCTGAGCGACGTCAAGCACCCTACTAGAACGACGACGAGGCATAGAAAGATGGTACGAGTTCGGCATGAGACCAAGATTTCGCTCACAGTTACTAAATTTCCTAGGCATAAAATTCGCCACTGTAACTCAAGAACATTACATCCCGCTATACGAAAGGCTAGTACATCTTCTAGCATCATTTGTTTCTCTTTCCGTCCGTCCGCGCATAGTTAGCTGGGCTGCTAAATGGGCCTTAGGCTTGAAACAGAGTTCGGCGGCACCGCACTGCGAACTCCTCCATTCACCTCTTCGACAGTGGTGAGACCAATCACCCCCCCCCCCCCATTGTGGCTGGAGCTGCGCCGCGGACGAGTTTGTCTTGGTGCCGCCTGCCGCAACGTGCCACGAAGGCAGCCGCAGTTCTCCGGGGGGGGGGGGGCTCGTTCCCTACACGATCCCGCCCGCCGCCCACTTCCCGCCCTACCTGCCCAGCCCTATTTGGACAAGTCTGCGGCGAGCGAGACCGTCGTTAACTGGCGTGACGTCGTCCAAAAACTTATCAGCTGCTAGGAGACGATTGGGGAGCTCGTCTCACGGGGAACTCCGGAGTCATTTTTTAGCTAGTTCGGTTGTGGAGACAGTTGAGGGAAGGAGGTGGATTTTTTTTAATTTTCTCCACAACTAGAGACTATGGATGATAGGAGTTGGTGGTTTTTGCATTGAAGGCTTATCTGCACAAAACCTGTTCAATGTCCTCCCATTTTAAAGGATCAAACAATTCTTCTTACATTGAAGATCGACACCTTATACATAAACATATATTATTGGATTTCTTATCACAGGCCAAGAACTATTCGCCATATCTTATTATTAACTATGGTTATATTATATGGATCTCTTGTCACAAACAAAAAATTATGCGTCACATCTCCTCAACAACTATGGTTGTGTTGTGCGGATCTCTTATCCAAGCCAAAAACTACGCCACTACATGAAGCAAAAACTACGCCAAGCCAAGAACTACACCAAGCCAAGAACTATGCATAACTTCGTCACCATCTATACCATCATCTGTAATTGGCACCATAAATGTAATGTAATGAAGAACTTTCTAGTGGATGATCGCGTTGTTGTCGTGACCTATCTCATTAAGATGTTGCTTACTTGTCGGAAAATGTGACGACGTACTGGACAGTATAGCAGGATTTGAAGAAAGCCTTGGCGTTGCAGCTGAAAAGCCTTTTCCTCCTAATATGGTGTAAAACATTCTGATCGTTCTCTTAGGAGCGAAATTTGTTCAGGATAGAGCTTCCACGTCAAGGGAAATGATTAGAAATGCGATGTCTCCACGTGGTGACAGGAACTCGGACATCTTCTCCTCAGCGTGCTCTTTGTTCCGCCCCTTTCCGCCGCAGTTGTCGGCGGCATCGCTCCGCTGAGGGGGCACTTCCAACCTGCGGGTAGGACTAGGACATTATATTCCATATTTAGTCATTCTATATTTAGTATTTTCTGCCTAGGCCAAACAAGCCTTACACTACTGCGGGGTCGGTGAATTGGTCCCAGACTAGTCAGGGAAGGATAGGATCCATACTGGGTTGTACGTAGGCTGGCCACCACAAGTCATTGTTCAGGCCAAGTACGCAATCATGTTGCCTCTAGGACTGCACAAAGAATTAGAGTACGTGACGTACACTGCAAAGCGAAGAACCAGCGCCGAACTTCATTCTTTCATGCTCTATTTCATTTCGCTCTCTTTGGGAGTGGGACGAGGGCAATCTAGAGAGCATGTCCTCCGGCAACAGATTGCAAAACCCACATAGGTCATCACCAGACAATCTGCCGCCAGAACTCCACCAGTCGAAGGCAGAAAACTAATATCTTTAATGGAATAAAAATTGAAATATAAAAACTTTTTGTCTCCAAGATATCCTGTGAAAGTTGAATGCCTGGCGCGTCCTAAACTGGGGCTGCTTAACGCTAACCTATATCACTATCCTTACTTACACATAAAAAACCGCTACCGCTATCGAAAACTCCACCGAAAACTGATAGAATTAACACCGTGCAGCTCCGAACCAGAAGTACGCAGCATTGCATAAAGTAATCCACTTTCGTCATCTCAAGCCGCCAGGTTCACCGCGGCATACTTTTATTCCGGCCTTACAGTACTATATGTAATTAAGCTCGAGTGATCTATTCTAATAGGAGATATTCAAATGATTTTCATTCGCATTTGAATATTCGAGTTCGAATATATTAGGTTGTCCCATAAGTCTTCGCCGGTTTTTTCAACGATTCACTGCAGATTTCGCCGACGGTGTCTTGCACAGCGCTGCATAGCTTTTGAAAGAGAATTATTTGCTCTATCAGATCATGTATTGCATTTCTTTTTTCATCATGAATTTTGCCAATTTTTAGGTCGTTGAAGTGAAAAGTGAAAAAGTAAAAAAGTAGCCATTTGCGCACTTGTTCTCTCCGTTTATGGCACCTGGAAGACAATGTTCTGTACTAGAAGAATATGTGTTAGTGCTATTTGCTCATTCGTCCTTTATTGATTTTTAGGTCATCAAATTGGGACGTCCGAAGGAGGAAGGTTATTTTTGCCGACAGCTCCTGCTCTGTGGTTGGACTTTTGGGTTGGTGTTATATGTCGTTCGAAAGAGAATGTCTTGCCTATAAGAATATGTGTCGCGTTTATTGATTTCTATTGAATATCAACAAAATGCCAAAAAGAGAAAAATCGTCTTCACCAACAACTCCTGGTCCTTCTTCAGTTGTTGATATTCGACAGAAATCAGCGTGAGCCAATAAACGCGACACAAATTCTTACTGAGCAAGACATCCTCTTCCAAACGACATATGACACCAAACAAAAAAGTTCAACCACAGAACCGGAGTTTTGGTAAAAATTCGGACGGAAAAGTCGGAATTCCCAATTTGATGGACTAAAAATCAATAAAGGGCAAGTGAGAAAGTAGGACCAACACACATTCTTGTAGTACAGAACATTGTCTTCCAAATGCTCAAAAAAAACTGCGCAAAAAATTACAAACCTATGGGGAGAGAACAAGTGCGCAAATGGCTACTTTTTCACTTTTCACTTCAACGACCTAAAAATTGACAATACTCATGATGAAAAAGATTCATGCCCTGATAGAGCAAATCATTCTCGAAAGCTATGCAGCGCTATGCAAGAGACCGCCGGCGAAATCTGCAGTGAATCGTTGAAAAAACGGCGAAGACTTATGGGACAACCTAATATAAAAAATCGCATTTTTCGAATGCACTAAAATTCGAATATTCGAAATTTGAGAATAATCATTCGAAAAAATTTCGAGAGCACAACTACAGAACTAACCCACTAAATCAATTCATTGAAATTGATTTAAACGAACACGATGGCCATTGGACAAATTGCATTACAGGTTAAAAAAGGCCTTATGATCAATATCAATATCAATATCGATGAATATCATCGATAATTGTCTGTAGTAGACCGCTTCAGAGGCCGGATTCATCATCGACTAACCCGCGGGTATAAGGGGTAGAGATACCCACAATGAAGCCTGCGTCTCTGACTCTTGCGTTATCTCTGCCTCACTCTTATCTTATCTCTACCCCTTATCACCCGCATACCTACGGGTTAATTGTTGATGAATCCGGCCTCAGATTGTAGTCTCTCAAATATATTAGCTGGTGAACTGTATTCGCGAAAAAATATAAAATCGATGAACCAATCCATATCAACTACTTTTATCGATTTCTTACTAGACTAGACAGCTTGGAGAGAGGGAATCACGAACATCATCGATCTACTAACCATCTATCGATAGATATTGTCCAGTTTTGCTCAAATTTCACCTCAAATTACATCGTTTTTGTCTGAGCATACGTCATGCGCAGTTGATCGCCTATGACATACATAGCCTATCCTACTCTCTGCTAAAGAGTTCCGATTGTCGTTTTCTTTTCTGTCCATTCATGCGTCCTCGCAAAAATATTGGTCCTGGACTCGAGTCACAGCATACAAATACAATCCAGTAACCAGGTATGAACCCCGGTTGGCGGCAATATGACGGCAATTTACCTGGCTTAACAACAAAAATCAATCGATTGATGAGTATTGGTCGGCAACCAAGTACTGATCGATATTATCGAATTTTACTCACATTTCCTCGATTCAGGTGTTAGCCACGCGAATGTGCCGGCCTATGGCACCCCTGCCTACGAGATATAGAAGACCTGGTCCTATGTTGGTGACGGTATGATAATATCCTACTAGGTAAACAAGTAGACAAAGTCGATCGATCAATATTGATCGATGCCATGGATTTCTGCCCCCTGTCGATCACCTCAGGTATGAAATGATAGGGGTAGTCGTTGGGTAGATTTTACAACGAACAGGTTACCTATAGATGGTAGCTCCGTAAACATCTGTGTGGCTCCCAGTCCTACTGTATTCGATATCACCGGGTTAGGAGCGCCGAGTAGATCCAGGAGCATCAGTACATCCTGAAACATGTTCAATTACCACTGCGTAATTGGAACGCACTAAACTAACAACATACAATCCTGTCGATCTCGCGACTCAGCTCGAAATTAGTGCCGGTGGTCGTCGGGAACCACTTCGACTCCCATTTCCGCGCCAAGTGCCGCGATCCGTAGAGCGAATCCGTCTCCGACCATTCGACAAACGCCTCTTCGCCGTCGAAGAAGATCAGTTGAAAACCGACGTCCTGAATGCGCCTCCTTTGATTCGTCTTGAATGATTCTTGGAATCAATATCTATTGATTGCTAGAAGCATAAACGCCTACTACAGCAAAAATGTACTAGAATTGGAGGGGCTTGGAAGTTGCGCTTCTGGCAAAATGAAGCTCCGTTGGTATGCGCTACAGATTCTACGTCCACATCGTAACATATGTAGGGGGTACACTGAATGCTGCTGCTTAAGTAAGGTGGGTCAAGTTCGTGTAACCCCTGACCTAACTTGAAGAACGGGTAAAGAGCGACAGAAAATCTGCAGGTTCGAACAGCGGCTACACCATACATATAGCAGAGCAGTAGCGATTCAGGAAGATTTGCTCGCCTTATTTGAACATCCAACACCCAACAAACGGCTAGTCGGCCATTCGTCCTCAAGTACAGTGCATAGGTGTCTTTTAATGAACTTCTGTGACTTTTTCCAAGTATTTTCTTAAAACAAAGGTAACAAAGGTTTCCTCAAAAAATCGTTCACACAAACATTTCGCATGACCGTTCCCTATCCATATACCCCTAATAAAACGGGCTTGGGGGTGTGGACTGGTAGATAGAACCTAGGGTTCCTGTTGTGGCCTGAAATGTTGTTTTGTCATTGTTTTCTGTTTCTTCAGCTATGCTTTTTAAACTCAGTGGGAAGGTGGAAGAAGACTGGTGAATAGGATCTAGAGAAGACCTACGTACGCATTTCAATTTCGATTTTATTAATTCCTATGGATTTCTTCGGATAGGTTGGTGTAGTTGCATTATTTATATGCTTGCGACGCAGCCTACGTGCTTTTTTCGCTGAAATTCCACACCCCCCCCCCCCAAAAGCGTATTGCACCAAGAAATCTTTAATCAAGTCGCCAGCGGAACCGAACCCAGTCAACTCATATGTGCTCGCACAATTCTTCCCACCGACCGGCACTCTAAACGCCTCAATCCACTCACCAAAGCCACTCGTTTGTAGAGGTAGGGTGTGAGCGACTTGGCGATGTCCATCATCATGGCGCATGGCACGGCCGAATCCGTCGCGGCGACCATAATCTTCCTAAACGTGGTTCAAATCAGTAGGAAATAGTAGCGATAAGGACAAGGATAAAGGACAAAGGACGGCGTTACTCAATTCCTTTTGGGAAGCGCCACGCATTCTACTTCTGCTGGAATCGTGAAGGAAATCCGAATGCGTATTTGGCCATACATTGACTTGATGTGCCCAGCTAAGCCGACCTTGAAGGGGTGAAAGACTTGGTTGGCCTTGGTGGGAAATCCGAACCAAGAATCTGGTATCGGGTGCAAGCGACAGCCGGCACCTCCTCCGACTGCGCTACACGCCCGTACAATCCCGAGTTTAAATGTTTCTAATAATCTCTCAGCGCAGGGGGAACTTTATCCACATGACGATTTTAAGACCTTGACTATCAATCAATATGAATCAGTAAATCGATCAACATTGATCTTTAATGCGTAACCGATCAAAAATTCAAAGGTACAGTTTTCCTAATCGACGTGTAGTGTAATGGAAAGTTTATCCAATGGGCGACTTCGGAGTCGCTACTATCGAATGATATCGACCAGGAAATCTTTCAGAATCGATCACGTAATGTGCAATCGATCGAAAAATCCCATAAAAGCCCAATATTCAACTTTTCTGCTTTCCAAATTGTAACGGAGTGAAGTGCTTATCTTTAAGATGATTTGCATATCCCGAATATCGACCGACATCCTGATCGCTGAGTGCAGATCTTGGATCTATCCTAATCGGTGGGAGCCATATAGTATTCGAGTTTCGATCAGCTCCCTTGAGCTTTTCGAGAGCTTAAAATGCTATTCCATGATGCGAGGGATTTTATTTAAATTCAGGAATGTGGCATGGGATGGCGTACGCAAATTACACTTTATGATTGCCTCCTCCCGACTAGGATAGATTCCAATAATTGTTTGATGCAATCGGCCGACACTACCGAATTAATTATACCGATATTTTTAATCATATCGATCGATAATATTGCTTTCAAACTGCGCTGGTCAATGTCGATCTACATGTCGATTCACAGGAGCGACTTCTAATTCATTCGATAATCGATATTTGTGAATTATTGGTCGACCATAGAACTTCAGGAGGCAGTTTTCTTTTACTCAAAATCCTCCTATAAGAGTAATTGCCAAATTTCTGACTGAAATCCCTCCGTTTAACCTGTCAACCAACCCCTCGTCCATGTCCTCGCCCACACATCCAATTATTCCTGCCTATTTCAAGCCCTCATGAATAACATATCGCTCGCAGCCGTAAAATGCTTAGAACTCAATTTGGAGCGCTGGCTTCGCTAACACTGGCAAAGAAAGGGCTTCTGCAAATACCCCTAGGCAGTATTCAAGCGCGAATTTTTTATTATTAGGTTGTCTCATAAGTCTTCGCCGTTTTTTTTTTCAACGATTCACTACAGATTTCGCCGGCGGTGTCTTGCATAGCGCTGCATAGCTTTCGAAAGAGAATGATTTGCTCTATCAGAACATGTATTGCATTTCTTTTTTCATCATGAGTTTTGTCAATTTTTAGGTCGTTGAAGTGAAAAGTGAAAAAGTAGCCATTTGCGCACTTGTTCTCTCCGCTTAGGTTTGCAGTTTTTTGCGCAGTTTCTTATAGCACTTGGAAGACAATGTTCTGTACTACAAGAATGTGTGTTGGTCCTACTTTCTCACTTGCCCTTTATTGATTTTTAGTCCATCAAATTGGGAATTCCGACTTTCCCGTCCGAATTTTTACCAAAACTCCGGTTCTGTGGTTGAACTTTTTTGTTTGGTGTCATATGTCGTTTGGAAGAGGATGTCCTGCTCAGTAAGAATTTGTGTCGCGTTTATTGGCTCACGCTGATTTCTGTCGAATATCAACAACTGAAGAAGGACCAGGAGTTGTTGGTGAAGACGATTTTTCTCTTTTTGGCATTTTGTTGATATTCAATAGAAATCAATAAACGCGACACATATTCTCATAGAGCAAGACATTCTCTTTCGAACGACATATAACACCAACCGAAAAAGTCCAACCACAGAGCAGGAGCTGTCGGCAAAAATAACCATCCTCCTTCAGACGTCCCAATTTGATGGCCTTAAAATCAATAAAGGACAAGTGAAAAAATAGGAGCAACACATATTCTTGTAGTACACAACATTGTCTTCCAAACGCTATAAAAAACTGCGCAAAAAATTACAAACCTAAGCGGAGAGAACAAGTGCGCAAATGGCTACTTTTTCACTTTTCACTTTTCCCTTTAAGGACCTAAAAATTGACAAAAAAAAAGAAATGCAATGCACGTTCTGAGAGAGCAAAGCATTCTCTTTCGAAAGCTATGCAGCGCTATGCAAGAGACCGCCGACGAAATCTGCAGTGAATCGTTGAAAAAACGGCGGGGACTTATGGGACAACCTAATACATATCACTGCCGCCCACATTAAATCCATTTGTTTAATAAAGATGAAGGATACAGCCGGCGTTTTTTTCCCACGTGTTGCACATAGAAGATCATTTAGTGATTCCCAACATTGCAAAGAAGGAAAATTTTCATGAGAACTTGCGTTGGACTTCATTCTTCTTCTATTTATTACTATCCTATGATATGTTTGCGACATTTAGATATAGATCTTATTTCGATGAAGACTACGAAAGGGAATACCCGCAATAAAAGGCCAAGTAACACAATACAAATAAAATAGAATAATTCTCAGAAGAAATGAAGTCCGAGACCTGGACAAGCAGTCTGCTCAAAGGTCAGCTCAATGAGAGCTTGCAATCTCGATACCAGCCAATTGAGGCTTAAAGAAAATGAATTGAATCACTTCTATACAACACGGGCTACGTAATGCGAGATCAGTATCCCGTGCTACAGGCCGATAGAGCCTCAACCACAGACGATTGAACTGAACTAACCCCGGCAGAATCTTCGAGTCGTAGTGACAAGCCAGCACTAGGCGACGTGGCGCTCGTACAGGATTCGTCACTATAAGGTTCCGGAACACTTTCACGCCATACGGTGTGTTCTCCTGTAATGAGAAGAGGATAGGACCTCTGACTGAGGAAAACTGCCAGCAATTTTACAAAAATTCGACAACAATTCTTTTTTTAATCATTAAAAGTCACCTCAAATTCGTCCCATTCTGTCGACCATCCGAGATTGGTGAAGAAATTGAAGATATACTAAAACATTCGACTGATTACACACATACACGAATACATCACAACATCACTTACATGCCGCATCTGAACCAGGGGTGCACACAAAGTTCTATGCGTTAAATTTTTTAACGAACTTTTTTAAGTGAAATTTTTCGTTAAATTTGCGGTAAATCGTCAAGTTTCGCTAAAAAATACAATTAGTGCAAACTACTATTTATAATAATAATAATAATAATAATAATAATAATAAAATCAAGGCAAACGTTATTTCTTCCAACTTCAACAGGTCAACAACTAAAGTTCAAGGAGTGCAACATTACAATGTAAAATAAACAGTTCACTATCAACAAGGTGTGGACAGCAAAATAAACAAACTTTCAGCAAAAAAAATATCTTCACGGTCTGGAATAGGAAATGGTATGGGATTATCAATCAAAAGAACGGTGCCTAGTGGGCTAGTGTCGCATCGGCAATGCATCTTAAAATCAGGCAGACCCCGATGTTCCTCTCCTTTTCCGGTTTGTGAAACCGTTTTGTGGACTGCTATACAAGCGTGTGCAATCTTGATACGGTCATCAGCTCGCCAAGTACCGAAAGAACTAATAAAAATACAATTAAAAGCCTATCAGTAGAATTTCAACACGTTGACAAACGCACGATTTTTGCGTGCCTGGTGTGTAGGACCAATCGATTTTTTTTTCACAACGTCAGAACCGTGACACGACGTCGTGTCGTTCGGTCGTACGCGACCGAAAGGGTGTGGATGCAGTCATTAACGTGTTAACATCCAGAAAGGTAGCTTTTCAAAATTTTCTGTTATTAGGGTGCGTGTAGCGCAGTCGCAGTGGGTACCGGCTTTCGCATGCATACCCGATACCAAGTTACTGGTTCGGATTTCCCGCCCTAGTCAACTAAAGGCCGCCACAGACTTCTGCGGTGCCGCTCGGCGGCGCCGCTGCCCTATGCTTAACCATAGGGCAGAGACGCAGAGCTGCCTCCAGCGGCGCCGCTGACCGGCGCCGCTGGCCGGCCGGCGGCACCGGCGGCGCCGCTGCCCTATGCTTAACCATAGGGCAGAGACGCAGAGCTCGCCTCCAGCGGCGCCGCTGACCGGCGCCGCCGAGCGGCGCCGCAGAAGTCTGTGGCCGCCTTAAGCCTTCCACCCATCGATGCACTGTCAGTCGGTGAATTGGTACCAGACTTGTCTGGGAAGGATAAGGCGCTGACTTGGACATCGGCTGGCCACCGCAAGTGATTTACTCTATGGCCAATGTCATGTCATCATGTGCATGTCATGCATGCATCATGCACACATGTCATCACTTCGACGTATCATGTAAGCAGGATTTGCGCTATTAATCAATAAAAAATCGTGGCACGCTTCTCGAATGCATGGCGCGATCTCGTCTTTCAGTACACTACATGACTGGCGCTTTGTTGACCTTTAAACCAAAAATTATCTCATTGTTTTCCACAAAAAAGTGAAAATTTTATAAAATTATTACTCTCATTCGGACAGCTGAATTTCAAATTCTCCTAGAACAACCATTTATTCTAACTACCTTACAGAGTCTATAGTTTAATGTAGAAGAAGCTCGTTTCGATTTGGACGATATTCGCTTTGATTTCAGAACCATCAAATTTTGTTTAGAGGAGTATCTGATTTAACGTGAAAAGTGTCCAATTTGGCGTGAATTGTTTAACTGATTTTAATGGTGTCCAGTTTGACGTGAAAATGGTACGTATAAAACTATAAACTATATTACATATACATATGTTGAATATTATGTACAGGGGCGTGGAGCGCAGTCGGGGGAGGCGCCGACTGTCGTCTGCACCCGATAACAGGTTCCTGGTTCGGATTTCCCGCCCAGGGCAACCAATCCTTCCATCCCCCCGGGGTCGGTGAATTGGTACCAAACTTGTCTGGGAAGGATGAAGCGCTGACTTGTTCATCGGCTGGCCACCGCAAGTCATTGTATGGCCAAATACGCATTTAACTCGCCTCCAGGACATCCTGTAGAAATGAATGCTTAGCGCTCGCCAAAAGGGATTGAGTAACGCCGTCGATTCTCTCTTTACTAGCGTTTCTATAAAAACGTTATTAGTACATCCACCGACTGAAAACATTCTTTCCTTCTCGGCTGTTTTACGTGGTGAACAAAGTATTTATGGATAAGCAGTGCCAAGTGAGGATAGGCGTATCTTTCGTGGAGATCAGAGCACTATCTTTGTTGATTTGTTGTCGTGCTTGGCGGCACGACCAAGAACCTTTCTAGCCCCAAATGCGTTCAATCCGGAATTCAAATGCGCCATAGAAGACATGAGAATAGTATATAAAAATATTTTAAAAATTCTTGCTAATTTCAATAGATTTTCAAGAATAGCCCTAATTGGGAGAATGAGGCCGGCTATTATTGGTGAATACTAAGGGGACAAATGATAAACTCGCTGAGAAAAAATTCCGTTTAAAATTCCGTTAAATTTCTGAAAATTTCCGTTAAGTCGTTAAGCAGGATTTTAACTGAAAAATGCCGTTACTTCGTTAAATCGTTAACCGTTAAATGTTCAGCCCTGATCTGAACGTCGCGCCTTGCACTTTTAACATGCACTTACACGAGTACTTGATTGACAGCGCACACGACACGTATGAGACACCATCAGTCGGCGAAACCGATGGGATGCAAATTCACAGTATCTCCAATGAATCGCTTGAAATGCAAAACTAAGTGAATTTCAGTCTTCATTTTCTCATTATTCAAAAATGAATCGCTTGAAATTTTGCTTTTCAAGCGATTCATTGAAAACAAATACTAAGGACACAAAAAGTAAATCAGTAGAACAAAGAAACTCCCTCTTCTTCTTGATCAGCAAACGAACTACAAAATCGCTCTGGAAGAAGACCAAATTCCACTTTGAGCAACCAACGGATGAAATCACTTTAGCTAATCTTGAAAAAGCCAACGTTAGCTGTAATCTTTTGAGCTAACTGATTTCGTATCTCCTTTTGACTCAATAATTTCCATATTCTACTTTTGCCATTCTTAAAAAAGCGAACTTTCGCTGCACTATTTTGCTGAACTAATTTTGTATCGCTTTTTGGCTCAATAAATGTTCTAGGTTCTATTGCGAGAATTGTGAGGCTAATGGGCGAGGGCTGTGTGGTAGCGCAGTCGGAAGAGGAGCCAGTTGTGGCGTGCAGCCGATTCCAGGTTCTTGGTTCGGATTTCCCGCCCAGACCAATCAAGCCTCCCACCACCGGGGTCGCGAGTTGGTGCCAGACTTTTCTGGGAGGGAGGAAACACACTGACTTGTCCATCAGCTGACCATCGCAGATCATTGTTGGTGTCAAATACACTCATTGTATTCAAATTGCCTCCATGATATCCTGTACATGTAGAATGCGTGGCGCATCCCGAAAGGGACTGCCATCTCCGCTAGAAGCCTGGTGGAGTTGATTCGCAAATGCTCAGTTTTCTTTTGATGGAAAGGGAACATCCAGTATCCTTTCCTCCTCATCACTTAGAAATAAGCCTCTTACGGATGGACGCGCTCATATACCTTAAACTTTGGTAATTAAACCGAGATAGCGTAATTGGAGAATGACGTGTGCACCCGATACCAGGTTCTTGGTTCGAATTTCCCGCCGAGGCCGATCAAGGCCAATTTTTCGCTCACGTGTCGGTGAATTGCTACCATACTTGTCTAATATTATACACATATAATACATTACAATACATTACATATACAATATAATACACGGAGTTGTCCGCCGGCTGGCCAGCGCAAGTCATTGTATAAGCCAAATACGCTTTCAAATTGCCTCCACATCATGCCGTATAAGTAGTGTGCGTGGCGCATCCCAAAGGGGTTGCTTAACGCCGTCCACGTCCACTACCCTTATCCTTAACATGTCCTGATCTATAACGACGCAATGTGCCATTGGTCTCGTCGGTTTAAATCGGCGAACGAATTGGTGAAGTGGCGTCATTTCGGGCCGAAAAGGGCTTGTCTTCTTCCTTTCCTTACTGAGATTTCACCGCATATTTTTTAACAAACAGGTTCCACTCCATATTGGTAGGACACTGGGATAAAGTCGATAGGTAAGGTTCAGTATGGGAGAGCCGACTCCCGCTAACGGAGCAATGAATACAGGTTCATATAGCATTGTTCGATTTAACTTCAACGCCATGCAGATCAGCTCGAAACTACAGGCGAAACCGATCCATCTTCTTCCGTTAAATGAACCAACAACCCTTGTTACTCACGTTTGTGTATGCTTGTTACTTCACTCTGTCATCACAGTAAGCTATGGTATGGATGGCAGTTGCTGGCCACACCATACTGCAATAGCGGAAAAAACGCAAAACAGTTTTTCTCAAGGAAAATCTGCATCCCTAATCCTTACCTCTCCTACTTGACGATGCTTCTGGGTGCCAACTACTCTCTCCACGAGAAGAGGCTTCAGAATCTGCCGGAAACCGGCAGGATCCATGAAGTCTCTGCATAGCCGGATAGTGGAGTTCTGCGGCAGTAGGGAGAGTTGATGAGATCGCTGCAAGTACAAAGCTGAACGAAGTGTTCCAAAGCTATTTTTCTGGTCAAAAACTGAGCGCCTACGGAACTCTGCGTGAACAGAGCGAGACGTTACCTGATGCCTTCGCCATTCTCCCCAGGCTGACGACGAGATGAGCAGCGAGATCAGCAGCAGCAGACACGTCTGCATCTCAAGAAGGCTCAGCTGAAATCGAAAACACTCGACTGGATCGATCGGAGGTCTTCGTCCATATCATGAGTTTGTGGACTTTGCAGAAAACAGAGCGCCGACCGCTTGATAACCCGGTTCACCGGGCGGCGCCAGAACAACGGACGTCACTTCGGGTCAACACCGTGAAAATGATCATCGAACAGCCTAACACTCACAGACAGTCAAAAGAGCATAGAGACATGACAAGAGACAAGAGGCTTTAGATCAGGAATAAGCAGTTCGAATTTCAAACGGAAACGGCTTGGCCTCTTGCGAAGTAGCACAGTTACAACGGTATCATGAGGCTTCAGAAGCAACAAAACACAAGCGTGGCCATCATATGAAATTTTCCACAATCCTCAAGGACAACAGACTTTCGTGAGAATTCTAACCACTGACATAGCGCTCCATGTTTGGCTTTCAGTGAATCATGGCATTATGAATATAGACTACTGATGTTTTGACATCACCTATTCTACAAGCTGTTCGAAAGGACTGTCAACGACGAGAAGAGCTACTACAAAGTTGTCGTTGGTGACTTTAACGCTATCGTCGGTACGAATGATCACGACGAATGGAGGCTAGGACCACATGGAACTTCCTCAAGGAACGAAAACGAAGAGCGCCTGATAGACTTCCTATCCGCGTGCCGTCTCTACCATGGAAATTCTATGTTTAAGAAGCCTTCAAACCGACGATGGACCTGGGAAAGCCCAAATGGAGAAACACGTTCGGAGATCGACCATGTGCTTACAAACAGACGCTGGAGTCTGTTCGACGTTTCCGTGCTGCCTTCACTTGACACCGGCTCGGATCACCGTCCTGTCCGTGCGAAGCTGACTCTCAAAAAGAGGATGTTCAAGCGTGACACTCATAAACCGGCACCGGTGAGGATCCCCACATTCAAGTCTGAGGAGTTGGAATATGCGATAAAGTCGTACGATTGGAATCTTTTTGAAGATCCATCGGAAGACTACGACCTTCTCTCCAAAGGACTGTTGAAGTGTGCTAGCAGCTCTTGCGAAGCCACATCACCGTCTGCTTCAAGACTCAACGCACATGCGATTAAACTCTTGGAGCAAAGAAGAGCTATTAAACTGGATCCTAATGCTTCCCATCTGGAAAAAGTCACCATCTCGAAGGCCTGTCGAATTGCAGTGAAGGAGTCCATTCAAGCCTACAGAAGATTGAAGCTGTTAGAAGCGGCTGGGAAAGGTTCAAGCATAAAGCGCTGCAAACGAGATCTCTGCGATCAGAAGGCAATAATGTCAGCCCTTGTGGATAAGGATGAAACAACGCAAACGTCTCGAAGAGCGATGGAGGCCATCGTTCAAGAATTCTACACAGATCTGTTCCGTTGTTCCATCACTGCCCCGAAATGCTTGATGCCACCAGCTGAGGAAGTACCTCCCATTCTGGAATCAGAAGTTGCTCATGCCATCAGAAGGATGAAGCCGGGCACTGCTCCCGGACCGGACGGCATTTCTGCTAATCTCCTTCGTGCGGGTGGCAGTGCCGTCTGCTCACTTCTTGCCAAGCACTTCAACCACTACCTTCGAATTGGTAGGATTCCGGACTCATGGAAGGAGTCGAAAACAGTTTTAATCTTCAAAAAAGGTCAGCAGGAGGATATCAACAACTATCGACCCATCAGTCTTCTCTCGGTTGTGTACAAGATCTTCACCAAGATACTGCTTAACCGCATGGAGCGTTGCTTGGATGAATATCAGCCAGTGGAGCAAGCAGGGTTTCGCAGGGATTTCTCCTGCATGGACCATATTCAGACTGTCTCACAGCTCATCGAGAGGAGCCGCGAATACCACCTCCCACTTGTCCTTGTCTTCGTGGATTATCGGAAAGCGTTCGACTCTGTGGAAATCAACTCCGTTTTGAACGCACTTGTGCACGCTGGTATACCATCGCCCTACATCCGACTTCTCGACGAATGCTTCTCGAACACATCGACTACCATCCAGCTGTTCGATCGAAAGCTTAAAATTCCTATCGGGAAAGGAGTACGGCAGGGAGACACGATTTCTCCCGAGCTATTCACAGCGGCACTCCAGGATGCCATGAAAGACTTGAACTGGGACGATAAAGGCTACCTTGTCGACGGTAAACGGATCAGCAACCTTCGCTTCGCCGACGATATTGTTCTCATCTCTACCAGCACGGCAGAAGTCGAGGAAATGCTGAACGAGCTCAATGTGGCAGGTATGAAGATTGGATTGGACATGAATATGTCCAAAACGCAATTCTTGGTCAACCAGTGGTGTGACACGGGACTCGTAAGGTTAAATGGAGTCGCTCTGCAACAGGTCGACTCCTACGTCTATCTGGGAAGAGAGCTGAACATGGATAACGACCTCGCTCCTGAAATCGCCCGCAGGAGACGCACAGCATGGGCAGCCTTCAGTTCGATTCGCGAAATCACCGATCAGATCAAGGATCCCGGCCTCAGGGCCTCGATATTCAACGCCTCTGTACTGCCTGCGATGTGTTACGCGACGGAAACTTGGCCCGACAACAAGACAATCGCCAGAGCGATGCAAACTACGCATCGTGCACTGGAGAGATGTCTTCTAAGGACAAGCCTTCGTCAGCAATGGCAAGAAGGCCTACGAAGCTCGGAGCTACGGGAGAAGTCGCAATTAGCAGACCCGCTGCAGTACATGAAGGTCCAAATATCGCTGGGCCGGACACCTGCTTCGACGAAAGGACGATAGATGGAGTCTCCGTGTCACAGAATGGCTCCCGAGAGACCATAAGAGAGCACTGGGACGACCGCCAACGCGATGGGCAGACTCATTCTCAAGATCTTTCAGAGAGCGGAGTCTGCCTCACTGGATGCAAGCAGCCAGAGATCGAGCGGTCGGGAAGAGTTGTGGTCCCCGCTGAGAAGACCTCCAGCCGACAAAGGACCATCAAAGTAAAGTAAGTAAGTGGACAGATCGATTCTTCCTCGTCAGGGTTCCCATCTTTGCAAGCTTATATTCAATGTGCCGCATCCATAAAGTTACAAATGCATCTTTGTAGAGCTGTTCGTTTAGTTTCTAAATAGTATATAATGCATAGGCGTCAGGTGATGGAGAAATATCGGGAGAAACGAAAACCCTGCTACCTGGCATTCCTGGACCTGGAGAAGGCCTACGACAGGCTAACTCGGGCCGTAATCTGGAACGCCCTTCGAGGGAGGGGTGTCCCGGAACGTCTGATCACGGTCATAAGGGACATGTACGAGGGCTCGAAAGCGGCGATACGAACTCCACACGGGGTGACAAGGAAAGTGGACATCACAGTGGAGGTACACCCAGGGTCGGCTCTAAGCCCGTTCCTCTTCCTGCTGACACTTGACTCTATAGTGAACCACCTTGAGAAAGGCCCTCTCAGGACGATCCTCTACGCGAACGACATCGCCCTAGTAGCCGCGAATCAGGAGGAGCTGGAGGAGAAGGTGCAGCGGTGGCAGAGAGCCCTCGCAGACAACCGCCTACGGCTGAACGTGAAGAAGACGAAGTTCATCAGCTCTGAGCAGTGCGCTGGATCGATCCTAGACTGCCAAGGGGAAGCGACCGAGAAGGTGGAAGAATTCCGCTACCTCGGAAGTGACCTATCCTAGGAAGGAAGTGTGGACCAGGCCGATAGGGGACGGATAAACGCAGCCTCGCTCAAGTGGAGGGAGTCCACAGAGTTCCTCTGCGACCGTATATGCTCCAGGACGCTCAAAGGCAAGCTCTATAAAACAGTTGTGAGACCTACCCTCCTCTACGGCAGTGAGTGCTGGGCCCTGGGTAAGGCGCAGGAGCGGCAACTGCACGCTGCGGGGATGAGGATGCTGAGGTGGGCACGTGGATGGATCCGTCGAGACAGGGTGCGAAATGAGGATGTTAGGACAGTGATGAAGACAGCTCCGATCCAGCTGAAGATGAGGGAGCAGCGCCTTAGGTGGTACGGACACATCCTCAGAAGACAAGAGGACCATCCCACGAAGCTGGCCCTGAATTTCGAGGCAGCCGGAAAGCGTCCGAGAGGATCCCCAAGGAAAAGTTGGAAGGACGTCATCAAGAGAGATCTCGCCGAAGTCGGCGCCACTGCAGATGGCGCCCTTGATAGGATGAGGTGGCGACAGATCACAAGAACAGCGGACCCTGCGACTGCGCGGGACTAAACGCTCAGGAGGAAAAGAAGAAGATACAATGCATAGGCGAGTGGTAGCGCAGTCGGAGGAGGAGCCGAGCCAGCTGTCGCGGGAACCCCATTCCAGATCTTTGGTTCGGGATTCCCGCCCAAACCAACCAAACCTCACATCCCTCCGGGGCAGTGAATTGGTATCGGACTTATTTGGGAAGGCTAACGCACTGACAGGTTAATGGAATGTCCAATGCAAGACAATGCATAATGGCAGCGCGCATTGAAATCGCCTCCACGTGTCGCGGAAGTAGAGCGCGTGGTGCATCCCAAAAGGGATTGACCATCGCCGTTCGTTATCATTTCTGAGTAATTCCGGACCCTCAACTTCCAGCTTCCTCCATGCTGCTTGGCATTCTATTTCTTCTAAAAATGATGGAGGATTCTGTGCGCTCTTATTCTCTGACAGCATTTTATCGATCATTTTTGAGTAATTTTTGTGTTAGCTTTGAGGTTTTCACACGTTGTTAGTGTGTTTGCTACTATGCTTCGAGCGCGTTCTATAACGTATATAATAAATAAATAAATAATAAGAATATACTCTCACAACAAACTATCTAGTTAAACACACTGCATTCGTGGAAGAGCACAAAGGCTGGTGTGAATCAATTCTTCTTGGGATACGCCGCGCACTCTACGTCTACCGACAAGTGACAATGCGGAGGCAGTTTGAACGCATACATGATGCATACAAACTAACTTGCGGTACGCTTCTCGTGACTGCGTCATCTGCTGCCAATAGAGGACATGCCCGCTTCAAACTTCCAGCGTTTACACCACTTTCGCGTCGAATTGGACACTTCAAATCAAATTGGACACTCTTCTAAGCTAGCCTAAGACTTTCGAAATCAAAGCGAGCTCTTCCAAATTCTTCCTCTTCTTCTTCTTCTTCTTCTTCTTCAGCATCTTCAGTGTCGAACAAAAATCGCAACGATGGCATTGCGCAATCTCTTTGTCCCTTAAAAATGGCCACCTTCCTGCTCTTTAAAACAAGCTTAAGCCGCCATTCCTTCTCAAAAATAAAAATTCTATAAAATTTCTAACAATGTGTTCACTTATTGGCTAGCAGAATTGATACTTCAAAGAGACTTATACTAAAATTCTACTTGAACAACGATTTATTCTAACCTTTTGGAGAGTACCTAGTTTACTGTGGAAGAAGCTCATTTCAATTTAGAACAGTTCGCTTTGATTTCAAAGATCTGAGGCTTAGGCTTAAAAGGGTGTCCAATTTTATATGAAAAGAGTCCAATTCAATGTGAAAATAGTATAATTGGCTGCTACAACATTTCGCAACTCTTGTGTTGTAGGGAATCTAGCTTCCCAACATCATGTCCAATCTGAGACGTTATATGTAAGTTGACGTTGTTGGTTACGGACAACAAAACTCGCCGAACAACATACAATAAACAAGATCAGAGTCCAAATGAAACCGTATAAGGGACAATGGATGACTATTAATTCACTCCTCCCTGGTATAACGCCTAAACATCTTCTAACAGATGATCACTTCAAATGGGCGCTGATCGATTCTTCTGGAGTGCGCCATGCGTTCAATCCTGTGCAATACCAGCTGGCAAAGAACCTTCAATCCTAGGAGACAAATAAATTATCCCTCAGAGATTAGGATAAAGATAAACGGTAAGGGATGGCGTCACTCAATCCCTTTTGGAATGCGCCTGGCATTCTACGTCTACGGAATGCCCTGGAGGCGATTTGAATGCGCATTTGACCATACAATGATTTACCGTTGCTGGCCGATAAACAAGTCAGCGCTCTATCCTTCCCAGGCAAGTCTGGTACCAACTCACCGACCCCGTAAGGATGGAAGGCTTTGCTGGCCTGGGGGAAAATCCTAACAATGAACCTGCTGTCGGATGCACGCGACAGCCGGCACCTCCTCCGACTGCGCTACACGTCGACCCTTGGAAATAGTACGACATTGACAAACCATGGGCGAAGGTAGAGACCACCGCTCTGTTTCTTTTCTACATTTCCTTAGTTCACGCCCTGCAACATTACGCCCTGGCCTGGACATCTACTCGAAGGCGCCAAGATTGGGTTTCGGTGCTAAGGGGAGGATTCAACTGATTGCATTGCGGTTCAGGAGAGGTTTTGAAGAGCGCCGATTAAACCACCAATGGGCTCTAGGCCGGCTTCCTGGGAATCCAACACCTAAACGCGGCGGTCACAGACAGTCCAATGGTTCCAATAGATGGGTTGCGCATCATAGAAAAACCATGAAAACGCAGCATCGTACAATACATGTTTCGGTCCCAAATAACCACCAACTCATCTCCACAAACACTCCATATGCGTACTATGGAGGTAGCGCACATATACCAGTTTCCATGCGCCAGGAGAACACGATAACAGCCCTGGATGTCGTCGGCCAAGCGATAGTCGGCAAGTAACTCTTCAGACCTGACAGTTCATTAGCTGCCCTTGTAGATGGATGAGCCAGTCACTCTGCGTAGATGGACGACCGTCAGCTGTTAGAAAGTGAGCATATAATAAAATAATACGTGGTTTAATAATTCGTGGTTGTGGTTCCCTGATCGTATCGGTAATATCGAGGTGGACATTACACATTGGATCCGATCGAAAATCTTCGGATAATTGGATGAATCGGATAACGTCAATTTCGCGGACCACGGATTTTCGAATGAATCGGATCGTGATAACCGAATGGAATATCCGAAAATGATTTGTTCAAATCAAATGCATAGTCTGTACCTTCCTCGGGAAACCCAGCGTGGTGGCGATTTACAGTATCATTTTTTAACAAAACACCAAGCCAACAAAAAAAGTTCTTCAAGATCTATCAATAGGCGCTTCAAGAAAGAGCATGTTCATCAATCGGATTCGAGGTATATAGAGTGTCCAGAAAGTATCTGCAGAAAATTTCGCAATACTCCAGATTTTTCTAGAATGTGCTGAATATTTCAGCATAGGTGCTATATAAGGACACTATTCTGTTGTATCTGCATTACATATCCAGCTCCGTCTTCCTTCTTCTATTTCACTGTACGATGGCCGAACTGTCTACCCATGTCTACTGTATACCCGTCTGGACACTGATATATGTACACTCAGCTGATCTCTCGGAGCCGCACCTTATACTAGCTGAACACTACCGTCACAGGAGATGAAAAATGGGTCCTCTACGTCAAACACGTTCGTAAACGTGCGTGGTGCCAACACGATGAAGTGCCGAAATTTTTCGTAAAAGGTGAAATTCATGTGAGGAAAGTCATGCTGAGCGTCTGGTGGGGAGTTTATGGGATCTACCATCTCGAGCTGCTGCCTGACAGCACGACTGTCACTGCCGAGGTCTACGCTACCCAACTGCAGAGAATGGCCGGCAAGGTGCGCAACGAACAGCCCAGGCTCGACAAAGTTCGCTAGCTGCACGATAACGCGCGCCCACACATCGTGAAGACGACTTCTCAGAGAATTCTGGAACTCGGATGGGAAGTTCTGCCGCATCCACCGTACAGCCCAGATCTGGCCCCAAGTGACTACCACCTTTTTCAATCACTTCAGCATCATCCGGAGGGGAAGCGTTATGAAGATCGCGACCACCTCGAAAATTACCTCCGAGCTTTTTTCGCCTCCAAGTCGCCGGATTTCTACGCAAGAAGAACACCGACCAGTTTTCATACTATACTATGTACAGAAGAGGATAGCACTTTGTCATAAGCCACCATTTCTGGAATTTATCACACCTCGGCCGCGTGTAGCGCAATCGGAGGAGGCGCGACTGTCGCGTGCACCCGATACCAGGTTCCCTGTTCGGATTTCCCGCCCAGGCCAACCAAGCCTTCCATCCCTCCGGGGCGGTAAATTGGTACCAGACGTGACGTGGGAGGGATAAAGCGCTGACTTGTTCATCGGCTGGCCACCGCAAGTCATTGTATGGCTAAATACGCATTCATGTCGCCTCCACGACATCCCGTAGAAGTAGAATGCGCTGGCGCATCCCAGAAGGGATTGAGTAACGCCGTCCTTTATCCTTATCCTTATCCTTATCCTTATCCTTATCCTTATCCTTATCACACCTCGTGGCTCAAAGCACGGCGATTGGACAGAAATGTCAGACATTTCATTAGGCTTAAGGAGCTGCAATAGGCTGTGAACACAACGCTAGACGAAGAAGACATTCTTCTGAGTGCTGTAGTGGGATGTGAGTGGTACCAAGTCAGGAATCAATCTGGAGTACGTGCACGTTTCAACGAGCTCGACGCTAGGGATGCTTGCTTACCCAGCGTTGGTTGCCGGCGGAGCCAAGTGAGGAAGCAACCCTAGCTAGGTTTGGGCTACATCTCTAGCGTAGCCCGTCATACCCGACGCCGGCGGAGCCGGCTAGCCTGGCGTGGCCCGCACATTCGTCGGCGTCGGCGCCGACGGAGCCGGTGACCGGTTCATGATAATGGATCCCCACCTCAAATATGAATACAAAGCGCTGAAATATAAACAAATAAACAAAATATCTTGTGCAGTCAACATCAATTAAGACTACTGATTATCGTTAATCGCTTAAGATAACTCGCAATAACTGTGCCGTTGGATGAGCTCCAGAACTAATAAAAGAAATCGATCACCCAAGAAATATCGATCTATTGGCATTGATCGCAGGGACGAAACCCCAGCCAGAAGTTAGCCCGGAACCATCCAGCAGCGTAAAACCCTTACAGACCAGATGCTGGTCTTTAGCCCAGAAAAAAAAACTCAAAGAATGGCCTATCCACTTCAAGGACGAATATGTGAGATTGCCTCGCGCCTGAACAATGCCACAGAGCATTATGGAAGGGATGAATGGCCCTCGCAGCTGCACTTTGACGTTGTTCAGCCGAATTTGCATACTGACGTCGGTCGAGTTCTTGACGCGAAAATAATTGGTCGTGTCTACCTACAAACGCTCTTGAAACACTATACCCTCAAGCGTTTGCCGGCAATCGGCTGGCCTACTGGCTTGAAACACGCCCCTGAAGTTGACAATATGTTTAGTTTTGTGAATATTGTCCATCGCACTTGAGCAGAAATCAGTAAGCACTACCCATTGAGTTGTTGTGATAGTGCTGTTACACATTTCATACACTTCTACAATAACTCAGAAGGTTGTACTGGCTCGAAAAAAAATTATATTTTTATTTCATATTTTTGTCTAATAATTTTGTGCGAATGGACGAACAGATTGACAGACTGACGCGATAGGTTCTATAGATTTCGCACTATTTCGGACTGTAGAACTTGTTACTCTGTACGCTGAGAAAAATCAAAACGGAACCAATCGGATGGAAAGGTGAAGATAGATGTTCAAGAGCCGGCAACTCTTACAAGGAAAGGTTCCCAACTCAAGGTGAGCTTTTGCGATGCTATTTTGGCAAGATGTAGGGCCCTTTGAGCGGGGTCCAGAACCGCAGTTAGTTTTTGCTGAACGCTTCTTAAAGACCTGAAAAGGAGGTCTGAAAGCGTATGCGCAACAATCATCTACCCTTATGACACCCGCGATATGTGCCTCGTTGGTGAAGTGGGTAGGAGTGCCGCCTCATAGGAGCACACCCGAGAGGTTTTGGGTTCGAGTCTGCGCACTGCCGATATTTTTGCACATATTAGTTTGTTGTTACTACGCTTTCTTATGATCACAGGCTTGCCGTAAAAGAGGACTGATTTCTCTAATGGTGATTGTTCACTGTTGTCTCCCTCCTCACAGCCATCATCAGGTGTCCAGTCGACACCTCCGCATCGAGACGCACCTACGAAACCAACTTGGTGATACGTGTAGAAAGGTCCCTTTTCCACTGAACTTCCTCTAACCTGAATCGACTCTTCCCCTGGCACTCGATATTTCCGTATGTGGCGCCCAGGAGGAGTCCTTTTATGGCACCCGCAACCGCGATCTCTCTCCTTGTCGAACGAAGAAGTGAAATCCAGTGCGAGGGTGGAAAGTAGTCGGCCGACGACATGTTCAAGTGAGAACGACATTTTTAGCACACTTGTGTACCGATATGGTCCGAATTCATAATAATCAACCGTAAGGTACGCGTATTTGTGTGCAGTTATGATATTATTGGTGATATGGTATGATATGGTGGTGGTGCAGATAGGCATTGTTGAAAAACTAGCATATATGACGGCGCAAATAGACATCCTTGGTTTGTTGGAAGCATTAATGGTCTAACATAGGCTCCTGTGATCATGAGAAACCGTAATAACAACAAAATAATGTGTTGCAAAAATATCGGCAGTGCACGGGCTCGAACTGAAAACCACGCCCGTATGCTCCTATGATGACGCGGCACTCCTACCGACTGCGCCGCCGAGGCACATCTCCTGCAGTGTCGTAGGAGTAGATGATAGTTGCGCGCACACTTTCAGACCTCCTTTCGAGATTTTTAGAAAAGCGTTTAGCAAAAACTGACTGTGGTTCTGGACTCCGCTCACAGGGCCCTACATCCTGTCAAAACAGCATCACAAAGCATCACAAAGGAGGTCTTGAGTTGGGAACCTTTCTTTGTCAGACTGAGTCGCCACGCCACCAACGGGAGAGGAGTGAAGGGCACTGAGTCTAGCGCAGCAGCAAGCGCCACGTAGGATGTGGCTCAAATTTCGAGCAGCTGGATAATCACGCCCCCCATCGACGTCAATATGGAAACGTCAGCGCCAGAAGGCCTTTCACTAAGGCTCTGTACACGGTCAGAAGCAAAAATCTCCGCTCAATCTTACTGACCATCTGAAGGTGGCCCTCAGCTAGCTGCTAGGCGACCTTTCCTGGACGGACAACCTTTCCCAGCTCATCGCACTTCCCACGAACGTTCGCCAACATGAGAAGCAACAGCCTGAGCACCGTAATTTCACCCATTTTAACAACTTCACCTGCTAAACACTACCATAACATTGGGTATCATTCGCACATTGGCGCTTCCCAAACGCTTGTCTATTCCCGGCCTTTTTTCTCTCCATATGATTTCCAAGGGCGCGTGTAGCGCAGTCGGAGGAGGCGCCGGCTGTCGCGTGCACCCGATACCAGGTTCCTGATCCGGATTTCCCGTCCAGGCCAACCAAGCCTTCCATCCCTCCGGGGTCGGTGAATTGGTACCAGACTTGTCTAGGAAGAATAGAGCGCTGACTTGTTCATCGGCTGGCCACCGAAAGTCATTTGTATGGCCTTTTGTATGGCCAAATACGCATTCAAATCGCCTCCACGACATCCTGTAGAAGTAGAATGCGTGGCGCATCCCAAAAGGGATTGAGTAACGCCGTCCTTTATCCTTTATCTTTATGATTTCCAATGCATCATCCGAAACGGCTAGGAAGAGCCCCCAATTCCCAACAGTGACGGCTGTCTCTAGTGTTTCTGGATCCGAAAGAGCTTCGATGAATTCAAAATCATATGATGAGGACAAAGAGTGGGAGTGGTCATCCTCTTGAAGAAGCGCCATACCACCGAGTATACCCAATGGAAGCCTTTGAGATCACATTCCGACTCAATAGAAATTTACGGCTACCACAGAGTCTTATCAGTGCTTCAGAAGTCTACCCCCCCCCCCAACGAGCCGTAAAGATCAAATGATCCTAGTCGGGGAATGTGAGCAACATTAGAGGGTGAGGACGCGCCTTGATACGCCATGTTATGGGAGTGCCAATCAGTGAGGACATATACAGTCAGTAACATGATTGGCCGATGCGTGTTCGATAGTTGCCTAACTCCTTATTGGCTGGCGCGTTCCCACCCCCAGTGCTGCTCTCATTTTTGACATGGACTGAATAATGTCCTGATCACTCTGGATGTTGAATCAAACAAAATCGTCTCAATGCCGCAAACAGGCTCCTCTACCAACCACATCCCAAGCAGATCACGCTGCAGCAAACGCCAGTTTTAACACCACGACCTTGTCAGGTGCGACTTCACATCCACGCCAGCATTCCTTCACTACACTATTTCACTCTGCAGCCCAAATTGCCATACTTCCCGGTCAACATAACGAATTATTCACCGGTGAATAATCGATCCCACGGATCTCCCTCGATAGAGAGCCTTCGGGCTCTCTTGTTAAGAGGGATCTCGGGCCGCTTGTCGCAGGGCCACGTGGCGCGTCCCCGGGTGGTGGATAGGGGAATTAAACGCGAACCAAATGCGACCGTGTACTGCCCAGAGACGCAGGTGGGATGCAGGGGATGGACTCCTTGCTCCTGCTGTGTCGGGTCGATGCGTTCCTTGTGCGTGGGAGCGGCATGTTCGTGCACAGTGTGCGTGGATGTGTCCGTGACTGTGCGGATTGTAACTGTGTCGGCTCGGCCAAAAGCTTGCACTCGGTAGACTGGGAGTACATGTAAGGCGATTCGAGGCCGCCTTAAGTCTCGCCCCGTCCCTTCGGGCAGTCTGGCTGGCTGCCCGGAGTTCTTCGCCCGCACGACAGAGCCTGACTAGCTACCCGTGTTGTATTCCAGTCAAACACAGCAGCACTAAAGGGCCTCATTCCCCTGACCCCGAAAGAGCCCCCATTTCTGCAGCGATGGGAAGGACGAGTACGGAGAGGCTGCTAAAATCTCAGGGCCTAACCAGGCTGCGCAAACTGAGAAGGACTAGGATGACGATCTGTACTTACAACGCCCGCACGCTTGCGTCGGAAGCATCCGTCGAGGACCTGATGATGCAAGCCAGGAAGATCAAGTACGACGTCATCGGACTGACCGAGACGAGAAGACACCACCCCCTACACGCCGCCTACGACTCCGGAGAAGAACTGTTCCTCGGAACATGCGACAGCAGGGGAGTAGGCGGCGTTGGTGTCCTCGTCAACACGCACTTGGCCATGAACATCGATTCGTACGAGTCTCTGACAAGCCGAATCGGACGTCTGCGACTGAAGCGATGTGGCTCCGTGCCAGCCTTGACTGTGTTCGTCGCGTATGCCCCAACATCCGACTACGACGACGAAGACGTCGAGGCCTTCTACGTGGAGCTGGAGAAGTTCTATAAGGAAGATCACACCTTCTACAAGGTGATCGTCGGCGACTTCAACGCCAAGATCGGGCCACGAAGGTCGCCGGAAGAACTTCACATCGGAACCCACGGTTTGGAGTGGAACGAGCAAGGTGAAAGGCTGTCTGAGTTTATCATGTCGACCAAGACCATCCATGGAAACTCGCAGTTCCAGAAGCCTCCCTCCCTACGATGGACCTGGGAATCCCCCGGTGGCCAGATCCACAACGAGATCGACCACATCATCTTCAATCGCAAGTATTGCCTGACCGATGTCTCCGTTGTCCCCAAGTTCTACACGGGATCGGACCACCGCCTCCTTCGCGCGAGGTTCCGCTTTTCGCGTCAAGGAGAGAAAGCCGCGAAGTTCAAGAAGAGGAGTCCCAGAACGACCATCAACTGGGATCTCTACACCTCTCTTGCCAGCCTTTGGGAAGATGCCGTCATGGACAACGTCGACGAGGAATACGATCGCTTCGTGCACCATCTCCACGATAGTGCTAAGGGAGCCGAGAGCTTGAAGACCACCAAGAGACGCCTGTCTCCGGAAACTCTCGAGCTGATACGCCAGCGTGGAGCAGCACGAGCGTCAGGCAACTATCAACTGACGTCCGAGCTTGCAAAGCTATGCAGAGCGGCGATAAAGGAAGATCTGAAGGAGAGAAGGGCGGAAGTGTTGGCTGAAGCAGCAGAGGCAGGGCTGAGCATCCGCAATGCCCGCCGGAACTTCGCCAACTTCAAGACCAAGATGACCGCTCTCCGACGTCCTGACGGAACCGTCACCTCTTCCAGAAGGACCATGGAGAAAGTCATCCACGACTTCTACTCCGATCTCTTCGATAGCCACGTCCACCTGCCCCTACGCCATCTTCCGCAGGATGGATACGTCATCCCCTCTGTTCTCCCTTCCGAGATCCGACACGCCATCTCGTCGGTGAAGAAACGTACAGCACCCGGTCCTGACAGGATCAGAGCTGAACACCTGAAGAACCTCCCGCCAGCGCTTATCAACACCTTGGCGCGGCTCTTCACACGCTACCTGTCCGAATGCAAGGTTCCATCTCAGTGGAAGACCAGCAAGACCGTCTTGCTGTACAAGAAAGGAGACGTGCACGACATTGGCAACTATCGCCCGATCTGCCTGCTGTCCGTAGTCTACAAGCTGTTCACTCGAGTCATCCTGAATAGGATTAGTAGAACGCTGGACGAAGGACAGCCATGCGAACAAGCAGGATTTCGGAGAGGATTCAGCACGATCGACCACATACACACCATTACGAAGCTCATCGAAGTGTCGCGAGAGTACAAGCTGCCGCTGTGCCTTACGTTCATTGACCTGAAGAAGGCATTCGACTCCGTCGAGACTGAAGCGGTCATGGAAGCCCTGCTCACCCAGGGCGTTCCTACTCAGTACATCAAAGTCCTTCGAGAGCTGTACAGTGGATTCACGACCAAGATCTCACCATTCTACAACGACGTCGTCATTGACGTGAAGAGAGGGGTTCGACAAGGGGATACCATATCCCCGAAGCTCTTCAGCGCCACCCTCGAAAACGTCATGCGCGAACTAGAATGGGATGACATGGGAGTGAAGGTCGACGGCCGGCAACTGCACCATCTTCGCTTCGCTGACGACATCGTTCTCATAACACCGAGCATCAGTCAGGCGGAGCGAATGCTGGCCGACTTCGATCGTGTATGTGGAAGCGTTGGACTGCAGCTGAATCTTACGAAGACGATGTTCATGAAGAACGGATGGGTTTCTGATGCCCCATTCTCGCTCAACGGAACGAACATCTCCGAATGCTCCAGCTATGTGTATCTGGGTCGCGAAGTCAACATGGCCAACGACCTAGCACCAGAGCTGAGCAGGAGGAAACGAGCGGCTTGGGGAGCTTTCAAGAGCGTCGAAGAAGTCGTGAAGAAAACGAAGAACGTCCGACTCCGTGCCCACCTATTCGACTCCACTGTTCTTCCTGCCCTAACATACGCCTCAGAGACCTGGGCTATACGAAAGCAGGATGAACACGCGATCAGCGTCGCGCAGCGTGGAATCGAGAGGACGATGCTCGGAGTGACACGACTCACGCAAGTGAGAGAAGGCCTCCGGAGTTCCGAGCTTCGCCGACGTTCGAAGATCAGAGACGCTGTCGCATGGGCCAAGTCGTCGAAAATTAGGTGGGCCGGCCACGTAATGCGATTCGCAGACACCCGCTGGACGAGAGCCGTCACAGACTGGATTCCGCGGGATGTCAAAAGAACACCAGGACGCCCACCAACGCGTTGGTCGGACTTCTTCGTGAAAGCCCTGAACGACCGATATGACGCTCTTCGTGTCTCTCGAGCGAGGAGGATCCATTGGACCACTCTGGCACGCGACAGGGACGAATGGAGACGCTGCTGGCGCCCGCTCGAGCAAGTCGATGATCAACGGGACGACAGGTGACAGGTGACAGGTGAATAATCGAATTGCCACAGTCGACGCATTCCACCTTCGCACACAGAATCAGAAGGCCCAGTGCATCTGTGGGCCTTTCGACACTAGCGATTGCTCATGCAATCAATTGATGAACACCCATACAAGTCACTATGTGCCGTAAGACAGAATATCCACTGAATGTTCTTCCAGCGCACTTCTCGAAGATGATCTAATAGTCTACGAGCATAACTGACATCGACACAACGGACACTCACGAGTTGGAAGCCGGTTGTGGGCCATTCACTGGCATCTGCACTCCGGCGTCGATTTCGACAAGAATACCCATAAAAAGGCGACGCGATTCGACAAGAAACTCGTCTATGATTTCACCGTAGAATGAAACACACGACGGTGGGGCCGTGACGGGACATAACCCTAGTAATAGTTGAGTGCGTAAGGTCAGGAGGGAGTGATTTGTTCTTGAAAAGAGAAATTCACTGTCGGCGAGCGATTTGCGGCCAAAAATTGCATGAAATTTTTAGAAAATAAGGTCTTCTTACGTCTTATAAGGAAAATATGCTCATTTTGCCACAAATGCTATACGATCATCGTTTCATACCAACAATCTTGAACCAGCGACTCCGAAATCTACAGCTAAAGTGCCTTACCATCAGCTCTCTCCAGTGTCTCGCCATAACTCAATCCAATCTATAGAAAGAAGTTCTGTACGTCGATCTGCTCGTCCATCTGCGCAAAATCAATGGCCGCCCAATGTACACATCTTAGGACTGTGGATTCAAGATGCAAATCCCGCTGCATGTAGGTTGGTGGGCGGAGTCCACAACGGGTTAGTCGCAACAATCGGCTAGTCAACACAGGACAAACAAAGGCGATAGTCAAATCCGTTGTTAGGGGAGATGCGCTATATATTCTATTTCTACGGTATGTCGTGGAAGCGACTTTGGATGCGTATTTGGCCATACAATGACTTGCAGTGGCAGTGGCCAACCGATGAAAAAAGTCAGCGCTTTATCCCTCCCAGTCACCAATCCGCCGACCTCGGAAGGACGGAAGGCTTGGCTGGCCTGAGCTGGAAATCCGAACCACGGACCTGGAATCAGCTACATGCAACAGCCGACGCTTCCTCTGACTGCGCTACCACGAGCTCAATATCGACCCATGTTATCGATTTCCTCGACAAAGCACCGCCTGTAGTCACTTTGCCTGCGAAGTCAGCATTTCGCTGGTAGGTTTATACTTGAGCTCATAACCTCGGGAGGTAGAACACCTTCAAAGTGCTCTAAATCTCATGGAAGGCTGACGCGCATTGAGGAGGTGGCGTCACCATCGGTACGACTTCTCGCTCAGAACACCAGCGCCTTCCACACAATTAAGGTTAGAAAACCGCAGCCAGATTTATCCACCAGAACAAGGCAGTGAATTTTTTGCTAGCTGTGCCTCAAAAGCCACTGCGAGGGTCAAATACGCATGCAAACTGCCTCCACGAGACCACCAAGTAGAGGGCATGGCGCATCCCTGACAGGACAGACTGGTCCCGTCTCATATCTTCTTAGGGAAGAGGGTTCATGTGAAACAGTGGTGGATGTTACAGCTCACCCAGTCTTTGCGTTCCATTCCGCACTGGGTTTGACTCTGCACTCCGGAAAGAAAACCTTCTGACTTAAACGATGTTCCAATCGTCGTACAATGCACTGTAGAGGCACAGTAAGCCTCCAAACGACATCAAACAGAAATGGTGTGCACGGCGCATCCTTAACGGATTGACTAACGCCAGGTCCTTTATGATCCTCAACGTAACCTCCAGCCAGACACCGCGAAGAAGTGCCACTATGGAGGGCCACAGCCTGATCGAAATTGCAACAGACGTAAGCATTCATGAAGCCTAGGCATTGTTCATGTTCCAGTCACTTTCAATATGTTCTCCACATCAGGGGGTGTGCATTTAAGTTAAATCGTTTAATTTCGCTAAAAGGTATAAATAGCTGCGTAGTAGTGTTTCAATCTAAAAATATCAGTGAGACCGCTTTAGATGCCATCTTTACAGCGTGTGGGCACTTTCAAATGAAACCTCTGAAACGTCTTGAACTTTGACAGCTTTCGAAATCAAACCGAACACCAACCTAATAAAAACGAAAGCCTTCCGACTTAAATTAATAAAATTATTTCAACAGCCTTTCAGACTCATTCGCATAGTGTTATATAATGCAATCACACTGGAAAAATTCCAAACAATAGAGAAGGCTATTTTTCGTTTGTTTTTAATTGGAATGTGTTCAATTCGAAATTGTTAGAAGTCAAGAAGTTTCAAAGCTTTCGTTTAAAAGTGCCCATCTGTCGTGAAGATGGTATATAAAGCGGTGCCACTGATATTTTTCGATTGAAACAATACTACACAGCTATCTACAGTACCGTCGGTAAACGTTCGCCAAAACGCGGCCGCGGCTGATTAATCCGCCGTTTCCGCCGCCTTGCCATAACTCTATTCAAAGTCGCTTATATTCAATGAAGGTCACATTGTTGGAATCAGATCAACGTGATCTACCCAATGGCGTGAAAATCATAACAAAATTTCAAAATTTTGAGTTCGAGATGACCTAGATTAGTAGAGCCCGTAATTGTCTTGACCTGATCCACATTCGCCCCTGAGTCTCGCTCGCCTAATTGTGCCCCTGGCAAGGATCGACTTTCCCAGTGGAATTTTAAAAATTTTAAACGCTGTCGAAAATGTGTTTCATGCTAATTTTAGGTTTTGTCTCATCACGGCGATCTCTTTGATATCAAATTCGCCTGGTTTGTCACCAAGTTCAGCGTTCCATGCATCCTCAACTGCCGATTTTTTTCCATTTTCGCTAATTAATTACGACCGCATCACTTTTGCTCTAGGGCTGAGTTTTGCTGAGGTTTTCGACTTTGAGGTGTGGATTACAACTGTGGGTTTCAGGTTTAGTTTGATCAAAAGTAAGACAGTAGTCAGCCGCCAAATTGGCAGTGCATCAAGGTTCCAGGGAGACACGTCCTGCAAAGGCTACTTCACGTGTGTAGATCTGTGTCTCCACGAGGCGGATCAGTATGGAAGCTGGATATGTGATCAGACACCATGCAGAGATGCTGTTCCACAAAAACGATGGAGCTGGCAGCTCACGTCTCGGAGATTCGCTTCCAAGGCAGTTTCCTTCAAATTCAACATTGAGATTTGGCGCTGACGTCTGCCCAACCCTCGCAGAAGAGCTCCTAGCACTTAGAAAAGCCATATTTGCGACATCTTTCGAAATCTTTTCACTCGACTTTAATCTAATTTATTACTTGAGACAGGTCCGATACTGGAGCCCACACTGTTGCCGTAATTGCAGTGACCTGACCTGCCCCTGCAAACATGTGCCCTTTGGACATGCAATCGCTGCTTCCTCTCACTACTCACACTAACCCAACGCAGGGTCAGGATTGAGGTTCCAGAATCAAGGGGGTCGTACTGTGACGTCGTCTTTTTCTGGGGGGGGGGGGGTCGTACTCTTCCTCGGTTTAACTGAGGACTTTATCGTATTTTTCGTAGTTTCTTGTACACCTCAAAGAATCCAATTCTGTTAATTTTGGCAGCCTTCAAATCAGTGCTTCAATTCCACAGATTCCACCTGGACGTTATGGACACGATAGTTTTTTTAACCTGAAAGAGCGACATTTGCATGCAAAATTGCACTCTATAAAATATCGAGTGTTAATTGCTAGTTATCACTCAAGTGCTTCCCTTACAAATGATTTTCTTTCTTTTGTTTACCTCTTCACACAGTAAAAAAATAAGCTTCGAGCTTCGATATAATTTGGGGCCGTCTACAAAATTGTCATTTGCATGAAAATAAAATTATTTTCTACCTAAAGCAGACAACAATATAGCTAAAATTTTGCCTTAAATAGACTCACGTTTCGCTCGATATACGGAGGAAAATACAGATTTCTGAAGTAAACTTCAATATGATCTGGGGACTCCATTTTTCCTATTCCAAAAAAGTATCTGAGTAGTGGAACCCCACTGATCGCGCAGAATATTGCTGCATAACAAATTGATTTTTAATGGTCAAACCTTTAAGGTTTTTCATTCGCACAGGAGAAAACTATTTCCGTGACAAGTTAATCCTTCGAATAGGTCCATTGGTGTCAGAGATCGCTGTTGCCTACACTTAAACTGTCATAAATCGGAGAGCTTTTGGAAAGGCTCGATTTCGGTCGATTTTTGCGGAAAATCGACTAAAAGTCGAACCCCTAATCATATCGAAGATTGTAGCGGAGAGCCATGTTTTTTATCGCACGATACCTAGGGCTTGAATTCTTGTGAGAGACTTTTTATGGGGTATACCGTTTTCTGGTGTTGTTTCCTAGAGATGGAAGACATATATTTCCATGACAAGTCATCCCTTCGGTTTCGACTCGGTCACAGATTCAAACAGCAGTTCAGAAAAAAAATTTCTAAGGAAACCACTTAAGTCATCATTAATCGATATTTCAAGGAGTGCAAATGGTTAGTGTGAGTAGTGAGAGGAGAGAAGCAGCGACGGCATGTCCAAAGGACACATGTTTGCAGGGGCAGGTCAGGTCACTGCAATTACGGCAACAGTGTGGGCTCCAGTATCGGACCTATCTCAAGTAATAAATTCGATTA